>LR749659.1:1828365-1938767 GCA_902729485.2 Mus minutoides
AGGAGGAGGAGGAGGAGGAGGAGGAGGAGGAGGAGGAGGAGGAGGAAAGAATGGAGGCGCCGCGGAGCCCTGATTATGCATGGGCTGGAGCTGCCTCTTCTAACCTGTTCTCGGAGCAGGGCAGCCCGCGGTCCTCAGCCGCCCACAGAACAGGAGCCGAAACAACCGTTTCCGAAGGCTACAGCGTTTATTTTTCTCTTTTGGGGAATTTTGGCGGTTGTTTCAGGGGCTAGCCAACTGGCCCCTTTAATTAAAAGCTTCAATAAAAGGCGATCGCTCCAGGAATGCACCGGCTCCTCTTCGTGCCGGATTTGCATATTTTTTTAATGCCCTAATTTCCTTGATGTATGTAAATGTAGCCGGACGTAGAGGGAGACAGGGAGCTGACGTCAATGGACGTGACCTCGCAGCTAAACCTTGAACGTGAAGCCGGGATGGGGGAAAACACGGAGCGGCAGCCGGTGGAGCCCGAAAGCGTGTGTGGCTGTTTTTTCGGTGGCCGAGCCCCAGCCGGAGCTGCCAAGGGCTCCCCTAGCAGCCCCAGGGGAGGACAACCCGCTGCCCCATGGCAGTTGCCAGCCTTCCCACCACATCCGTAGACTCTGGTTCTGCTCCTCCAGCCCCACCAAATACAGGTTCTTTTTTCTCTCCCGGGCAGGGTTGGGGAGAAAGAAAGAAAATAGAAAAGAAAAGAAACAAACACACACCTAAAACAACAAACCGAAAACAACAGATAACAAAATCAACGAATTCCAAGCATTTCAGAACAACGCTTGGGTCTCTTGTCAGTAAAAAGATTGACAATAGGACATTATTCTTTTTTTTTTTTCTTATCTCCACAAGAAGAGGAGAGGGAGAAAACAGACACCAGCAAAGCATTCCTGTAATACGATGTGCTACACAAGTTCCCAGTAGCGACAGGTAAATTGCTCAACCAAATGGCGAGGGCTTCTCTATTTGGTACCTGTTTACCTATGAACAAATTATGTGTGTCAGCTTCATTAACAGCAGTGCCAGGGGCGCAAAATTTTACTGTAGTGGGAGTGACTTGAGTGTGTGTGTGTGTGTGTGTGTGTGTGTGTGTGTGTGTGCGCGCGCGCGCGCGCGTGTTGGAGGGTGCTTAGATTGGTCAGCACAGAGGGAGGCGACTTGAGACTGCGGCCAATCTTTGGATGGCCAGGTCTGGGGACTTCTCCAGACCAGACAGCCGGGCTGAGGCTCGAGCTTCCCCCTCTGAAGAGATAAAGCTGAAAAGGTTTCCCTTGAACCGCTAGGCCTTTCCGATCGCATTGTCTGAGGAAGGGGGCTTTGAGGTGGGAGCCATCCCCTTGGCTGCGGCTTGCCTTAGGGGCCTGGTGTTTTCTTCTAAGGGCTCAGCTGCCTGGGCGTGCGGGGAGTGGCGCTGGGAGACTCCGCGGGGAGGCCTTCGGGCTCCCCGCGCGCCCGCTCTCCTGTGCCCGCGCACCGGGCGGGGGCCGCTGGCACCTCCCAGAGCCGAGCCGCCCCGCCTGCCCTTGCCACTGGCGCCCAGCCGCGAGGGTTTGGTCCTCGGTCGCCTCGGCGTTAGGTGCACGAAACCGCCCGCCGGCTAGGAAGGGGCGCCGGAGGCCGCAGGGCCCGCGTCCCCAGGCTGCCGCGGCTAGTCCCACCTCGCAGTCGCAGCTTTGTTTTCCTGACCTGCTGGCGGCGACTGGGCCGGGCGCCTAGGAGGGGAGTGTGTGCGGGTGCCCGTGCGCGTGCGCGGGAGCCGTGCGTGTGCGCGGAGGCCGGGGGCGCGCGCGGCGGGCGGGGACCCTCCCGCCAAGGACAGGCTTGGCTGGCTGTCCTCCGGCTGCACTTGGCGGGAAAGCCGGGGCCCGGTGGCGGGGCCGCGCGCCGGCCGCTCTCAGGACGGCCTCCCTTCTCCTGCCTGGGCTGCATTTACATACTGGGGTCGTCGAATTTTTACAGAGCGCCACCCCCTCCTCGGCCTGGGGTCGCACGGGAGCGCAGGCAACAACTACAGCCCCAGGCTCCTCCAGCTCCGGGCGCGCAAACAGGCCCGAGGGAGCAGCCAGCCCTCCTCAGGACAGATTCCTGCACCGCCGCCCCCTCCCCCTCCGCGCCCGCACCCCTGACAGCCTCCTGCTGGTGTGGCAGGATACCCACCTTCCCTGAAAGCCCCCACCTTCCTCTACACACTTCGGCCCCTCCTCCCACATCTTAGCCTTTTTGGCACACACACACACACACACACACACACACACACACACACACACGAGCTTTTTCTTCCTGCTCAACCTTTATCGTGCGTGCCTGGAACCTTTTGAATAAAACTAGAGTTTAGAGAAGAAAAATCCTTATAATGTATTCCTTGTCTTTAGCGAAACACATTAACAATCAGAAGGGGGAGGGGACTTGAACCAAAGGACCTTTCTTTAAAAAAAAAAAGTCTGCAAGTCAAAAGGTCATTCTCTAAGTTTGTAAATAATATTGCAAAGAGAACCCCTAAAGAAAGGAAGGAAGGAAGGAAGGAAGGAAGGAAGGAAGGAAGGAAGGAAGGGAGGAAGGCCCACAAGTTAATAAAATGGAGCACTGGAAACACAAGGCAGGGAATTCTTTTTTTTTAAAAAAATATTTTTAAGAAACCTAGAGCAGAAAAGCTGGTGTAAGAGAGAGAGAAAAAAAGAAGAAAATAAAAGGTAGAAGAGGCAAAATAAGTTTCCAAAGAAATGTGTTCTGTGCATCCTACAATTGAAAAATGTAGCCATTGCCCTTCTTCAGAGGAGACATTTCTAATTTGTTCCGTCTGTCAGGAGGGGACTGTGAGAGGTTTGGGTGCAAATTCATTATCTCTGGCAACGCAGAACGTAGTGTGGGGACTGAAAAAGACCGTGGCAATGGATGAACAATAGGGCTTCAGTTCATCAGTAACAAAAGCAGTGGGGAAATTGGTTGAGTTTCAGAGCACGTCCTCCTCGGCAGAGGGGGCTGGACTAGACCTTGGACAGCCCCCCCAAAAACTTGCCGAGCCTCACACGCCACTTCACTCTGCACTCCGAGGCTCAGGGAGCAAGTGCTTCGAGTGGGGGGGAAAGTTGGCTTTTTTTCCCCCTCCTTGGTCTTTAGCGCCCTTTTCTCTCCCTCAGAAGAGAAGAGCGGCATAAACTATTTTAGACGCAATCAAGGAAGAATCGCCCATCATGAGGAATTGAGCGGCAGTTTTAAATGCACTAAGAGAAGACTGGTCTCGAAAAAACAAAACAAAACATTTTTCCCCTTCTTTTTTGGAGCCGCCTAAAGGAGCCTGTTTGTGTGCTGTGGCCACGTTCTGCTGTGACTCGATCTTGTCTTCTGCCTGGCTCCTCGATTTCCGTCCGGCTGGATTTGGGGACAACACTGCCTGGCGCAGACAGATCAAGTGAGTATCTTGGCGGCATGAAGGCTGCCTGCTCCCCCGGTTGCCAGGCCCGCAGTGCCCGTGGTTGTCCCGCACCCACACAGGAGCCTGGCGAGGGCCGCTCCGAGGGCCAGTCCAGGGCTTTGCTTCAGCTAATTGATTGTATGTCTCCAATGCCAAACCTGTTGAACTCGTGAGTTGTCCGAGCCAGGACTGCTAATTATCCTTTGGGCAGACCCCTAATCTTAGAAAGGTGCCAGGAAAATTCTCACAGGGGAAAAAAAATGTACGTAAATTTATAGTATTGGTGGGGAGACTTTCTTCTCTTAGATGCCGTGCTAAGTGAAATTGGGTTTTGCGTTTTTGAATTCTGTATTCTCATTTTGAACAATGTGCTATTTTTGTATAGCCCCAAAGTTTCAGTTACCTGGCACTGAAGTCACGATGGAAAACTTACGTAAAATAGCTCACTGCATCTGGTAGACACCCCCCACACACACACACCCTTTTTTCTTCTGCCTTTTGGATTTTGGAGGCGAGGGACTGCTTTATAGGGTTACCTCAAGTTTAGCTTTAACCGAGATGCGACCTTCGTGGTTAGTTATTGGGACTTGGAGCTATTCAATTTCAGATGACTCTGGAATCGGAGTGAAGCGAGTTCTCTTGCTTAAGAGCCAACCAACCGAAGACAAGATCTCTTTCGGTAGTTAGGAACTATCTGCAGAAAACCCTGAGCAAAGAGTACCTAGATCCCCCACCCCACCCCCCACTTAGGATCTGGCGCGTTTTTCCCTTGCAAATGTGCAGGCGGTGCTTGAATAGAACACTGTCTGGAGGGGTCAGGGCAATTCAGTGTAATTGATCAGAAGTTAGATCCCAGGCCCTGTCGTGTCACGGCCACGGCCGTGGGGTGGGGGTGGGGGTTAAAGCTGTGGCTGTCTTGGGCCCACAACTATGGAGTCAGATCATTTTCTCTCTCTCCTGGCGCCCACACCTGCCCACCACCCTTCATCTCTACCTTGGCACCAGTAACGAGGGCGCTGTTAGGAACAAGCCACTGTAGTCAGCATAATTGAACCGGTGCAATACTTTCATTTTGCAAAACAACAGCTCCACCCCTCCAGTCCAAAATAATAGTAAGCATCAGAAAATCATTTTTAAAAAACTCAACCTGTTTTCGGGAGTATGTAAGATGTCCTAATATTGTATCGTGGGGTGTGGGGGAAGGGTTTAAAAATCCACCACTTTACAGCAATCAGGTTTTACATTATTCATTGATTTACTGAAGGAAAGAGCCAATCAGGAGCCATAGATATGAATGCACATCTCACTGTGCTGTAGCCTTACAGTAAACTATTTGCATCTTTCTAATGGATTAGACATTTATCCTGGGATTCTCATTGTTTGAAAGGCCAAGAAATTCAGTCTCTTAAACATTTAGAAAACAAGACTTTGTTCCAGACTTAAAATCCTTGCCTGGTGGGGATCTCTCTTCTCTTTTGTATGGGAGGTTACAAGGTTCAAGTCCCTAATGTTTCTTAAGTCTCTCTTCTTTCCAAGCTAAAAATAAAAGGAGAAAGAAAAATTAATTTCCCAAACCCCTCTAGATCCTGCATATTTTGCATTCCCATTATCATGCATGTCTCCATTTAAATGCAAATTAGCATATTTAACCCTGTAGGTGCTAAGGCCCAAGATACACAGTACTGGTGTTTTATATAATCTATTGGCATTAAAAAAAAATCACAGTAATAGTGACCCTTTAAATTAAGTCATATTCCTATATAATGATGCATATATATATATGTATATATAATACTGTGATCATTTGTTTTATTGTCTGTTTTTCAGATGACACTTCAAAGAAGCATAAAATGAACAGACTATTCAATCAAACAAAGGTAATTTAAATTTTTTTATTTGATAAAATCTGACTGATGCACAAAACGAAAATAGAATATTGTTTACTGGAAAACAGGTCTACAGTCTCTCACACATCTTCTCTTGCAACAGACAGAATTCCAGAAACATCTAAGTTTCTGTGTGTACAGTTATTTCTCCTGTAGGAGCCTTTGTATGTATGTAATGCACACATATATGTATATACATAGAGCATAACATAAATAAAGCCTGCAATAGCCTACAAGAAAGAAGCTCATATTTAGAAGAAAGGGTAAAATACTTTTATTATAATGAAAGCCAGTTCACTTTATCACTTGGACCATAGACACTGATGTAAATAAAATGGCTTAAAAATAAGACTGATTGACTTAGAGTACAATTGACTGTAGACTACAATTTGCACATTTGTAATTCTTATAAATGAAATATTTAAAATGAGTTGATGTTGGGCCAGTTCTTTATGCATTCTGCATTAATGTATATAGGATTCAAAGATGTTCCAAATATTGGTCATAAATCAAGTGTATATGAATTAATTAAATAACATACTTCTGGCCCAAATATGAGGAAAACCATAACTTTAAACCAGGAGAGATTGTTTTATTTCCAAATAAACTAGGGTGTTTCAAGTCACGTTTCAGCAATTTGGAGACCTATAAACTATCTGAAAGCAAGCACAACAACCACACTCTAATCTACTAGATACTAGTGAGAATTTATTGGAGAATAAGCAGACAGGCTGTTTGAATTCAGTATAGCCTTCATTATGCTGATTTTCAAATAGATATTCTGTAGCTCAGCCAGATAATCTTTTAAAAGCAAAAAATTTAAGTTTAAAGTGTAGTTGCTAAGAGCTGCTCTTCACAGGTGACATTGCTAGGAGTCTTGAAGATATGTTATTGTAATGTATTGTGAGATGTATATAACAATACATACAATAGACCATTTTATAAACCTTGGCAATATTATAAATAAGGGGCACTCGATGTTAAATCTTAGTATATTTAATTTTCTTCTGTGTGCCTGCAAGGTTGATAGAGAAGTAAAATATTTAATTGACTACATGGCTAATGAACAAACTACCCATAATCCTGATCTTGGCTCCTTTCACTCATTGGAGTTCCCATGATGAATACCAAGCGTGGAGACCGGCCTTGTAGTAAGTTGTCATGACTAGTGTTGCCCTAAGAATGGGGTATTTATTACAGCATCTTCTACAGATTCTAGTGGGAGAAGTGTTCAGATATGCAGTGTGTTAACTCATTGTAGACATTGTTTCTAAAAACACATTTTATTGTTAAGTATAGGAATAGAGTCATAATAATTTTCAAACTCAGAAAATATGTGAATAAATAACACCCTCCCAGCACACACACACACACACATATGTATATATACACATATATACATATATATATATGTATATATATATGTGTGTGTGTGTGTGTGTGTGTAGCTAGCCCTCTCACACCTAGATACACGTGAAGAAATGAGAGATTCTAAGACCATTTTTGATTTCTTGGGCTTTGGCTTACACAGTTGACTATATCTGATCACATGCTTATTTTATGTAACACAAGCCAAATCATTAATAACTCTGCTGCTAGCTCTTGGCAAGCAAGGCCACGGTGCTCTTTAATCTTCCAAGCTGCAAAGCTCATTAGGAATTTTACATGATGTCAGAAGTGGCATGTGCTTCACTGGGTTGTTTAGGCTGTGACCATATGGTTTAGGAATGAACAAAAACTCTATGAACATGCTTTTAGGATTGGATTGTAGTGTCTGTGTGCATTTTCTTTCTGACTTCTCGTTCATAATTTGATAAGAAATATAGATGGACTCTTTCCACATCTTAGCCTTTTCTCAATAACCACTTAAAGAATTCTTACCATAAAAGTAAACAAATTAATATGAGGACAAATTGGCATCTCTGTTACTAAGTTGTAAGCCATATCTTAATTGGTGTGATATTATGTTTAAACTCTTCATTGGAGATGTTTCCTAGCATTAAAAAAACAAACCAAACAAACAAACACATAAATAAGAACCTGCTTATTTAATGATATACAGAGTTTAGATTTTAGGGCTCTGTATATCATTAAATAAGCAGGTTCTTATTTATGTGTTAAATGAAGAAATTAGTGAATTACTGAGAAAAATGTACATTCCAAAAAAAAAAATGTAAACCAAAAGTGTTTTGGCCACTGGGGAAAACAGACACATTATGGAATTAAGAGCATTGTGAGGCACTGGTCATGTGTGCAGTGCACGTTTAGAATTATTAATTCTCCTTTAGCATGTAACTTAAAGAAAAGCAACATTACTAAAAAGAATTAGTAATTTGAATAATAATCCATAATGTTTACCCACAGAGAAAATGCTTCTTATGTAGATTACCATGAATATTTTGTTGAGAGGGATTTGAATGTTAGATATTAGATGTTAGATGTGCTAGATAGATTATCTATTATAAAGGATGAGAAAGAAAAGAATTCTTTGAAGTGATTTTAAAGTCACACTTTAAAAACTTCTAAGACAATGAATGAAGCTAATTACTTAATGAAATGACCTTCTGCTTCTTGATAGAAGGATATGAGTGGGTGGGGCCAGGGAGGTGTGGTAGCTTCCTCCCTCCCCATCCAGGTGCTGGATCTGCATGTTCAGGAGACAAGACTTTTGTTGTAATTTTATAAGCAAGTCTAGTGCATAATTGTCCAGTGTGAAATTTATGTTAAAACAATAGACAAAGGCTCAGCATTTTTGCTACAGCAGAGTTGTGTACAAATGGAAACTATTGCTGCAATGTTTACCTGTGCAGCATACAAACCCACACACACTATACATGCAAAGCATGTTAAAAAAGAAGCACCTCTGCTTAGATCGTGCAGTTTGAACTTACAGAGCAAATATGCTGCCCTATCGCCACGGTACACAGATACAAACATGACTGAGCTGTAAAGCCATTAAAAACATAACACCAAAGCAAATTGTCAATGTAACCATCGACTCACTGCGTAATAACAGAGCTGATTCCTAGCCCCAGAAAGCGAGGCCCTGCTTTAAGCAATAGTAAAGTGCCTTCCATCTGCCTGCCTATGCAATCTGCCAGAAGAGAAATGCAGGCAAAGAAGTTCCCCAGACCTGAAATGCTTTTATCTATCCTTAGAGAGAGATTTTCTCCAGTCTTTGGATATTAGAGCGATCTACACTAGCGCCAAGGAGGTAAAAGGCCGCGGGTTGCTTTTCAAGGAGCAGTCGGTAGTGCTAGTGGATGAAATGTTGATTGAGAATATAGGGATTGTTGCAAAGCTGCTGCTGCCGCCGCCGCCACCGCTGCTGCCGCTGCCGCCGCCGCCACCACCGCCTGTGCTACTCCTGGCAGCAGGCGTGGGGCAGTTGGGTGACCACTGATGCATATCAATAACCATGTACTTGAGATTTCTCATGACATCATCATTACCTTGGTCTCCCGCAGTCTCAAACCTTTGACCTTGCCGGGCTGGTCCACAATTTGGCGGTGAAAGCCCCTCCAATGATGGCCCTTTTCTCCTTCTTTCAGACCGGGCAGCAGTACGCCAGCAAGAGGGCATGTTCTGCCCACCTAGAAGTCCTAAGAAATCGAGGATCTCCCCTAAAACATTCACATACAAGATATGTGCAATCAAGCTGCCTGCACTTGGTAAAAAAGATCATGATGCCTAACCCAATGATCCGGAGCAGATCTTTGAATCAGCTGTCACTTCTATAGAATGGGATTTCCCCCTTCTTCCTCTTTAACCAGCGTTGGAAACTGCCGATGGCTTTATACATCTCAGTAGAGGAAGGCTAAGGAATCTTCCGTGAGAATGAAGCAATTTACAATGCAAATAGAGGCCTGGGAAGAGAAGGACGCTGCTGCTCACCCCCATCAGCTTGCTGAACCTTAGTCGCTGGTCTTAATTTCTTATACTAATAGATGAATTGTTGGCTAACGATGCTGGAGATTATTTGCTGGAAGGGGAAAAAAGTTTGGAATAAACGCTGAATGCAACAGATCTCATTTGGATGTTCTAGCAGCACACACTCAGACAGAAACCAGGTCATGTTTACGTGAAAGGAGAAGCTTAAACGCGGCAAGTATCCCGGAGGACTACACTTCCCTGCTTCCCTAAAGCCAAAGGGGATCGGGATCTGGAGTGCAGCCAGAGGAAGACAGCCTTGTGAGGGAAGCGAGTTGTTATCTTTGGTTATCTAGCTGTATGAGTGTATTGGTCTTCATAAAGCTAGATAACCGAAAGTAAAAACTCCTTCAAGATCACCGAGGAGCGTTCCGGAAAGAAAGACTGCAACCAAGAGACAGTAAAAACCAGAAAGGTCAGGAATGCTTATTGAATCTAACTTTTTTTATCTTATGATTGAAAGTGGGATGCAAAGAAATTAAGTGACACACATATTGAAATCTAAAGGGGCCAGGCTCTGAGGGGGCTGTACAACTGGAGAGGAGAATTGTGTAGTGTTTTTTTATGGGTGAAGATGCATGTATTTTCTATATTGTTCATTTTGAAGCAAACGTTTACATATGAGTTTTTTTTTCCTTAGAAAGCTGTTATAGCGATGTCTGATACCTCGTTTGAAAAATGATTTCATAATTATGTAGATTTGGGCTGTTTCTATCTGAGGCCCCTCCCCCAAGTTTGAAGCTTGTGCCTGGAAACTTTCTATGTATTTGGGTGTGTACATCAAATTCTGTGAAGTTAGATTTTCAGTAAGGCTTATACTGGAAGGTTAATAATTTATATCTACCGAAGACTTAGAGCTAGCAGGGGAAAGGGGTGGGGGCAAAGGCTGATTTTTATTCTTCTATTCAAAATACAAGGACAGATGCTTCTCTGTTCCAAGAGAGTTTCCTTGAGGAAGCTACTGAAGCAGAAAGACATGATGGAGACGAGATCGCCTCCCCTCTTGTCAAAGTGTTAAAAAAATGTTCTGTCTTACTCTGCGCCTAGCATTGGAAATGAAAGTGACATTTACGCCACAACCCACGTGTGCGCCTCCTCTCTTTTTGTTTAAGGATGATCAGGTCTATCCAGGAAACAGCTCTGGCATCCCAAACTGAAATAATTAGGACGTATATAGACCTGACAAAAATGGAAAGGGGGTGGGGAATCTGAGGGTCTGTCTTGCCTAATTGATTCCGCTAAACGGAAAGCAGGAGATGTGAACGGCAGGACGCTCCGATTCCCACGCTCGGGGGCAAGTGGTAAAGCCTGGCCCGCAGCCTATGACAGACAGCCCTGTTGGGGGGTAGGGGTATGAAAAAAACATCAAGCACACACACACCATACTCATCTCCATCGCTTAAGAAAGTAAAGGCATTTCCCACCCACAGCCATCTGCAGCCTCCCAAATGGCAACACCGTCTGGTTGGTAGCTGCTATATACTGTCTCTGTTCATTTTTAAACCTCTGTTTAATCTGGCCATGATTAAATTTGGATTTCTCCTTTGGTTGAAATTTTCACCATTTAAGGAAAGCAAGTGGAAAGGATGCCAAGAGTGCCCCAGGACTGCATGCCCTTCTCCTCAGAGACGTCCTCAGTATGTGGTTAGGGCCTTGTGACCACCTTTGGCTTTTGTTCTGGCTGTGTTATATAATTTAAAGTCATGTCTCATAGCATTCATTATTATGGCTTACTTCATCGGGTTGTTTACCTCCTTGTGTGACACACAGGAACTTGGCCTACTTATGCTAATCTACATTCTGGAAATAAAGCTATAGAGTCATCAGTCTGTAGAAAGTTGATTACAATCACAATATGTTAAAGGACTGGTTTTGTTTTAGAACAGTCCTAGCAGGATGAGGGTTTTGTTTTTCCGTTTCCTCCTCCTCTTCTTTTTCTTTCTCCTCTTCCTCTTCCCTCTTCATCTAAAAGTAACTAGTCCCAGCATAAACTTTGAGGCTTTGGAGAAACCACTGTAGTCCTTTTATGAAGTTCCTTGTATTCTGTTACATTTTATGAGGCAAACATTTGTACAGGCATTTGCTCATAAGTACAAGCATTGCAATGAAAAAAAAACATTCCAAAATTGCTTCTTTCTTTTCATATGGCCTAAATTACTGACACTCCCAAATGCATAAGTTTTCTTCAGGGACAGTGCATTTTTCTTTATAGCTTCAACTTCTTGTAAGATTGAGACCAGAGGAACCTGTAAAGCCACTGGTAGTTTCATTTAGAAAAGCCAAGAGACTTTAATAACACAACTTCTCAGTTAGGCCGCTGTACACGTGCCAAAGTCTGACTGCTGTAGAGAAGACCCTTGCTTATTTACCTTGGAAGCACTGTTTGTGCAAACAAGCTTTCATTGTTAAGTGCCTGTATTCCTTTCATTTGCTTCATGTCCAGGGGTGCTATTTACCTAGAACCATTGTCTACTACAATTAACATTTACATTACAAAGTGTGTGCTTTTCTTTCTCAAGGAGGTTCAATTAAGGCAATAAGATGTTTGCTGGGGAAACCTATTGTTTACTCAAAGCACTCAATGGAGTCAAATTACTGAAGTTTTTGCCTACATCTTGGATCGCTTATGTAAATATGTTGACTATAACATTTAAGGAAAATAAACAATATTAAAATTATGTGTTTGCCATTGTCATATCCAACTTGCTTTGTATCATACTAATGTTACATAACTTATCGATCAATAAAAATACATTTCAATGTTATTTTCATTTTACTTTTTGCTGTTCCACTGCTCCTCCTGCTGCAACATGTCCCAGATTTTCTTTTTTCTATTACACATCAAACTTCTGACATTTTGTTTTATTTGTGTGTGTTGAAGGAGGTGCCATATCTAAGCATGACTTTAATGGTGTCCAAGATAATCTCTACAGTGACCTTATCATAAGGTGATATTTCTTTGAAATTTGAAATATCCTGAAGGCACGCACATTGAAGTCAAAAGCAGTGTAACTATCAGTTAAGTAGTTCTTTGAAAGCTAGTTTTAACATTGGCAGAAACCGGATCAAGTTTATTTAGCATACCCCTGCATTGTAAACCAGTTGGAGTGAAGTTGCAGGTTGCGTGAGTATGCATGTTAACTAGTGGGAGCCAAGGCAGGCTTTGTGAACGGAGAGCAGCAGCTTGGTGTGCAAGGCCAATGTTAAAAAGGCAGCTGAATTTAACACCATCTGGAAGAAAAGATCCCTTCACGATTTTCTCACACCGTCAGACAAAACTAGCGTCTCTTGTTCCTAGCCCTTGTCTATGCAACCATACAATACTGAGTCATTATACTTTTGCTGAGAGAAAATTTGAGAACACAATATGGGTAACCAGTGAATGACCAAGTTTCATTGTACCCGTCTAAGTCGATTGAAATCTACGTCTAGGGCTCTGAATGGCTGTATTGTTTTCCTCACCAGGGCTGTACTAAATGTCAGCACAGTGTAAAGAAAAACTTGAAGTCTGCAAATAACTTACCAGATCTCAATTATAATATTTTCCCACACTAGAACTAATATCATTGCAAGGGGTTACATTGCAGAAAATACAAAAAGAAATGAGAAGAAATAAAAGAACTCATTATGAAGTTATTTTATCTAGACAAACATTTTAATTTGCTGATGAGACATTCAGGACACAGGTCTAGTTGAAGAGTGGAGTTCATTACTTGGATGTTGAAGTTCCAAAAATGTTTCTTGTGTAATTAAAATAAATTAAAAACAAATACCCACTTCAATCGGAAGCTCCGAGTGAGCATAAATGGACTCCAGTTGGTTTATATTGCTGTAGTTCTGCTTAGAAGCTGTTAGTGTGACTCCAACTTAAATTTTGCTTTGAGTTTCAGCATACTACTCTTTCCAAGTTTGGCACAGTGATGGACAGACACTGTAAATGAACACCATAATAGTATATTTCCCAAAACACACAAGAGCTTATGAGTGTATTCTAGTGCCCTGTACACTTTCTTTTTATAGTTTCTAAGTGTTTTAATCTTTCAGGTTAATGTTCACATGATTTATTTGACTGTAAACAGAAAAGAGTAACAAAACAGTTCAGAAAGAGTAAAAGAAGCTGATGGTTTATGCTTTATTGAGATGTCTATTTTAAATATCATTGACTTTGCAGTTTTGCTATTGTATCACCAAGTTCTTCACATGTAAGTGCAAAGCAGTGAATAATTGCTATTTTGCTGAATAACACATCTGAGTTGCCAATGTCAAAGGTATTATTTTGTGTATTCCTAAACAGGAACGTCAACTGCAGTCTTTGACATTTAGAATATTTTTGTAAAATATTTAAAAAGAGGATGATCAAATGATACCTCTAAAAGTGAATGTAAAGCTATAGGCAACTTATTTCCCTTGCTTTATTTTGTGATGTTACAAATGAAAAGTGAAAAGTCACTCAGTAATCAAATTATAAAGTATATATCATTAAACAGAAAAAAATCCAACCCAACAACCAAGATAGAAATTGAATAGAAGTTAAAACACAGATATATAGAAGACTTCTATAATCTTGGCAAAATAGGCATGAGTATGTTTTTCAGTGCCTTTTGTTTTCTGAATTTGCTATGAATATGTATAATAATAAAATAAATACACTATTTATATTAAAAATGGAATGCTTTTTTCAAAATAGCTTTTCTTCAGGTCTTCTTAAAGCATTACATTTTGTATTAATAGTGTTCTTTATGTTTATTTTAAGAATTTATATGACTTTCTTACTTGAAAATATGTAAAATTCTAATGTGATTTTGTGTTGTTTGATGACGATATAAAATCATTTAAATAATGAGATGAGAATGCTTACATTTCAAATTGAAAACCACTTTCTATTCATAGACTACATAAACATTTTAAGAACTTTTATTTTTAAAAGGGTGTTATTTTTTTTAAGTGGCTAGATAGGGGGCTGGAGAGATGACTCACTGGTTTACAGTGGCTAGATAGGGGGCTGGAGAGATGACTCACTGGTTTACAGTGGCTAGATAGGGGCTGGAGAGATGACTCACTGGTTTACAGTGGCTAGATAGGGGCTGGAGAGATGACTCACTGGTTTACAGTGGCTAGATAGGGGCTGGAGAGATGACTGACTCACTGGTTTACAGTACTTGTTGCTCTTCCAGAGGACCAAGGTACAATTCCTAGCACCCACATGGCAGCTCACAACCATCTGTAACTCCAGTTCCAGGACATCTGATGCTTTCTTCAGACTTCTTGGGCACCATGCACAGACGTGGTACACAGACAAGCTTACAAGCAAAATGGCCATATGCGTAAAACAAAATAAAAATGAACAAAGTGGCTAGATAGTGAATAAAAAGGGTGTGCACATCTGTTTTCCTATGTGTAACCTGTGGAAATACCATTGTGGCTTCAGACCCTTGATACTTATTTCCTGCTCCTCCCCCCTCTTCCTCCTCCTCCTCCTCTTCCTCCTCCTCCTCCTCTTCCTCCTCCTCCTCCTCTTCCTTCTCCTCCTCCTCTTCCTTCTCCTCCTCTTCCTTCTCCTCATCTTCCTTCTCCTCCTCCTCTTCCTCTTCCTCCTCCTCCTCTTCCTCTCGTCCTCCTTTTCTTTTTCTTCGACAGGGTTTCACTGTGTAGCTCTTGCTGCCCTGTAACTCCCTCTGTAGACCAGGCTTAGCCTTGAACTCAGAGATCTGCCTGCCTTTTGAGAGCTGGCATTAAAGGCATATGCAACTATTCCTGGAGGTCATTTTATATCCTCCAGTGACTCACATTTTCCTAAATTTGCTAAAATAAAACACACCATGTTATGTTGGATTCTGGGTGGTGACTGTGAAATGAACGACAAAGAATGAATGTCCCTTGTGATTAAAAACTAGAATTAAAGTTGTTGAGTAAAATATATTTGTTATACTAGGTCAATTGTCTTACCAGTACTTTGAGACTGTTAAATAGATCTTACAACAATGGAGCATGTAAGGCAGTTCTTCAGTGTCTCCGGATTAATGGATGGCTTTGTTATCCTGTTATTCTGTTCACTGCCCTCCCCTCCCCGCACCCCCTCTCCAAGTTAAACAACCTCAGCAGAAGCATCCATTCCTATTTGACTTGAGAACTTATTTCACCCTCTCTGTTCTACTTTCCTGTGGAATTAACCTAAAATAGTGAATGGAAATGAAAAGTATATAGTTGTGATTGCTACTAAGGAATATTTGATTGTTCTCAAACAGGGCTGCAGGCCGGAGTTAGTAGACTACCTTAGAAAGATGATGGCCATCTTTTGAGGTACAAGCATGTGGCTTTCTGCTTTGCAGCCAACTGCCAGACCACAGAGGGTAGAGTTTAAAAAGTACAGATAATCGACTTTATTCAGAGAAACAGGGAGTTCTGAACCATATCGGGCTTGATGGTTTGACTCGATTTTAGCTCGGAGTCTGCACAGCTCAGTCCAGAGATCTAAAAATAGCCAGGCTTCGCCTCTCAAGGTGCTTGGTGTGGGCGGTGTACAGAGCAGACAGCAGGCTGTGACTGGCTGCAGAACTGGCTGGGCCAGGCAGTGGCAATGGCTGAGGCTGCAGGTCCGCCGCTGGGCATCACAAGGCCCGTCAGCACCAGCCAACAGCCTGAGTCCTCCCTGAGCTGCGGCTACTCTCGGCGGGCGACAGAAAGCGAGCGTCTGATTGGTGTTTCCCGGGAGACCGGCTGCCCTAGCTGCTGGAGCTAGTGCGCCGGCGCGCGCGCTCCCAGCTGGTGCGCGGGAGAGGCGAGGGGCGCGCTGAGGTTCGGGTGGCAGGGTGGGAGACCTCCCTGGTTCGCGGAGCTCACGTGCTCGCACCCCGCCGCCGGAAGGTTGAGGACCCCGCCAGGCTGTGTAGTCCAGGCCGCCCCACCCCCCCTCTGCCAGGCAGGTTGAGAGCATCCATAGGGGGATGCTGAATGTGATTTGCTTGTCCCTTGGCAGGTTACCAGGGACCTGGCCCTGCCTGTGCCTCTCCAGTCTGCCTTTGCTTAGGAATCCTTGAGTTGTGTTTGTCGGTAGGGTGGTGTTGGGAGTCAGTCTAATTTGGACAAGGGTGTCCGGCAGGCAGATGTTTTCTGCCCCAGAGCCTCTTGTCTGGTCGGCTCTTTAGGGTTAAAGGGGTTCTCTACTGAGCTTTTCTATCTCTGCTTACCCCTGCCCCCGGATAGTTCAGGTTTAATGATTGTGTTTCCTCTACCTCTTCATACTTTTTTTTTTTTTTTTTTTTTTTTTTTTTTTAAATAAAGTTAGTGAGTTGCTGTTGACAGAAAAGGATCCCTCAATCCCCATCAGAAAAATTGGTACAGGGTGGTCCTGGACTTGGGTTCAGGGAGCACCCACTTAGGTCCTCTCCAGGAGTTGCACCAAGGAACCAACAGGAACTTGGGGCATCTTTATTGCATCAGATTTGCTGCTGTAATTATTTATCTCTGTTGGGTGGATACAGTAGAACTTGCTCAGAGATTACTTTAAAAAAATCTGGGTCTTAAGCACTTACTAAAGCCAGTTAATAACATCATGCATGGACATTTAAACTTGTTGTAAGATGCAGACAGGATTAAGGGGAAGTCACGCTGTGCGCAGCTAATGATACCATCTTAACTCTAACTGGCCTAAATCCACCTCCCTTGGCTCAGGTCCGGGTCTTAGACCCTTCGATGATCCTAAAAAGAGGGGGGCCTTGGATGAGTGAACTGGGCAGACAATAGGAGCATCTTTAGATGTTGCTTTAGGTGACAGTCAGTAGTCCTGGAAGGCTATGGTGTGTCTTACTGTTGGAAAATGAGCATGACCACAAAGAGAAGTCCTAAGCACGCTGGTGTGCTTGTTCATGTGATAATAATGACACGCACCGAAGGGTATTGGCCAACTTGTAGAGCAGTTTTCATTTTATTGTCCACAGGTGTGAAGGTTGTTGTATGCTGCGGGGGCGGGGGGCTTCAGATCCCCAAAAGTGATGACTTCTTGGTTTCTGGTCTATTTGCAGTGCCAAGGCCAGCTACTTTGAAAAATATAATCTATGGTAGTATTTCAAAGGTAAATTTCTCAGAGTATTACTAACAACCTCTTGACACAAGTTTCAAACTGATTATTGTTTTAAAGGAGTTTGTGACTTTTATATGACAGGGCAAATTAGAAATAACCCTGGGAAAATGCTTCAAAAAATGCTGCGTTATTAAAACAGCTAACAATACCCATCTGGTTCTGTCATTAAGTAGCTATATGGCAGATTTCTTGTGTTTATGAGTTTCTTTTAGTAGGCATATGCCATGGAAAAACAAGTTATCAGGATAATTTTAACTGTAGATTAGTTTTAGGCATTTAAAAAAATTTAAGCCCATGCTTTTAGCAAGGATAAATTGTTTGTCTTTTATCGTTAATTGCTAGTGTGGGATTGAAAATAACTTTAGTTACTGATCACTGTAAAAACTGGTGTAAACCTGCAAAATGGTGGCTAAGGAAGCCCTGCAAAGGAAGGTTGTATGGAAAAGTAGCAAAATGGTAAAACGTCAATGCTTTCCTAACTGTGTTACAAGAAACAAATGACCAAATAGTAATCATAGTGTCTTTTAAATCTTTGTCTTTTAGAGAAAAAAAATCTATCAACATATAGAATAAAATTTATTAGACTTTACAAATTAATGACATATATGAAAAGAAATATTTTCACTGAATAAATATTTCAAATAGTTTATATATTTATCAAGTCCATGGTAATGAAAAAAATCTTCAATAATCTATTTGGAATTAATGTCTCCTTGAAGACAATCACAGATTTAATATCATTGAAATTCAGATTCTACCAACTAGCTTCCTGTGAAGGCTAAATTTCTTGTATAGTAATAATAAAAGTGTACTTAGTTCTTATTTTTAATTCAGTGAGTATTATGAAGGAACCTGATACAGTTGCATTAATATAAGAGTATTGAAGAAGAACCCACCCAATAGGTTTTAGACATTACATTTTCAAAAGCAGACATTTTATACATGTTAGTTGCTTAAAATTATTTTAATCTATTGCATTATCCTTAAAATACATGCTGTCTGTACAGTGTTAAATTATTCCTGGCTAGCACTAGGTATGTGAAGTTTACAGTGTAGACCAGCATGTGGCATTGCATGAAAACTGTTTAAGAGCTTTAAATACAAAACTATGGCCATGACTGATTGATGATAAATGGATCTGAAAAGAATACGAAAATATTTATTTTTGAAACAAGATCTTACTTTGTAATCCATGATGAGCTGAAATTCAATATGGAGCCTAACTTGGCTTCTAACAGAAATCCTCCTGTTTCAGCCTCTGAAGTGATGGGATTACACGAGTAAGATATCATTCCCAAATGAAACAAACAAACAAACAAACAAACAAACAAACAAATCTTGATCTTTAGAGTTTATAGTAGATGCCCCATGAATGGCTTTAATCATGGAAATAGCTACACAGCAAGGAAGTAGGAATTAACAAATTAGCATTTGCCTTGCTTTATAAAATGACTGGACAACCTGTACACAATTAGATTAATACCAGAGATGCTCAGTTATTCTAGAATCAAACTAGAAATTGCTATGTAGCTGAAGCTTTCCTACAGAAGACTCATGCTCAATTATAGCCTGAAGTCTCAGTTTGCAGATGTAACATGGGATTCCAGTGACTCAAACATCAGGGTACAAACACTGTATCTATTTCTACCAGTTTGTCTCAGATGAACTAGCTGCTAAGGAAAAATCCATACCAGGACTGAGTTAACTGAAAGTGTGCTTCCTCTGTAACAGGGAACCCTATCTCCATTAGTATGCTATGCTCATAGGAAAAAAAAAGAGAATTTAAATTTCTGCCCTTCTAGACTTTAGTTTTATGATTTATATTGTCACATTAGAATATATGAAGTGAAAATTATTCATGTTAACCAATTACGATTGACTAAATGATTTTCTTACTGCTAGAAATAGAAATTTGGCTTTGTTTATTAAAAGTTAATACTCAACTAGCTCTATTTCATTACAGATTGTCTAATTCAATTTTGAATTTTCAAATTGCATTTAATACAATAAAAAGCTCTTCTGCAGAAAATGCAACTTGAAATGGGAAAATATTTATGCTTTTATTGTTACAAGTGATCAAATGCGGCCGTGCTAGATATTAGACTATCCTGAGCGCCACTACATTATTAAGTAATGTAGTTCTCAGAGTCATTACCACATTCATGGGTGTCTTTCTGATATCTCTCCAGTCCACTGGATTTTGAAGTGTGATTATGTAAATTTTCTACTGATAAATAAATGACTATAATTGTACTTGAAATACCACTCAAATTCTTAAGACCATGGGCTCTAAATAATATATTATGCATTCCTTAATTATTTATCAAGACTAATTCAAAATAACTGTAGGGCAAAGCATACATTTATTTTTAAATAGCCATCCCCTTCCCCAATTTTTTTCAGATTAAAAAGTATTCCAGATGGTGAAAATATGGGGGATAAGAAAAAAGCTTGGTAAGTGCAGTAAGTGGGAAGTGTATTCTTCAAGGAGATGTTTGCCTTGTCCAGTAACACTATCACCTTGATGCTATTTTTACAGCATGTGATCTTAATGTGCCTTTAATAAAGGATGCCTGGGTGGTAAAAAAGAAAAAATATTTAAAGGATGAACGCCAAAATTCCTCATCATTATATGACAAAGGAAAAGGGGAAAATTAGGAAAGAAAATGCTCCTCCACCCATGGTTAGTTTTGAAAGTTCTTTTATAATCATAATGAAAAAAACTGTAAAATTTGAGTAAGGGTTCTATCAATCAAATGGTACTAAATTTCAAGTATGGCTTTCTTTCATTTAATTTTGGATATAGAAAATCACAGTCGTCGAATGGTGTCTTTTCATTGTTCAACACTGTGAGGCTGTTCTCGGAACTGTGGTTGTGCTGTGCCTTTAAAGGAAGCATGTGTGTGTGTTTTACCTACATAAATCCTAATTGCAGAATCCACTCTAATCACCATGTAGAAATCATCCAAAGCCTCAAGTTCATGAGCTGCACACTTTTCCTTTTTATTCTGCAGACCACACCTTATCTGGTTGCTAATGAAATACAGGAGATTGATTGCAGAAAATCTTCAAGGGAATATTTGCTGTAGCACATATAGTAAGCTCCATTTGGTGCATTAGCATTTAGCCATTTTATGCAAATTTAGAGAAAATGACTCATGTATATGATTTAATATGCAACGGCGATAACTCATACCACCCTTATAAGAAAAAAGAAATTAAAAATTCATTAGAAAACTAGACTAGTGTCACTACATGGTTAAAACATTATTAAAGCATATTTCAATGTTTTGCTTGCACTAGCGTTCTCATCATGGTGCCCACCATTTCCTGACAAAGGCCACAGAGGAGAAAACATTCAACTTAAAATGTCTGCTGGTACACATGGCTGGATTTGTGTGTCACTAAACAATGAGCGAGCATAGCCTTGAATACCAACTATTTAATTAGCACTTTTGGAAGTCATGCATAGAAAATAGCTCATTTACATGCATCTGCTTAGCGATTAGTCCCATAAAAAGCCACCATTTTTTGTTGTTTAATATTGTGAGCATTTTACCATTTGTCCATGAAAAAAATCAAAACATATGTTATTATTTTCAAATCCTGAAATTCAGATATTTAATATAAAAAGGCAAAAGTCTTCATATTTCTTTTCAAGATATATTTAAATAACGTAACCTTAAGTGTACCATAAAAGGCTTGATACAAGTAATAATTAAGAACTTCAAAGGGCAGTGGAAGCCCTCTAACAGTCAGTCCTTGGTTTAATTAAAGGCTATTATTGGGAAGCTCGCAAATATACAGTTATGTTTAATGACAAGTAATGACTACTAAAGCAGTATTTGAAAGTTGTGAGGATCTTATTTTAAATATTACTGATATACTCTAGAAAGTATTTTTAATCATTTCATTTGAAAATAAATGACTTACATTTCCTGCAAAAATCAAACTGATAACATTAAAAGCCTATTGGCTTAAGATGCTTTTGCCTTTCATTAGTTCCTGAGTCTACACATACCTGTCATTATCACAAATTAATTGTATGCTTCTTGAAAATCATTTCTGCCAATTTAAATGCCTTTATGAAGGCGTGCTTTTCTAACACAGAGGAGTGTTTATGAAGCCACATATACAAATGTGCAAGGACGCAGTGACAGCGAGACAGGCTTTCTTCAACCATCTTGGAAGATCACATTCTGCTTTGAATGCAAATTGATATTTGATATCGCCATAATAAATTATTTGCTTTAAATTTTTGTATTATTTACTGCATTTTTCAGACACCCAGACAATTAGCCAGGAAAACAACAGATGATTCTAAATGAACCATATATATAAGAAATGCATATTAGTGTAAAATTTAAATTTAGTGTAAGTATTTGTGCGTATACTTATTGGACTATTTAGCTTTATGTATATTTATTTGTATGAGGAATTCAGTTGAATTTTCATAGATACAATTCAGGGATGATGAATGAATTGTATATACATTTTCGTTTTGTTTTATTTTGTTCTAAGATAGGATTGCACCATGTAGCCTTGCCTTGATGTCACTGTGTGTAGCATGCTGGCCTTGAAGAGATCCACCTGCCTCTGGCTTCTGAGTGCTGAAATTGAGGACTATGCCTGACCTTATATGTACATTGTTATGTGAATTTTGAATGTATATTTCACTCATCCTATTTGCTAATTATCTTTCATAACTAGCTTGTAAGCACATCTATCATTTAAAAGTAATTTGTTTATTATGCATGCAAAAATTTAATTTTATGTGTAATTTGTAATTTTTCCAATGTGACACATTTCTTCTGTTCATTCATGGCCCAATGAATATCGTGAGATGTATGAACCTACAAAGATTGCATGATTACTTAGATTAACTGTATCGATATGAATTTATTTAGCTTATCTTGCTACTTAGTTAGATTTTATATATATTTACATATATACATGTATATACTCATATACATACATAAATATATAGCCAGATACCTAAATAATTATATACACATATATACATATATAAAAATACATACACTTTCCATAATGGAATATATATCTACATATGTATATATAGATATTTGCATATTATATACACATTTCTTGTGGCAAGTATTCCTTATGTGCCATTTATATAGCATTTTATTTATTTATTTATTTATTTATTTGGTTTTTCAAAGTAAGGTTTCTCTGTGTAGCCCTGGATACTGGAACTTTCTCTATAGACCATGCTGGGTTTGGTCAGAGATTTGCCTGCCTCTGCCTCCCAAGTACTGAGATTAAAGGCACGTGTCACCACTGCCTGGTATAGAGCCGTTTAATTTGATTTCACGTCAATTACCTATTATATTCTCCTAAAACCAGCACCCACCTTTTCTAAGACAGCATCTCCCAGACTAGGTTGGGATTCAGTATGTATTCCAAAGTGATATTAAGCTTGCAATTGTTTACATTAGTCTCTCAAGTGCTGGGGTTCCAAATACACATCACCACACCCAGCTTAAACCAGCCATATCTTTTACTTACCAATCATACCTCACATTCCTTCTCCAGACATAAGTCCTCAGGATAAATGCAAGCTTTTAAAGGTATGGAACCTACTGTACATTGTAGAACAGCAGTGACAAACAGTATGTGTTATGTGTTGATGAGTGAATGAATTTAGTTTTAATAAAAGATTGCTCTTTCTGAAAAAGCTCCTGCCATATTGGCTAAGGGGTTGGTTTGAAGAGAATGGTTCTTTCAACATGAGTTCTCTTGAAGATGCCGAGCTGTTGAGATTGTATTTCCTAGAGAAAATAGTTCTTTGGGAGTGAGTGATTGGAAAGAGCCTCTAAGCAAGCTTTCAAACGTGTTTGTAGTACATGCTCTGAAATCTGGTGTGGCAGGTGAAGAGCCATTAGTAGACTCAGACTGTGCTTAGCCAAGTTAACTGGACACCTTGGGTCTGAATTCTCAAAATCATAAAACAATTACACCAACACATTTCAAATGAAATATTTGAAGGTAATTTTCTATACTATTTCACCTCGATTAAAATATCTAATTCACTTAAGTACATTGTTCATGGAAATGACTGAAATGTTTATAAATTTAATTTCTGACTGAAGAAATAAATGAAGGTCAGTATCTTTAAGATCTAACCTCCTTGACTAAATTAACATTTTATTTAGTAGTGCTGCCATCAAATTCAGGTGCCTTTAGCATACTTGGCAAGAGGCATCCCACTGTGTTGGAGTATGTGTGTTTGCATATGTGTGTATGTTTGTATGTGTGTGTGTGTGTGTGTGTGTATGCACCTGTGTGTCAGGTGCTTGTATATGGCATGTGTTCATATGTGTGAGTGCAGGTGTGTGAAGGTGCATGTGTGTCTCTGCATGCATTTGTGTGGTATGTTATTATGTGTGGGTGCAAGTGTGTGAGGGTGTATGTATGTGTGTGTCAGGTTGTATGTGTGTGTGCATGTGCTTGTGTGGTGTGTTTTCATGTGTGTGTGTGCAGATGTGGGAGGGTGCATGTGTGTGTGTGCTTGTGTTTGTGTGGTGTGCTCTCTTGTGTGGGTGCAAGTTGCAGGTGTGTGAGGTACACATAGAGGCCAGAATCTTGACACTGGGTTTCTTCCTCTGTCCCTCTTCACCTCATACTGAAACAAGGTCTCTTACTCTGTGCCTGCCCAGCTTTTACATTAGCTCAAGAAGTCTGATATGAACTCTAGCCCTCATAGTTTTGTGACAAATGCTTTGCCCACTGAGCTGTGTCTTCAGCCCCTAGGAACAGTTTTGAAAGCTTCATTGGTTACCTTAGAATACTAGGAATTATGATTAAAGATACGCTAGGAAATGGGACCCCTGTGATTTAACAATTAGTCTTTCTGAGTATCTAACCTGCAGTCAAAGAGCTACATGGAGAATTTAAGTCATTGATTATATTTCATCCAGAAATATTTCATATACAGACAGCAAAAGGCTTCTCACATTTTTACAGAGCACAGGTTTAAAATAACAAGAGGGGAGCTGGAGAGATGGCTCAGCAGTTTAGAGCTCTGGCTGCTCCTGAAGAGGAACTAGAGTCAAGTCCTAGTGCTCAGTTGATGGCTCAAAACCATTTGTAACTCAAGTTCCAGGAGATCCTATGCCCTCTTCTGGTCCTCAAAGGAATCAGGCATATATGATATTGTACACAGTCATATTAAGCAAAACACACATACAATAAAATATTTTTCAATAATTGAAAAAATCCACGAGAAAGATGTGAAACTTAATCCGACTAAATGTTTCTTAGGCTTATGTTCCATCAAAGAAGATTCTATGGCTCTTAGAAAACAAGCAGTGGATTGTTGCATTCACAACCCAGTGGGCTGGAGAGATGGCTCAGTGTTTAAGAGCACTGGCTGCTCTTCCAGAGGTCCTGAGTTCAATTCCCAGCATCTATATGGCAGCTTTCAGCTCCAGTTCAAGGGCATTTGACACGCTCACACATAAATACATGAAAGCAAAACACCAATCTACATAAAATAATTAAAAATAATTAAAAAGAAGCAACTCCCATATGTGTTCACAAGACTGAGTAGTAGATAAATCATCAGAAAATTCAGCCCATTTGCACTGATGTATCACTAAGAAAGGGTACTCTGGATTTGGGTTAAATGACTATTAATTTTCCAATGTTATTAACATACTATGTTAGCAAGGAATTTGTTTTGAATACTATTATTTCTGCTTTTGTGTTAAAAGAGAACAAATAATAACTTTGGGGACATAATGAAATTTCCAATTCACCTATTTTGATCATTATGACTTTGAATTCTGGTAAAATTTGGACTGATATAGTTAATAGACTTTATCATACTGAAAAGTAGAAAATTCAAAGGAGGTGTTCTGTCTGCATTAATTTCATTATTTGGGTTTATTTTTAAATTATACTTATCTATTTTTAGACAGTCTCATGTTATAGCCCTTGCCAGCCTAAAACTCACTATGTAAATTAAGCTGGTCTCCAACTCACAGAGGTCTGCCATCTTCTGCTTCCTGATGCTTTTGGCTTTTAATGACAAAACAAATTCAATTTAAGGTGACTCCTTCCATACATTTAAGGTAAAGCTAAATAATTTAACTAGCAAGTATTTATAGAGTAACTTATCAGAATACAGAATGCTAGGTGAGTTTTGTGTGGTTGTGAATGTAGGGTTGGAAGACAGAAAGCTTTGAATAAGGACCACTGAAAAAGTACAAGACATGAATAGAATAAATGAATTGTAAAAAAAAAAGGCTTTGGTTGAAGAAATTAGATTAATAAATATGAAAAAATAGTGAACACATACTTAAATTGGTAAGCACTTATTACTAATACTATAGAAATCCATAGTAAATATAAATCAATATAGAAGTGTAATGTCAGCAGCTTTGGGTTGGAGCTGGGAAAGAGTTATGGAATTAAGAGAGATAGGAAGAAGAGCATTATAGGCCAGAAAAACAAAGTGATTGATGATGACCCAGATGCATGAATAAGCATGGCTTGATTTCAGAGAGTGAGAAGAGTGAATGGCTTTATGCTCAGTAATGGTGATTAATATTTGTAGACAGGTGGGAGAAGCAAAATTACTTAATTCTTGAAACGTCTCATTGGAGATAGATATGATGGCAGAAATTATGTTTTGTTATTTTGAATTGTTTTTTATTTTATTCAGTGCTAGTGACTGAACCCATGACCTCATTTATGCTAGGCAATTATTCTACTGTTTTTCTCCATACCTATTCCTAGTGTTTTTGTTTGTTTGATATAGTCAACAGATATTTATTGAGGATATACTATATTTAAAATACTTGGCCGCCACTAGAAATACAGTAAGACCAAATTATTTAGTAGTGAACATTATGACATGTGTATCACAATAGGGAAGTTAGACATAAAACAAATAATTGTAGCTGAGCTGTGGTGGTGAATGCCTTTAATCCCAGCTCTTGAGAGGCAGAGGCAGGTGGATTTCTATGAGTTCAAAGCTAGCATAGTCTACAGAGTGAGTTTCAAGATGGCTAAGTCTACTCAGAGAAACCCTGTCTTAGAAAACAAAAACGAACAAACAAACCCAAAAATTGTGTAACTGACTAATTGTATAGGTAAGTTCTGCAATGGATAAGTACAGAGAAATGCCTGAAATGAGAGGCCTGATCAGAAAGCTTCCCTTCTAAATCAATGCTTGGGTAGTTAGGTAGAAGGATGACTCAATGCAAGAGAGGTCAGACAGAATGTTCAGACAGGGAGATAACACATATCAGGGTCTCTAGGAAGGAGAAATCCCACTCTGAGACAGTTCAAAGAAGTAGACAGAAATCAATATAAGATGTTCTAAGAAAGGTTTGGTGTCAAAAACAGATACTGTTGGTAGTTTTTGTCTTTGACATGAATGTGGTAGAGCTGCATTGAATGGCTTTAAACTAATACAGGCACATGTGACTTTTTACTTCTAAGAAATTTATCTTTATGATTGGGTGAGGCAAAATTCATGAAGCTGCTGTACGGTTAAGAGGGGCTTATGGCTTGAGCTAGAGTAGTTAGAAGTTAGAATGGAAAAAGATAGGTATGTCTGGGAGGAGTTTAATGAAGCAAAATATAACCCTCTACACACAATGAGAAAAATATAGCATTGTTTAAAAGAAGGCTTCTGTTGCCAGCTTTCAAGTGAGGTACAAGTTGGAGACTTAGAACATTCTGACTAGGTAATGGATTCTGAAAGTAGGAAGAAAGAAGGCAAGATATGTGTTAAATACATTCAAAGAGGAACAACACTGACTGGTTTTTGACTAAACATTTTACTGCAAATGCAGCATGTTTTGTATCTTAAGATTTTAGATTCTAATGTGAATACATATGCACATGACACACATAAACCACACAAAACACATACATATAAAGACAAAGAGCTAATATAGTGGTTGTTTGGGTGGGTATAAAGAGAAGTCATGATTGAATTCATGTAGTAAAATATGTGGATTTTGCCAGGGATGCAGTATAGGTAGCAAACAGGAAAGGTCTGAGTCTGGATAATTTAGAAGGAATAGCAAGTGCCACCCATGGACTTCTTTACATTTGAAAACCCAGTCGCTCTCAGTAACTCCCTCTTGAAGGCAATTTAACTTTTGACAGCTTTCTTTCACTTACTGAAATAAGTAAAGTCCTGTAAAACATGGCTATGGTTTTCTACCCTTAGAACATGAATGAATTGAACACCATTTAACAATCCAATAAACCTAGCACTCACAGCCGAGGCTGGAAGATTGCAAGATTGAGACAGCCTGAACTATATGGCGACATTATTTCTCCAAAAATAGAGAGAAAAGATTAGGCATATGTTTATATAATTGAAACAATTAGAAGTTAAACAATATCCCATGAATATTATTACAATGATTATCAAGTTATTCAAATATGCTCAAGCGCATGGAAATTTCTCTCAGAAAAAAGAAACTGATTTTTAAAAAATATTTATTTATTTATTATATGTAAGTACACTGTAGCTGTCTTCAGACACTCCAGAAGAGGGCATCAGATTTTGTTACAGATGGTTGTGAGCCACCATGTGGTTGCTGGGATTTGAACTCGGGACCTTCAGAAGAGCAGTCAGCACTCTTAACCACTGAGCCATCTCGCCAACTCTCAAAGAAATTGATTTTTAGATTCAGTGAATATTCAGAATATTTTTCTAGAACACACATACTTGGCACTGGATTGGGTCTATAAATTTTAGTCCTGACTAGGAACTTATATTGTAAAGAGGAAAACTTGTCATTAGACAAACTGCTAAAAGAGGGATTAAGATTGTTAGGGCTAATAAAATGCAAATGTGAGTTATGACACAGGAGAATGGCAGGAGAATGGCCAAACAACAGTTCCTTGGGGAATTGAGGTTCAAAGAGACACCTTAATGCATGATGTCGAACCAATCGCTTTTACTGCTGCCTTTGTTTCTCTGTGAAGCTCATGGTGGCATCAAACGAATATCCTCCTGTCTCAGCTTCCTGAGTCCCAGGATTCCTAACATCTATCAGTATGGTATGCTACTACCTACAAGTTTAAAATGTGTAAGGAGTACATATGTACTCATATAAGCATACTAAACCCCCAGTGTTTAATGGAAACAAAAATTTCTACTTTTGGTTGCCTGGTAAGGGTCATAGGAGACAGGAGGATGCAGAGGAAAGCACAACACATGTGTGCTTACTTAAGTCCGTACTTCACTTCTGTAATTATGCATTAAAGTTCAGTGGAAAACATAGCAATCAATCTCTTGCCTGCATATCCTGCCCATGAAACTTAGCATTCAGTTTTTTCCCCAAAGGATTTTAAAAACAGGATGATATTTTGGTGAATGCTTTTCTGTTGCTCCATGAGAAAATATTTAGGAAGGCAATACTGCCACTAATGTTAGGTACCTATTTAAAGGTTTATATTTGCATATTTTGAACAATTAAGTTCAATTATTGTGTATGCATGTGATCTGTGGATAGGTGTGCGAATGCCATGTGTAACTGTGGAGGACAGAAGCCATCTTGTACAGCTTGCTCTCATCTTCCATCCATGTGGCTCTGCATATTAAACTCACACCATCAGGTTTGTGGAGCAAGTACTTTTCCACAGAACCATCTTGTTGACTCCAGAAGTTTAATTTTTGGAATTATAGTCTAGATACTGATACAGGATAAAGTTATTCACAAACAATGATTGATAGCAGAAATAGAGAATTTTAGGTTGACCATTATGAAAGTAATAAGTCAGAAAGCAAAAGATCAGGATTCTTAGTGGCAGCAGTTTATATTTAGCTATAAAATTGACAATGATTATTCTTTTTTGCACCTATGCAATACTGATGTTTGTATATGAATATGTTATTAAGTTTTTATTCTATCAAGTATATTTTGTTCCTTTAGATTTTTCTCAATTGCCTATATAGTTTTCAGAAATATTGGCAGTTTTTCTAATCATATATTTTCAGTTTAGTTTTTAGAATTCACATTCAGACAGAACTATTGTTTAACTATTTTAATTCATCAATTACAAATGGACAGACAAGGATATACTCTTTGAAGTACAAAGTTGCACAGAGATAATATGACAAAAAAACGAAGCTTGTGAGTTTCCTTCGCTCCGTCCATCAGGAATGTTTTAGTCACTGTCTATAGCTATGGCTATAGACACACGACCAAGGCAACTTATAAAGGAAAGTATTTAGTTGGGGCTTGCTTCCAGTTTTAGAGACCAAGTCCATAATCATCATGGTGAGAAGGATGGCGACAGACAAGAAGGACTGCTCCTGGGTCAATCGAGAAGAGCTTACATCTGATCCCAGAGAGAGAGAGAGATGGGAGAGGGGGGAGGAGGGGGGAGGGAGGGAGGGAGAGGAAGGGAAAGAGAGGGAAATGGAGGGGGAGGGGGAGGGAGAGGAAGGAAAAGAGAGGGAAAGGGATAGGGAGGGGGAGGGAAGGAAGGAGAAGGAGGGGATGGGAGAGGGAGGGAGGGAGGGAGACACACACACACACACACACACACACACACACACACACACACACAAGCTTGAGCTTTTGAAACCTTAAAGACTCCCAAGTGACACATCACCTTTAAGAAGGCCACACCTCCTAATCCCAAATAGTCCACTAACTAGGGACCACACATTCAAATATATGACTCTTTGGGAGGGCATTCTCATTTAAACCACAAAGGCTAATTTCATTTTCTTACTAGCTTCTTCTGTTGAAGTTTGGAAACTGTTTTAATGTTGAAGTTGAAATCACTTAGTTTATGTGAAAAGTTCTCAATTTCTTTCCTTTCTTTTTTATTTTATTTTATTTTATTTTGGTTGTGAGCCTAGTCTTTAATGGCTGAGCCATCTCTCCAGTCAGATTCTAAATTTATCACTATCTTGTGCTTTGTAACATTTTTCTGCTATTTTACATCTTTATGTAAATCATGATATCAAAGGTACCCCAAGACTGAATTCAAACATAAATCATGCATACTTCAGAATAGTGGGAACTATCTGTGGTTAAAACTAGGCAAAAATTAGTATTAATTAATTTGAGAAACTCATTCTAGGAGACATAAAAAAGTTATGAACAGTTTCTCTAATAGGTAATTTATAATTTGTTCATAAGGCTTTCCCCCGAAAACCTAATGTGCTTCACCAACTTTCAAAATATGAAGGTATTTGTTTTCGATTATAAATTAGATAAATACCAAATCTTAGCTTCTCTTATAATTAACAACCCTGAAAAACTAAACTAAACCAAACCAAAACAACAAAATCAAATTTGTAAATACTGTGGTCAGTTAAGAAGCTCAGGCCAGCCGGCTGAGGTGGTGCACACCTTTAATCTCAGCACTCAGGAGGCAGAGGCAGGTGGATCTCTGTGGTTGAGGCCAATCTGATCTATTGAACAAGCTGCAGGGCAGCCAGGACTACATAGAGAACCTACATGGCACATCATATGAAGCATAATATGGTAGAATGAAGGTGGCTAGGTAAGTGGCTAAATTTCTTGGGTTTTGATAAAAACATTATTTCAAATGAACCTAAAATCAAATACAGTGCGATCCATGCCGAGCCTGGGGAAGGAGGCACTGATATGAGTAGGCAAATGTTTCTTCCTCAAAAGTGGCAACCCCTAGCAGTGTTCTAGAGTTGACAAGGAATGTCGAAAGAGTTTCATTTAATCCCTGTGAAATGTTTTTGTTTAATCTTGGCCTTATTTCTCAGAGGTAGAAACTGAGGCAAGCATAGACAAAGTATGCAAAGTAGTTGCAGAGACAAGAAATGACAATCAAGAAGTATTTAGATATTTGACTATCTAGTTCTGTTAATCTTCTAAGTCAACAAACAAACAAACAAACATCCACTTCAAGAATATTATGGCTTATTTGGCTACTCCAACCTTTAACAAACTCTTCAAGCCAATAAGCTCCCAGCCCTATTAAATGGAATATTTTCTAATTAGCAGATTATATAATGAAAAATCATAGGATATCATTGAATGGTGAGGTATGAAGAGAAATTAATGTCTATAAAGTAAACAGCTTATTTCTTTTAGGATCACATGCTGTGGTATATTTGGGTATAATTTATAGGCATATATTTAATATTTTAAATTTACATAATTAGAAATTACAGCTACATCTATAACTATTTTAATACTCACTTGAATTTTTAACAAAAAAGAATCATTTTTATATGTCAAATTTTATCTTTGGCTGCATTGAAAGGAAAACACCTTGAAATAATGTTTCCTGTGTGCTTTTATGGCTATCTAAACATATTAATTCTAGCGTAAATAAGTGACAATTTTCTTTACCTTATGTTTAAGTGTGTGTGTGGAGAAGTGTCTTTAACGATAAAAAGAAAGTTAAAATTAACATAACCCGTATTGGGTATGCAAGCATCACTTCAATCAAATATACATTACCATTTTCCCCCTTTAAGCCTCTGAATTTAAGCACACAAATAAATTATTGGTTCAGCGTGCTCTGCAGAACAACTGAGCAGGCTGTGTGTTTCAGCTTGACATTACCTAATTGCACGGAAGGCAAATTGACTCTGGGAAGAATTGTGAATGAAGGGCCGTTTCTATCTTGGGTTTAGGTAATAAATCTGCCGCCCTCCGAGCTTTCTACCTTTACAGTTGTTTCTCCTGCCTTATCCATTCTTTCCTCCTTGACTCTGTTGATCCTGGTTCTGGGACAGAATTGAATATTACCAATCCCCAAGGGGAAAATGGCTCTACAGTTTATTGTCTGTCTCAGTTAATTTTCATTGCTGTTACCAAATACTTTATATTGGATTGTAAGTACGTTTTTTCCCCCTCATAGCTCTGAGGGTGAAAAGTCCAAGGCCATAGGGCCATCGGATTCACTGTGATGAAGGCCTATTCCAAGAGTGGTGTTGTCTATGCTGTCCTGGTGGAGGACAACATACGGAAAGGCAAACGACACAGAAGGGACAGATACCTCTAGGATGCACGCCTCTTCTCTAAGGGCGTTGTTCTCCTTCATAATGGCAGAACCCTTATAGCTTAATCATTTCCTTCAGTGCTCCTCTTAAGACTAATGCATTAGGGATTAAATCCCAACGTGATGGTCTTCTGGCACTGGGTCTGTGGGCGGCTCCTCCACTGTAGCGCTGCTGCTCTCTTTGCCAGTGTTACTATCTCTGGTCCCTTCCACCTCCATGCTGTCAACCCTCTCCTGTCCACTCTCCTTGTCCTCAGAAGTAGACGTGCCTTCTTCACCACTCTGCTGACTCTCTGCAAGGCGTGTCTCCTCTGTCTCAATCAGGATGTTCTCCTCGGCTTTGTTCGCCACTTGCTCTTCCTTAGGGGCGATGCTGCTCTGTCTTTGCTCAGCTTGCTCTGCTGCCTGCTTCTCACTCTCCTCTTGCCTTTTGTAGGCCTGTTCCTCCGCCAGTGCGATCTCAGCTGCAGACTTCTCCATGTCTACTTCCACTTTCAGACCACATAACCTTTTAAGTTCATTGTTAAAGGAGTCTGTGCTTTCCAGGAACTTCCTCTTCTTTTCCTGGTGCTCTTCTAGCTGAAGGAGCTCGGCTTCTAGTTTCCGCTGATGAGCCATGAAATACTGAACCTGTCGCTGAGGACCTGCAATCTAGCTGTTGTGACAACTGACCGCACATCAGGTACCATACTCTCTCTGAGGATGTCACTGATGAGACAGTAGTTTCTCTGGAAATGGGCAGTGACTGTATGCTTCATTGAAAAGCCATCATTATCATCATCTGGATCCTCAGCAGACTGAATGCGCATCTAAGGTTCTCCTTTCTCCATGAGAGACTGTCTCTGTCAACTTTCTGCACGACTTTAGGTAAGGTATGCTGGGGAATTATGGTAGGCTTTCATAGACTCATGTACTCTATCTTTTCTGCTTCGTATTCGTTTAAATATTCTTGCTTCTCTTCATCAGTGAGATCTCGCCATATGCCACCAATAATCTTGCCAATCTCCCACAACTTTAGGTCAGGATTGGAAGCCTTTACTTGGCCCCATACCTTTCTGCTGTACCTCATGTAGGGCATCAGCGATTTATCTGGTGGCTTTGGAACAGTAATGCTAGAGGACACCGTGAACCCGCTGTTGGTGCTCGGGTTCCCTCCCAGACTGTAGTTGTTGTAGGGGAGATGACTGTATAGATTGTATCCCACAAACCCTGGTGTGCTGGCCATTTGTGTTGCAGGAGCTGGGGTGGGAAGTGGAGCATAAGATGGTCTTTCCGTGGGCCAAGAAGGCACCCGCAGCTCCAGCTTCACCCAGTAACTTATTTCTTAAAACATAATGAAGCTTCAAAATATGAAATTGCTTTATTTAACAAGAATCTACATACTGTTATGTATATTTTACAGACATTTACTAGTTTAATCCTCAGTAATCTATGATGTAGGTTTATAATTGTGAAATTTCAGGTGATTAATAGGGAAAAGTTTAAAAAGCATTTGTTATACTTTTTCTTTGAAAGCATATCACAAAACAAAAATGTCATGTGGCCAACTCTACCTGTTCTGTGATGGAAATCATGAGCGTGGGCCAATCCAGCCCATACCTTCCATTCAGTCTGATTCCGCAGGAGGCAGTTGTGACAGTCAATGCCAAAATTCAATTAGAACCTCACAATACGGGTTTGGCTAGCATATTCAAGTAGAAATGTTTACATCTAAGCACAATAAATTTAATGAAGATAAGTTAAATTTTTGAGTTTTTATGTTTCTATAGTTGAAATATTATCAGTTTTGCTATTAGTAATGTCAAGTATTTTATTTACAGCATTTAATATATTGAAAGTAAATCTTCTTACTTTGGAAATAGCACAATGTGTGATTCCACTTTTAAAATTTCCATTACAGAGTGTTCCTTTCCATTTAAAAAAATGCTTTTTAGAGAAGCGCTTCTTCCTAAGAATAAAAAGGAATTGTGATCATACTTTTTGGTACTGCTATACAGCAGCGAGAATCTATTTCAAGGATATCATGACTTGTTTTTATTTTATATTTATCTAATTTTAAAATGTGCAACAATACTTAGATATGGATTGTATTCTTTATGACTACTGAGTTGTACTTTATCAGATTCTCAAAAACACTTGTAAATACATAAAATAATTAGAGGACTATAATTGACCTAGCATGTAGTATAATAAAATTCATATAAAACTTTCTTACAGCATGTAGAAATTGCTAAGAAAAAAATGCAAATAGCGAAAGCAACTAGAGGAAAGTGCTAACAAGAATAGACTAATTTTAATTAGGAAATGTCAAATTTGAATGTAAATTGCAACAATTGTTTATGTTTCTCAAATCTCCCATGACAAATTGACTGACAGGAAATATGGCAGCTCTGGAGCTTTTTATTATACAGGAACTCCGGCTGTCAGTAGATGTCTCAAATAAGCCTGAGCAAAGAGTACTACTGTCTTTCCCAAACCACGAACAATAGAGACAGGCCTAAGATACCAACTATCCACCCTGGCCGCACGTTAGAAAAATTAAGGGCCTTTCAAAGACAATCAGTGTTTGAGTTCATTTCCCACAGTGTCCTGTTAGATGGGGCCTGGGCAATAGAAGATAAGGTGCAAAACAGCAAACACACATAAAACACCTGCACAGGCAGGCATCAGTCGACCGACAGCTGAGGTGACCCGCTGTCCACTAAGGAGATGCTCATTGCTACCACAGAGTTCTGTTTTTCTATGTGGGTTTTTCTGCCCTTAGACATCAAAAATATAATGTTTCATAAAGTTTAAGTTTGGGTGCTGTACTCAATCTGGACTTTAGTCAACATACTTAAAAATGTTTCATGAAATACGTTACACTAAACTTGTCAGAGCATGTAACTTTATATAATATAAGGTGAATTTATAGATTAGAGGTTAGCCACTGGCTTCTATTGTAGTAATAATTGAAATAGGTCACACTTAAAATTTTGTGTAACTCAACTTGCCATTCTTCGTTTAAAAGCTGAATCCTATCAAAGGGGACATTGTGTTAATTTGTTAATATTGTGACATTGCCTGATAGCCAACTGGACCTACAGCAGTTTAGATCCCAAACAAGTTCTATGCTTTTTCCTTGAAGATGGCTGAAATCAGAACTACCTTGGTCTGTCACTTTGCCTTCCTTTTAGTTCTCAAGCTTCCTCCTGTGATGCTTGCAGGCTTACTACTTCACAAAAGTTGAATTCTATTTATCTTCCCCTTTTAGCCCCACTTAGCATGGCACATTATGGAGGAGAAAAACAAAAGTTTGTAAGTTAGCAGCCAGGAAAAGCCTACCAACCAACTTATTGTATCTAAAGTTGCTCCAAACTGGAGGCCAAGGAGGTGGCTCAGAGATTCAGGCTGCACAGGCATGAGGATTTCAGTTCAGATCCCCAGAACTTATGTTCTGGGGCCCAGTTCATGTGTCTTTTACTCTGGGGCTGGGAGATGGAGGATGAAAATAAGAGGATCCCTGAGACTCACTGACCAGGTAAAGCCTAACCATGATGGTGAACTCTAGGCTCAATGAAAAGACCTTGTCTCAAAAAGCACTGTGAAAACTGACAGAATAAGAGATCCCATATTAACTTCTGTCCTCTACATGTGCACACACTGGTGTACCCCATCCCTCAGTGCATTTGCTGCACACATGAATATACTACACACATGCTTGCATGCTATAAATTTAGAAAGACTTGGGAAAAACTAGAATTGGAGGACAAGTGAGAGGTGTATGTCTGTCAATTTCATAATAATAACAAGGTGTAATGATAGTATGCCCCTCATAAATGTTCATGGAAAATTGTTTGGTGCAGGGGACATTGAGTAATTGGGTGGGTAAGCGTATATACTCCTTGTGTGGATGTCAGAAGACCTTGTCCCTCAGTTACTGCAGTTAAAAAGGGCCATGAGAGCAGAGAAATAAGCTCTTAATGAGCTTAACAACTTCCTTATTTAGAGGTTGAGCTGGTGGCCACCACTATTTATTGCTTCATGTGGCAACACGAGATAACAATGGGACCCTATGGAGAGCCAGCAAGCCTTGTTCTATTGGCAAATGGCTGAATACTCCTTCCATGGACAGGATAGTGCTTAATACTCACTGGATTAGGAAACGTGTTCTAGAAATAAAATGACTTCCCTTGCTAACACCAGTGTTCTTCATTTCATTGGTTGCCTTCATGGTATCATGATCATTCTATTCTGTTTGTTTCACTCTTTAAGATTTATTTTTTTTTTATTCTAAGTCTATGAGTGCTTTGTCTGCATGAATGTGCATACCAGTACCTGAGAGGGTGAGAAGAGGGCATCATATTCTCTTGAGAACTGGAGTAATGGGATGGTTGAGAGCTACCATGTGGGTACTCAGAATTGAACTCAGGTCCTCTACAAGAGCAACAAAGTGCTCAACCATCGAGCCATCTCTCCAGCTCCTATACATTTCATCCTATGCAAATGAATTTCTGAAATGTGCTTATGCCCAGAAATTCAATGGTCTTCTCATGTATGCTATTATCTAGAAATAACTGGCCTCCTAAAGACTCAGCTCAGGCCTGGCAAGGTGGTACATGCTATTAAGCACAGCACTTGGGAGGCAGAGGCAAGTGGATCTCTGTGAGTTTAAGGTCAGACTTGTCTCGTAGTGAGTATAAAGCCAGCCAGGGTTACATAGTAGGAGTCCCATCTCAAAAACAAACAAACAAACAAACAAACAAACAAACAAACAAACAGTGAAAACAAAAACCAAACAACAAAAACAACAAGCAAGCCATTTCAGAACTCAGTAACAACAGATATCCTGTAGGGATGACATTTTACTAAGGAGGATGCAGTACACACTTTCACTCAGAGATCAAAACAAGATACTTTAAGTTTTGTAACAAATTACATAATCTCCAGGGGCAGAGGAGTGGACTTTTTTAAAAAAAAAAAATAAGGATTTCTATTAATTCTGTTTGTTTGTTTGTTTGTTTTCTTCCATTTTTTATTAGATATTTTCTTAATTTAAAATTCAAATGCTATTCAGAAAGTCCCCTCCCCCCTCCCCTCTCCCTGCTCCCCTGTCCACCCACTCCCACTTCTTGGCCCTGGCGTTCCCCTGTATTGGGGCATATAAAGATTGCAGTACCAAGGGGCCTCTCTTCCCAATGATGACTGACTAGGCCATCTTCTGCTACATATGGAGCTAGAGACACGAGTTCTGGGGGTTCTGGTTAGTTCATATTGTTGATACTCTTCTAGGATTGCAGACCCCTTCAGCTCCTGGGATTCTATCTCTAGCTTCTCCATTGTGGGCCCTGTGTTCTATTAATTTTTGAGGCTTTCATACACTATATTGTGATCATATTTACTTTTTGCTTTCCCCCACCACCCCTCCCAAGTCCACCCCTTTCTTCACACCTTTGGATTTTCTGTCCTCTCTAGCCCAATGCAATCATGTCTGGGTCCATCCAGGCATTCGTGGTCAACCTACCTGGAGCCATACTCTTTCTCTCCCAGAAGCTATCACCTGGACATAGTTCCTCAGTTACAGGCAAAGACTCATGAGACCCTCCCCATTCTGTGATAGAATGCTGATTGGCTTGTTGTACATGTCTTGTACAGGCAGCCACAGCTGCTTCGAGTTTATGAATGCACTAGAGCCCATCATTTTTAGTCACTCTGGTGACTATGTAGTCATATCTCATTGTGACTTCCACTTGCATTTCTTTAATGATTAATGAGACCATGAGCACAATCAAGCTAATGATACATTTTTCACTTCAGAAAATTTCCTTGGTGTGTGCTTCTTTTCCACTGATATCTTTTCTTTGGGGAAGTGGTTATTAAAACCTTTTGCTTATTCTTTTAAGAGTTAGATTGTTTTTATTGTTAATGGATTTTGAATTATGTATTCTGAATTCAAGTTCTTAGCCAGGGTTATGTTTTTTTCCTAGCTTGTAGCTTTTTTTTTTTTAATCATCATTTCAACCATAGCTTAGTGTTTGTTTACATTTAGTTGTTTGTACTTTCAGTGTAGGTGTGTATGAACATCATGTGGGCGCAGTACTTGTGGAGGCCAGAAGAGGGTGTGTTATCTGCTGAAATGGGAGTTATAGAAGGTTGTAAGCCATGCTGTGGGTACTGAAAACCAAACCTTGGCCTTCTGCAAGAGCAACAAGTACCCGTGACCTCTGTGCCTTCTCTCCAGCCCCTCAAGCAGAATATCTTTTGAAGAATGAAATCCAACTATGGAGAAACCTAGATCATCAAATTTTTCATTAGTGGATTGTGATTTTGTACATTAAATATATTATGTAACTCAATGTTACTAGAATAGTTCTTAAACATTTTTATAGCTTTAATTTGATATTCAGGTTTGTGTATGCTTGATTTTCTTTTTAAAATTTTTATGAGGTATAAAGTATTAATCAAAGTTTAATTTTTTTTTGTATTTAGGAATCAATATTCCCAGGACTCTTTGTTAATATGTAACACTTATTCATATGAATTTTACCTTTCAAAATAAATGACGTTTTCTGTTTGTTGATGGAACAACCTGATCGCCTCTTGAATTATGATCTGAATATCTAAAACTTGTTAATATTCTTGGCCAGACATTCACGGCTTATTGAACAAATAGTGTCTAAATGGATTATTTAAAATAAACACATTAGTAATAATATTAATTTTATCGAAAGAAATGATATTTTGCTTACTCAACATCAGAAGATGAAATATTTTAGAAGAAAATAAAGTTTTACTCATTCAATATTCTTTTATAGTAAATATTTCATTCTAAGTACATTCAAGAGTATGAATTAGAGTTTGTGAAAGGGGAGCTGCTTAATATTATACTAAGTAATATATTCATAAATATATTATTATATATTATATACTATTATTTTAAATATAAAATTAATTGCTATAACCTTGTGCTTTTTTTTTTTTTTTCCGAGACAGCGTTTCTCTGTATAGCCCTGGCTGTCCTAGAACTCACTCTGTAGACCAGGCTGGCCTTGAACTCAGAAATCCGCCTGCCTCTGCCTCCTGACCCTTGTGCTCTTTTTAAAAGAGTTTTATTTATTTTATTACATGTGCATGATTTTTGCCTGCATATATTTGTATGTGCGCTCAATGTGTGTGTGGTGTCTAAAGGAGCCAGAAGAAGCCATTAGATGTCCCACAAATTGTGAACCACCATGTTCGTGTTGGGAATCAAATCTAGGTCCTCTGTCTCTGAAAGAGCAGTATGTGCTCTTACTCACTGAGTCATCTATCCAACTCCAACTTGTGTCCTTATAAGTAGTTGTAGGTATAGAGGCTAGAGTGATAGATAAGTTAGACTGGATAAAAATAACCAAGAATATGACAAATATATTCATGAAAAAACCTAAACTCAAAAAAATAACATGAGTGAAAGGAAACCCTTGATAGGATGTTTTATACTTTCACAGAGTTATTTATTTCATTGATTTTCTTTTCAACTATTCTTAGTCTATGTCACAGAGGGAAAAGGTGAAAAAGAGAAATCTGAAAGGTTTGGAATCTCGATCATATTTTTGTATTTTGATGTATTTTTGTTTTGTTTTGATTACTACTTTGGCTGTATAGGTTGTGTGCATGTATGTCTCTGCACCACATGTGAACAGGGCATCAGAGGCCAGACAAGGGTATAGAATTCCCTGGACTGGTATTATGGATGGTTGTAAGATCTCGTGAGCATGTTGAAAATGGAAGCTGGTTCTCTGGAAAAACAGTCAATGCTTTTCACTACTGAGGCATCTCTTCAGCTCTAATCTGTAATTGTTTTTTCTTTTTTCCAAAGATTTATTTATTTATTTCATGTATGTGAGTACACTGTCCTGTCTTCAGACACACCAGAAGAGGGCATCAGATCCTCATTACAAATGGTTGTGAGCCACCATGTGGTTGCTGGGAATTGGACTCAGGACCTCTGGAAGAGCAGTCAGTGATCTTAACTGCTGAGCTGTCTCTCCAGCCCTATTCTGTAATTTCTTGCCTCGAGTTTCAATCTTAAAAAGTGATATTGTCTTGATATTGTGAATGTAGAGATAATAACTTGCCAATTTTTCTGCTTCTAAACTACTCTATTCATTGCATTCTCCCTTTGAGTAATTTCCATGTTAGAACACATGAATTACTTAGTGATTCCACACTTAGTCATGAGAATTGAGTAATTCCATGTTAGAACATATGAGTTAATGATTCTACACTTAGTTATGCGAAACAACAAACCAATAGTTCAAAGATGTAAACATCCAAAGCTATTCTAAGTTCTGAACATATATGAAATAGCCAATTGAGCTGTTTCTCTTGCAATTTATCTAACATTTGTTTGCAGTCTAAAGCAAAGGGGAGAAAAAGCTATTAAGTTGGACTTGCTTTAAAAAAAATTATTGATTACTTTGTTTATTTACATTTCAAACATTATTCCCCTTCCCAGTTTCCTCTCCAAACCCCTCCGTCCCACCCCCTAATATGGACTTTCTAATGATACTTCAAAGAACCAAGATAGATGCTCAATGCTGAGAGTGATTACCAAACCACATTTTAGACCAATGACTCAAGGAGGTGTTGTTGGCTAATAGACAACTCAGAAATAGAAACTATGCTAAAGGTTTTGACTGTTAGTCTTTCTCCAGGCCATAATATCTAAAACTACCATTTTTGTATTGCCTCTGCCCAAGGAAGGCAGAATGTTGCATTAACCTTACTCTGCATTCCACAGAATATTTTTAAAAACAGAAAAAATATCACAAGGCAAAAATGATCGAGACTCTGAAAAGATCAGAAGAATGCTATTATTTCTTTAAAAATAAGCCAATAGTGAAAACTTCATCTACAAAGTTATTCTGAATTCAGTGTTGTAGACAGGGATTTCTGTAATAAAAAAAATAAGACTGACCTGCAGCTCACTGTAGTTTTGAATCCAAGTGTTTCTTTCTTTTTTTAAAATATTGTAACTTGAAACTTTATCTACTTTTCTATAATTTAACATCTTAATTTTAAGTAAAACACTTCATTCTAGAATAATTTTAATTTAGACAGATGAATAATTCAATATATTTTATTTATATATTCTTTTATAACATCTGGAACATACTGTGAATTATATGAGGATATTTTTTCAAAATTATAAAATACCTACATTTTATTACTTTTCTCATTAACTTGGTTCATATAACCACGAAACAAATGAATTAATAGCTCATAATGAAACAATAGGGATCAAAGCATCAGCTCCAACAACTAATAGAGAGTTAATTTCCAGATCCTTCTATCTGTCTAAGGAGCAGACAAACATGCTGTGAGAAAAAAGTTTATTATTGATATAGAGGCACCAAGGACTGTGCCATTTAAGCAGGATCATGAGATCTTGTCCTTAAAATACATATAGTTTCCATAGTCACCAGCAGGGTTGGCCAGTTGTCAATGTGGAAAATTGCAGTAATCTATCACAAAAAGAGAATTGCAAAACAGGAAAGAGTTGAGCTGAGGTTGACACGAATAATTTCAATGTACAGTCTCATTTAATTCTCAAGATTATATCAAAACAATGAAACAGTTTATCCTTTTCCACAGAGCTGAAACATGGTCGCACTGATGTGGGTGTTTGATATCCAGACGACTTTATCCCTACTCCTCAGAGCTACCTTTTAGGCTTGTACGGGCTAATAGTCACTAACTACATGAAAAGTAGCTTTGACCAAATCGAATTTTAACACACGGAATGCATTGAGTATGCAGAGAAAGCTACATATCTTTTAAAATACATTTAAATTAGTTTGTTAATTAGCTTAGGTTGGCATACAGGGTAATGCATTTCATTATGACATTTTCATATAGAAGAGGCATTATGCTTTGTTGTGACTTGTTCTGGTGTCTACTGCGCTATGTCCCACTCTGCCTATTTCTCTTCCTTCACCCAGGACAGTTCCTCCTTCTGCTTTCTTTGCACATGATTCCATCATCATCTCTTTCTACCCCCTTAGGACATTTCATCCACTCTCTTAACACTCTTTCTAGTTTTACACATACCTTGGTAAAAACACACACAACTGTAATTTAAAATTTGCATTCTGTTTACACAAGAAGATGTGGTATTTGTCTTTCTGAATCTGGTTTATTTTACTTAACATAATAAAACCCACCTCCCTCCACTCTTCTGTGAATGTAATGATTACATTTTATTATGGCTGTATAAAATTCCATCGTTTATATGTATCACTCTCGGGATCTAGGATTCTAGACTCAGGTGGCCATCTGTGGCCATGGGTGCCAGGGATTTGAACTCAGGATCTCATGTTTGTGTGGTGGTCACACAAACATGAATTGATGAATCCATTCCTCAAACCTTTGTGATTATTTCTAATGCATCCCATAACAACACAGAGTTTTTCAATGATTCTTAAATATGTCAGTATTAGTTTAAAATTCAATTTTATTTTCTTTGAGAAAGAGGGTTTTACTGGGTAATCCTAGGTCGGTTTGGAAGTCACTATGTGGCCCAGCTTAGCTTAGAATTTATAGGAACAGCAAGTGATGGGGTTGTAAGGCATTTGCCACCACAGCTAGTTAAAAATGCACATTTGTCACAGGGATTTTGTGATTTTCATTCTATCATATAAAAATCTATAATCTTTAATTTGTCATTATTTTTAAACACAAGTGAATTAATGGGGTCAAATACCTAGTGCAAGAAGGTCTTATGAAGTAAAATCATCCCGAAGCTGAATCATCTGTAAAATCACATGCGTGGGTGGCAATTAGAGTCTCTGGTTTTTTTAGCCTCTTTAGTGAGGGTCTCTGAAATGCAAAAGAAATGTGGAGGTTTTAAATTTGATCCAGTAATAACAATACATTAAGTCATGTTAGATAGAGTTAAATTCAAGCAAAACTTTCAAATGGGATGTGATAGGGTTTTGTGCTTATGTATAACATAATTCCTGAAGAATTCCCATACAAATTTCAGAGGCAAACTCTCCATGTGGTTTTAGCTGCACATTGCTGAGGGATATGTGATTTAGCAGTGAACTATTCCCATCACTTCCCGGTAATAGGCAGTGAACAAAGCTTGCAGATGTTGGCAAGTGTTGTTCTGCTATTTGTGTTTAGAGCACTTCCACTTCAGTCTAGTCATGGTATGCTATTGAAATTTTATCTGTAAAATCTCTTTGTGCTATGAACACCCTAGAGAATAGATCAGTTTTTTCCACTATGACTTCACTGAAGCAATTTCAATTTCTGTAAAGTTTTATGACCAGGTGACTAGAGCTATAGATGGACCTTGATACCTATAAGGAGCTAGTTATAGGATCTATTCCCATCACTGATATGAAACCCACAGTTCACATCTTTTCTATAAAATGCGGTACTATTTTTAACCTATACACATCTTCCTATATACATTAATAATCTCTAGGGTATATGTAATACACAATGTAATGTGGATGATTTATATAAGGAATGTTTGTGTTTTTCAATGTTTAAAGTTAGTGTTAAGTGAACAGTGCAGTGGACTGGCAGTTATAAATTATATCCACTCAGGTCAATTTAGTGCAAACAATATTGGAAGAGTCTGGAAGAGTAGAACCAACCTCTTTGGAGTTATGACACCATCTTTGTGATAACAGTCTGGATTCAATAGCATATGCTGTAGTGTTTGGTTTTGTTTTGGTTTTTGAACATGAAATAAAATTCCTTTGACATATTGGGAATTTCATAATAATCATCTCAGCTTGGAGGGTGTTGAAGAGTTCAAAAATAAGGGATCAGAATGGATAACTTAGGGCTACACTGGCACAGTTATATGCAGTTGTTTCTTGATGGTGCATTCTGGATATAACAATCCAAACATTTCTGCTTGTGAATTAAGGTCCATGAGGCTATGATTTTTAACATAATTGTGGAGACACTTTCATGAATATGTTCTCAAAGGTTGTCCCATAGGTGAAGGTAGATGCCTCCACATTTTCAGAAACACGCAAATGTATTTGTCAGTATCCACAAGTAGTTTTTTTGTTGTTGTTACAAGAAAACATCTTTTCCTAAATTCTATTTTAAACTACTTGTATTGAATTTACAAATAATTTTACAAAATTAGGCTTTTGACAGATGCTTACCTTCATCCATCTTTTGATTATTGATAATTTTTTAACTTGGTGAAGCAAAGAAGGTGCAATATATGATACAGACAACTGATCGTGTCTGATTTATTTTCAAAAACTTGTTTTCTTTCCTTGGGAGGACTTCAGGTCTCAATTTTCCAATTGATATTGAAGACCTAGATGATAAATACAGATCACTCAAGTCATATTAGATTATGTTTTGAATTAATCTCATGGTTTGGTCCAAATGGAAGTACTAATTTTCCAATTTATACTTTAGGTATAAATTGTTTATTATTGTACTTTAAGTATTTTTAATTTGTTTCCCCATAGAAACAACTTTAGACCCTTATATTTGCTATTGATGTTTTTAAAAAAATGACTTCTGACTTCTTCATGGCATTGAACTAAATAAGATCTGGAATTAAAATCAAAGTCAAAGATGTCTTTGGAAGAATGTATTTATTTTTCTAAAACAAATAGTACTGAAATACTGACATACTTGCTCCTTAAGATAGGACCCCAGTTCTCCCAACCTGATCTTCAGTGACCCAGTAGACCTTTAGGAGACAGGTGAGTGCTGGCATTTTATGTGAAGGGTAAATTAACACGATCTAAACAGAAAGCAGTGGGCTGAGATACTGGCCAAGTCTTTAACATGAAGAAGCAGCAAGGAAAATACAAAATGCATAAAGACTCTGCACAGCAGGTTTAGAGCTTTGATAAAATATAAAAGTGTCTTTAACCTCTTTGCTGTTCTTGCAAACGCCTGCATTTCAAAAATTTTATTATTCTGGGGCTAACGTATTTTAAACCTCAATAACCGAATGTTTCCTTTGGGATACCTTCAGGCAAACTATATATTGATTTTCTCAGAATGCTCTGTATTTTTCATTAGTACCAAGGTTTGGTGGGTATCTAGTCATTTGTTCACCAAATTCCTCTGAAAATTAAAATGGACCACTCTATTTTGCCTGGGAAGCCTTCAGAGCATGGGTATATTTTTTCCTCTGACTATGCAACACTCCCAGAACATGCTATTGGACATTCATCTTGCCCAGAGCATGCGCAGAACATACTATTGGACATTCATCTTGCCCAGAGCATGCACAGAACATACTATTGGACATTCATCTTGCCCAGAGCATGCACAGAACATGCTATTGGACATTCATCTTGCCCAGATCATGCGATACCAAACTGTGATTTTTAACTTGGTCCACCATTTCCCTCTAAACAAACCTTCATTTGAATCACCTAGGAATGTTAGGTTATTAAAAACAATCATACTACAATCATACTTGCCTCTCTTCCATATTTACTGTTTTCCTGTGTTAGAAGATGACGGGCTCTCACAGTTGGAAGTAAATTACTTAAGTGATTTTGTGTGATTCCAATATCCTTCTTCATGAAATATTTCCAGTTGAGAAGAAAACCACTTGCCGCTCCAGTGTGCACTGACCATCAGGTCCATAAAGCCATGTCGTTCAAAAATCTTACCTCTTATTTTGTCCTTTATCTCTTGATACCAAGATATCAACCACCCTCCTCATCCCCCAACAAAGAAACGGTTTAATATTTAAATAATCAGCATGGGCTTGCTACTCATAATTTATTGTCACAACCTTCTGCAGTAAGTGTATAGCAGTTTATCAGTGTCATAAACAAGAAGCTGCTGAAGTTGCATGCAGTGATTTCATTGTTTTTATTTTATTTTATTTTATTTTAATTCACTTTTTACACTCCATATTCCATTCCCTGCCTACCCGTCCACCCTCAGTCTGCTCCACATCTCACACCTCCTCCCCAGACCACCCTATCTCCACTCCACGTGGAGCCTCCACACCCCCACCCTACCTTACCTATTTCATTGTTAACTCAATGATTTGAGAGGAGTCTGGGTTCCTTGGAAATGTCAAACATCTGTTATGATGGTGCTGTGGTTTGAATAGGAATAAACCTCAAATGTTTGAATGTTTGGTCACTGGGGATTGGTGCTACCTGACAAGGATTAGTAGATGTGGCCTTGTTTGAGGAATTGGCACTGGGGGAGTGGTCTTTGGGTGTTTTCAAATGCTCAAGCTAGGCCTAGTGGTAAATGTCTTCTTGCTGCCTATCAATTTAGATATAAAACTCTCAGCTACGTCTCCAGCACCATGTCTATCTGCATGCGGCCATGCTTCCTGCCTTTAGGATAGTGGACTACATCTCTGAAACTGTTAGCCAGCCTCAATTAAATACTTTCCTTTGTAAGGTCATGGTGTGTCTTCACAGCAATAGAACACTGACTAAAACAGATGGAATACTAATCTAAAGGACCGAGAAAGGAGTCATTGCAAACACACACTATGTCATGTTTCCTGTTGTGTCTCAAGTGTTTTGAATTCCTTCCTTGAGTAGAGAACTATTCTAGGCATGGAAGAATCCAAAGGGAATGCTTCCAGAAGCACTCTTCCAGTTACAGAATGTACGTCTACTTAAGGAAGACGGTGTGGGTAATTCAAACAAATGGAATTGATAAAATGAGTGTGAATTAAGGCAATTGATGAAGGCTGAAAAGATAATAAAGCCGAGAGCTATAAGGGAGGGTTGTAACTCAGGTGTAGGAGTATAGAGAGTTACTTACAGTTGGTTCATCACTTCACTAAAGAGGTAAGATGTGAAATAGTCCTTTAAGAGCAAGGATCTTGGTATGTGTTGGGACTGAGAGGAAGAAAGGTTGGCAGAGGATAAAGAGCAAGTTGTCATTGTCACTGCAACACAAGAAACTTCCTCGAATTAAACAGATTTGTAAGATAAATGTGTGATTTCAGGATTCAGAGCATAGAACTTTAGGTCAGGATCAGTTTAACTCATGATGTAATATTATATATGATTTAGGATAAAATATTCTTTAAAAATCCATGCCAGAAGGAAGTAGCAGAAAAAGTTAATTTAATGAAGTATTAAGCACTTTTGTGTATTCAATTCTGAGTTAGATAGATGAATAAGGTATACTCCTAACAAGATTAAACCATTTTTGCCAGGCAAATTGTGGGTTAAATTATTTTATATAAGATGTGTGAAAAATATTGTCTAATATAAAAAAATGGTTGTCCCATCTGAAACTACACATTCCTGGCTTGCTTTCAGTAAATTCTTTTCTAGTAAGTATGTTCACTATGATTGAAACTAAGTTTGTATTGAAAGATTTTAAGTTTTACATAATGGATACTTATGAAGATTCAGCTTATTATTCAGTCTTATTAACACTTTCATTTTTCCCTTTATTGAAAACAGATTTTGTTTCCAGTTCTACTCACCCCAGTGCTTCCCCAAACCCCTCTGCTTCAAACCCACTTACTTGCTGCCTTTTATTGGAAAATAAACAAACTTGCTTTTTTTTTTTAAAGATTTATTTTATTTATTATATGTAAGTACACTGTAGCTGTCTTCAGACACTCCAGAAGAGGGAGCCAGATCTCGTTACGGATGGTTGTGAGCCACCATGTGGTTGCTGGGATTTGAACTTATCACCTTCGGAAGAGCAGTCGGGTGCTCTTACCTGCTGAGCCATCTCACCAGCCCCCACAAACTTGCTTTTAAGGGATAAAAAATAAAATCAAGTAAATCAAAAAACCAAACACATTGGCACAGAATAAAACAAGCGACCAGAAAGAAAAGAGCTTAAGAAAAGGCACAAGAAATAGATACAGACTCAGACATGCACTTGTTCGCACACTCAGGAATCCCATAAAAACACTAAAACTGGAAGCCACCAAGGGCCAAAGGTTAAAAAGAGAGAAAAATACCCATAAAATATATAAAGTAAAGCAAAAAATAAAAATTAAAAGTTAAACAAGCAAACAAATTCTTGACATGACAAGGAACCTCCAAAGATTCCTTCCACTTCATTTCCTGTTAGCTATCTACTTCTGAGCATAAGGCCTATAATAAATTTATTTACCCAGTAAGACTTTAATGGAGAGAATTAAGTTTTCATTTGCAAGAGATTTTCTATTGGAGATAGCTTCTGGGTTAGGGATGGGGGCATATGTCCACTTCTTAAAGATCTAGGACTCCATCTGGTATAGAGAGATACAGGCCTTGTGCATGCTGCCTCTGTCACTTTGACTTCATATGTGCTTGGGTGCTGTTGATTTAAAGGTCTTTCCTTGATTCCTTGGTGTCCTCCATCCCCTCTGGCTCTCGCCTTTTTTTCCTTCCTCTTTTATATAGTTCCCTAAATCCTAAAGGGACAGATTTAATGGAGATATCCCATTTAGGGCTATATATTTCAAGGCTTCTCACTTTCTAAGTAATGTTTGGCCTGTTGGTCTCTGAATGTGTTCCCACGTGGTGAAGGATGAAGCATCTGTGATGATAGCTGAGAAAGGTACTGGTCTAGCAGGAAGTTATTAGAGACATTTTATTACTACTTAAAAAAAAAACAGTAGTATTTGATTTCATTATAGGCCATTGGCTACAGGAAATCGAGTCACAGTTTCTTGGTTAACCCATGCTGGGTATGGGTTCCAGTTTTTGACATGGACCTTCAATCAAATCAGATGTTAGTTAATTACTTCTACAGACTTTGTGCCACCATTGCATTAGCATATTTGGAGGTAGGACACCATTGTAAATCAAAGGGTTTATAACTGAGTTGGTGTTTGTTTGTCCTGTGATACAATGTAGAGTACTTTTCTTTACCAGAGATTCAAGCATGTAGACATAAAGGCTCTATATAGGCACCAGCATGATGAAGAAGTTGTCTTCAGTAATAGTGGCCTTGCTGTTAGTTTGTGGAGACTTTGTAGTCTTGGCAACAACCTGGGTTGTTTTGGGGGGTTTCATAGTCAACAACTTAATTAAATATAACCCAATCCCAGTATTTAAAGCTTCATTTGGTGACCAGAGATGGCTAATTGGGGCTCTGTCTTCTCCATTATTTGGAAATTTCATTAAAATCACCTTCAAATATATGTATATTTTAATAAGATTCTATTGTATTAGGTTTCTATCTCACCCCTCAAATGACCCTTAAGTTAGTTGTTTCTCCCTGTATTCCTCCTTTCTCCCTTCTTCTCTCCCTCTCCCAACTTGATCCTCACCCCAATCTATCCATAACAATGTATTTTTTTCCCTTCCCTAGGGAGATCTAGCTGTGCCCCCTACACCTTACTTTATACCTATATTCTTCAGTTGTAGGCATTGTAGCTTGGTTATCAATGATTCACATCTAATGTTCACATATAAATGAAAACATACCATATTTGTCCTCCTGGATCTTAGTTACCTCACTAAGGATGACATTTTCTAGTTCCATCCACTTGTGAATTTCACAATTTCATTTTATAAATGGTCAATTAATAGGCCATTGTATAAACATAACATTTTTCTCTGTCCATTCTTCTGTTGAGGGACATCCAGGTTGTTTCTAATTGCCGGCTATTATGAATAGAGCAGAAATGAGCATGGTTAAATACATGTCTCTGTGGTATAATGAAGCAGCCTTTGGGCACATGCTCAAGGTCAAATCATTAGGACTGATGAAAATCAATCTTAGACAAGACAAGCTGCAAAGAAGACTATGAGACAAGCAGCATGCATGAAAAGAAGCAGAGTCCAGTTGAGCCCCCTGGAAGACTGCCTGAAGGCTGTATGGTGTGCTGTAGCTTTTCCAGTTTTTGTGAGGTGTCATCCATGCCTAGAGTGATTTTAGTGATACTGCCATCTTTGAGTTACATCTATACCTGTATGTAAACCTTCACCCATATTCCTTCAAGTAATACCAATAAAGCTCAGTGGTTCACCAAGTTGGACCTTGGTGGTATCTGTACTTCAGTTTGTCATGGGTTTCCTATTTGGGGAGAATATACATGTGTGTTGTGTATTCCCAGAAAAGGTCTTGTCACACAACACCATACACTCAGCACCCCACACACTTAGAGCTTCCTCCACTCCCAGCATGGCTTGCTATAGATGTCTCATTTAGGGCCTAGTACTCCAGTGTCACTCATTCTTCTTATCATTTGCTACCCACCGCAGGAGCAGCAGCAAAAACAGCAGCAGCAGCAGCAACAACAACAACCACAACAACCACTTCTCCTTCTAAGGCTGAGAGTAGCACTAATCTATGGCTATAAACACAAGCGTTTAGAAACACAGCAGTCATCACAAGTTCACCCTTGAGCCTATAACCTTAAGCCATGGATGTTTGAATAGTTTACATGGTCTATCCTAAGGTCCCTCTTATGAAGTGTGCCTCAAATCCAACTAGAAAGCAGGTAATTGTCCCTGTTACAGTGATACCACAATTGCCTTACAGATTAAGTGTACATCTGCAGATAGTATTTTGCTTCCAAATATCTTCTCTCTTAAATCTCTCACCTTTATAAGGATATGAAGAGGCCATGCTCATACTTAGGATGAGTAGGATGTTGCTATACCACAGACAGACATTGATTAAATATCCTTCTTGATTTAAAAAAGTGACGAGAGATTAAGAAAACTATGGATAATTTTTGTAAAGAGCTAGTTTTCAGAATGTTTGTGGCTTTTCAGTAAAGTAATCCTACTTCTATTTTAAGGTCTCTGTGCTTTGGTGGACATATCATGCACAATGCTCTTCTGGGTACCATTGGAGAGCTTTAGTTCTCTGGTTCTTCCTTGGTCCAGTATGATCTTGAAAATTAAATGTGTATTATTTATTGCATAAGCACTGGTCCATTGTCTACAAAGTAAGTGTCAAGTAGTGTCCTAGGTCCCAGTGACTACAGGGAGGTGTCAAGTAGTGTCCTAGGTCCCAGTGACTACAGTGAGCAGAACGAATCTGCTTGTCAGCCTCATGAAGCTTTAAGTCTTAATGATGACCTGAGAACATGAAAAGTTTAGATAGCTCTGATGGCTACAACAAATCTGACACTGAAAGGAAAGTTAATGAAATATGGTTACTGGTGATTTTTAGAGTTGGAGGTTGAACTTTTTCATGAAAAGTAAGCAGGGAGTGGTTCAGTTAGACCCCGTGTTTGGCTTTGGCAAAGATACTAGAGTTGTCGGGCTAGATCTTAGAGATCAACTGCTTGACTCCACATTGTAAATATGAGCATAACAAAGTATGTCAAAGCTATGTGCCATGTGGCTGTTCTATGGCCCACTCACTCTTGCTTAATAGTACTTATGATAAATATGTTTATTTTATTCTATTTATTTGTGTGTTATTTGAAATATAATATTTTATTAATTCTTTGGGAATTTCATTCATGCATACAGCATTTGACAGCAAACCTTGACTTTCCTGAGTTCAACAGTTTTCCAGTTCCACTATCTTGTCTATCTCAGGGCAGAAGTGTTTGGCTGAACTTTCTGGTCTTTAAAAAAAAAAAAAAAGAAATGTTAGGTTTCACAGATATACAGAAACATTGTGAGGCTAATGCAGAGTTCTTACCCACAGCTGCCTTCCCTATTGTTAACATTATGCTGGTACTACGTGTTGATCAGTAGTAGTATTGATATATTAATATCATTGTTACCCATTCTTTGGGGGATAGTAAATGCCCTGTTAGCCCCTTCTGTTCTTTATCTGTTCTAAGGTCTCAATAAGGATTCCACATTACATTTAATTATCATGTTTCATTAGGTTACTCTTGGCTGTGACAATGATTTAGATTTGTTTTTAGTTTTGAGAACTCAGTTTTGATAAGTGTTGGTTGCATATCTGGTTGCATGTCTTGTTGCATATCTTGTTGTGTCTTATGAGTGGCATTGTTTTGACATTTCTCTTGTCATTAGCATGCAGTTAGGAGTCTTGAAAAGGAATTGGGTGAAAATACACTTTTTCACCAGCCATCATATGAGGAAAAAATATTATTGAGCAAAATCTGTTGATGTTACTTCATTCTTGATGACTTAGATGGTATTATTTGTAAAAAATGGCAACATTTGTCACGTTTTTTCTCTATGAAATAAAAATTTTAACCCTTCCATATCACCTAGTACACTTCATACTTAGAATGAGACATTATTTGCTACCTCTTTAAAAGTGGAATGTGTCCAGAACTTATTTGGAATTTACATGAATTAGGGCTTTGTGTTCCCTGTTTATTCACTAAGTTTTTATAATTTGCACATTTTTGAAAATGTATTAATGAATCAGATTTGACAGAATGAGTCAGAGATCTTTCATGAGAAGGGAATGCAAAGAGAGGCTATTTAAGATTAGTGTAGGAAAAGAGATGGATTGAAGTTCATATGAGTTTCTGGGCAGTTAATTTGAATGCAATTGAGTTCAGGTGAGTTTGTGCAGTACTATTCAGTTCATGCAGTCAGTACAGTTCATTCATGGAGTTCAGAGGCAGTTCTTCCAAGGAGAGCAATTCAATAAGAAGCCTAGAGAATCCAATTTGAATCAGTCAGTTTGGAGAGGAGTTTGAGACAAAACAGCTGAGTTAAATCAGCCAGAGGTCAGAAAGAACTAGACAGAATGAGTTTATTCAGCAGTATGTCTCAGAGGATGAAACATTGTAGGCCTAGGTCAGAAGAAGATTAGATTGTGCAGAAGCTAAAATCTTCCAAGCCTGAGACTAGGGATAGTTAGTACACAGAAAGAAAAGCTCTACGTTCAGCACAGCTTGGGTACGACTTTCATCTCAACCCTTCATATGATGAAATAAAATTGACATTTACATTTACACACCCCTAATATAAATTTTTAAATTTGTGTATGTATAGAGGTTCTTTCCTTGTATTTCAATGTTTTTATGGATTTTGACAAGTGAACAATATCATGAGTTCACAAATACAATGGGGTCCCCAATGGAAGAGCTAGAGTAAGGACTGAAGGAGCTGAAGGGGTTTGCAGTCCCATAGGAGGAACAATAATATCAACCAACCAGACTTCTCAGAGCTCCCAGGGACTAAACCACCAACCAGAGTACACATGGAGGGATCCATGGCTCTGGCAACATATGTAGTAGAGTATGGCTTTGTAGTGCATCAATGGGAGGAGAGGCCCTTGGTCCTGTGAGGGTTCAATGTCCTAGTGTAAGAGATTTAGAGGGCAGGGAGCCAGCAGTGGGTGGGTGGGGAGCACCTTTATAGAAGCAGGGGGAGGGGGATGAGATGGGGAACTGGAAAAGGAGGTAACATTTGAAATGTAAATAATAGCCAATGAAAAAAAGATGAAACAAACAAACAAACAAACAAACAAACAAAACTATAGCAGCTACACTCTAAATTCCATGTTTCCACCCGATAAGCACCCCCCCCCCCCCCCGCGCCCGTTAGGGCTGAAGTCCCAGACAACAGTCTGTTTCTCATAGTTTTTCTTTTTCTATGATTCAATATCAGTGGAGTTACAGTGTAGTAGCCCATGCATACGGTCTTCTTTCACTATGCATTTAAGATCTATTTATGTCTTTGCACTGTATTAGTGTTTAATCAAATAAGATATTAAAATGTATTTTACATGAGATGGAGTTACTGTATAAAGCTAATTGTATAAATAGCCACAAAGAACAGGGTACTAGTAGGTAATTGATAATCCTTCTGAGGAAGAATGCATATCAGCATTTTTATTTTAATAGTGTTCTTTCTGAGAGAAAACATGAAACACATAGACAAATAATCTTGTTACTTTAGCAAAAAGGTATAGATTTCATTATAAATGAATAAATATTTAGAAGCATGGTATAAATTAGCATATTTTAAAATTTTCTCATGTTACTGAGACATTTCTTATGTTTCCATGTACTTCAAAATTACAATCTTTCTTTTATTTTTTCTTTTAAAATTGAACCTGTCAGTCATAATTTCATTACTCATATGTAAAGAAAAAATTTTAGGTGTATTTTCCATCAGCCTTTAAATGACTTCTAAAACTTTATGCTTTTAATTTCATGCATTATAATATTTTATGTTAAGATTCTTTACTAGCAAGTTTTAAAATTTAAATGTTGAGTAATCATTTGGATGCTTCTATATGTTGGTATTTGCTATTCCACTCCTGAAAAAAATACAGGATAATATTTTAATAACCAGTTTGTAAACAAAATTTTCTACATATTTTAATTAATTTTCTTCAGAGACATTCTTAGATGAGAGATAAAGTTCAAATCTTGTATCTAATAGAGATAATTTCATCTGTAGGAAGGAATAACCCTCAACTAAAAAAAGCTTAGATCATCTTCAATCATAATTAAAAATTACCTTATGAATTACTTAAAGTTTTTCATATTACGCGGAAGGCAGCCCAGCTAGACCTGAGAGCTGTCTTCTCTGCGCCCTCCTTGGGGCTCTTCATGCTTGCTGTGGTTGCCTTCAGGCTGCTTTCCTCGGTGGTGACAATCTGCTGCTCTCGTTCTGGGCAGACGTGCCTTTACCTAGGGCTACCACAGGCCGTGAGTTCTCTTACATGTCAGTTTAAGAAGTTATTATTACTTATTATTACCATCGTATTTATCATCATCATCATTATTATTATTATTATTATTATTATTATTATTATTATTATGTGTGTGTATATATGTTCGAATGCACGAAGTGTGTGTGTATTTGTGCCACCATCTGTGTACAGAGATCAGAGGGCAGAGTTTTCTAATCTGTGTGCAGAGAGGTCTTTGCATAGAACCAGGTAGAGCTCATTTTATCAGGCTTGCACAGCTAGTATATCCACCTGCCGAGCCCCTCACCAGTTCCTTATTTATCCATTTTTAATCATTCAAAGGTACTTCTGAGAAGCATCCTGTGACGCTTTCTCAGGTCTCATTGTCTAGCTTTGGGTCTGTGTCTGGCAAAGAGGGCATGATCTCATGACTGGCTCAAACTATTATCTTAAGTCTTGTGTTGGTTACTCTGTTTCAGAGTTCTTACATCTACAAATTTCTTCTATAATTATTTCATACACTTCTTTAGATCCCAGATTTCATGTAACTTTTAATAATTTAGAAAATATCTTCAGGTAAAACTGGCAGAGAAATTCAGGCATCCTCCTGTAAAGGCGACTTCATGCTAGCAAATGAAAGGTGGTACAATTGAGTATAAATTACATTCACCACATATTAATTTTTTCCTAAAAATCTATATAGATGCTGCTTCAGGGAATTAAAGGACAAAACACAATGTCCCTACAGGAAGAATGTATGCCCAAGTTCATGGTGACATTTTTCCCTTCTCTGGTTTTGGAAATTTTCATTCTTAGGTAAATGGATGGAACTAGAAAATATCATCCTGAGTGAGGTAACTCAATCACAATGGAGCACACATGGTATGCACTCACCGATGAGTGGACTTTATCCCAGAAGCTTGGAATACCCAAGATACAATTCACAGACCACATGAAGCTCTAGAAGAAGGAAGACCAAAGTGTAGATATTTTAGCCCTTCTTAGAAGGGGGAACAAACTACCCATGGGAGGAGCTGCAGAGACAGAGTATGGAGCAGAGACTGAAGAAAAGACCATTTAGAGACTGCCCCACTTGGAAATACATCACACATACAGTTACCAAACCCAGACACTATTGCAGATGTCAACAAGTGGTTGCTGACAGGAGCCTGATATAGCTGTCTCCTGAGAGGCTCTGCCAGTGCCTGACAAATACAGAAGTGGATGCTCACTGCCATCCATTGGATGGAGCACAGGGTCCCCAATGAAGGAGCTAGAGAAAGTAAGTACCCAAGGAGCTGAAGGAGTTTGCATCCCTATAGGAGGAACAACAATATGAACCAACCAGTACCTCCCAGAGCTCCCAGGAAATAAACCACCAACCAAAGAGTACACATGGAGGGGCTCATGGCTCCAGCTGCATATGTAGCAGAGGATGGCCTTGTGGGACATCAATGAGAGGAGAGACCCTAAGTCCTGTGAAGGCTTGATGCCCCAATGTAGAGGAATGCCAGGACAGGGAAGCAGGACTGGGTAGGTTGGTGAGCAGGAGGAGGGGGGATGGGATAGGGGGTTTTCAGAGGGGAAATGAGGAAAGGGATAACATTTGAAATGTAAATAAAGAAAATATCTATCTAAAAATGTTTTAAGATCTCTCAATTTTATATTTTAACTGATGTCCCTTGAAATCTACCTTCTCTGCACATTCAGAATTTTTAAAATTAGAAATACTGTTTTCTATTAATACCTTCAACCTCAAGCTATTCTGCTCTCTTTCAAATACTTGTGCTTTCTTACCTAGAAGCTTTAACTGTCCTCTGTTCTCAGATTGCATCTTTATACTTCATGAATTTGTATTATTTCATTCCTGGTTTGTTTTATTTTAGCATAACTGACAAAAATTGTTTACATCCACATTGTAAGAGGTGATGCTTTAGTATGGATACAAGATTAACTTAATCAAGCTAAATAACATATTCATTCCCTCATGAATTTATCTTCCTGTGATAAGCATACATAAGATCTACTCTCTCAACAACATTCAAGCACACAGTATGTTATTTTTAGCCATGGTCATCATTTGATACAGTGTGTTTTCCATCTTGGGCAAGTTTGTATTATTTGGCCAACATTTTTTTTTCATTTTATTCTCTTTGAAATTTTCTTAGATTGAATTTCTTTTCATTTCTAAAGTTGTATTGTTTATATTTTTCTCTATATTCCTTTCCCTGTAAAGAGGCAAATCTAATTTGTGTTTTATTTTCTTTCCTAATTTAGTCATTAATATGCTAATTTAACACATATTATCCCACAATGGCAACAGAAGCAGAGTTTTGTCTATTTTTATCAAAAAAGGAAGGTATTTTTAGAAGTCTTTAAGTATGGCTACTCACTATGAAGCAAACACCATTTCTGATGCTAAAGATATATTGGTGGAAAAAAAAGAGACAATTTAATTCTAGTGAAAAGACAATACGAATGGACAGATTACAATAACAAATACTTTTATGAACAAAAATGAAATTGAGTTATGAAATAGGGTAATGTGCAATGTTACTTCATTAGAAATGCTTAGAAAAAAAATCTCAGGGCTGGTGGGGTCTATCAGGGACTGGAGAAGGGCAGGCAGCTTCTGCACTGTGCCAGCCATCGGTGGAGTTGCTGGGGAGCTGCAGAGCAGCAGGGAAGCTGTGTGTCTGCAGGCTCTGTGAGGGCTGGAGTGAGAAAGGGTGGGAGGAGGCACCAGACTCCCTTCTCAGCATCCACAGAGCTTTGTAGTTCCCATTTCTGTTCCTCTTCGTTCCTACTCTTTAAGACTAGGTATTCCAGTCAAAAATTCTTAATTTTTATTCTCCTGATAATATCTGTATCCATTCTTCTCTCTGACTCTTCCCACTTTCTCCCTCCCTCTACTCTCTCTTCCCCCTTTCTTCCTTTTATTTCCTTCTTCATATTCCTTTTTGTTATTTTCTTCTTGTGTTGTTGTGGTATTGGGATCAACTCTGGGACATAATATTTCCCAGATAAGCAATCACTGGACTATATCCCCAAAACTGAAACTTTATTTCTAAAGAATACTAAAGAATATATATATATATTGGTTTTTCGAGACAGGGTTTCTCTGTATAGCCCTGGATGTCCTGGAACTCACTTTGTAGACCAGGCTGGCCTCGAACTCAGAAATCTTCCTGCCTCTGCCTCCTGAGTGCTGGGATTAAAGGCGTGTGCCACCAAGCTCGGCTCCAAAAATTATTTTTATTGGCTACATATTTCTGGATTGATACTTTTTATTTCATGTAAAAAAAGGAAGATTATATCACTCCTCTTTGACCTCTGTAATTTCTAATGAATAAGTTCTTTGTCAATGTATGCATTTTCTGTCAGTTGTTCTATCTTTTTCCACTAGTTGTTATTAGGCTTACTTCTTAGCTTTTAGCCCATAACAATATTATTGTGGGGTTGGGTAGGATTTCCTTGGGTTTATTGTGTTAGGACTCTGATCAGGTTTTTGACTTTGTAGGTTTACTTACTATATTTGGAGAAATTTTAGTCTACACATGTGTGTGTACAAATGCGCATACACATGCACAAACAAAGAGGTACACACACAGATTCACACAAACACACACACATACACATAGGCACATGCAAAGATGTACACTCAGAGATGTACACACAAACATACACACACAAAGAAACACACAAACACACATACACACATGCACAGGCACACACATTCTCTCTCTCTCTTCCTCTCTCTCTCTTTCTCTCTCTCTCTCTCTCTCTCTGTCACACACACACACACACACAGTCACACTCACACACACACTCACACACACACACACACACAGTCTAACATTCTTTCTCCTCTCTAGAACACAGATGATGTGAACATCCTTCTGTTATTTTTTTCTGTAGGTCTCTGAGCTCTACTCATTTTCCAATATATTTTCTCTCTATTGTTGAAATCAGATCACTTCTTTTTACAGATCTTCAAATGTACTGATCCCCACTTTCTGCACTGACTTATTTTCTAATAAAAATTTTAATCATTCATACTTAGCATGTGAAGTAATGGGCTTCACTATAGTGTTTTTCTCTCTGTATGTGTGTATATCTGTGTCTGTCTTTCCTTTATCTCTATCTGTGTGGATCTTTTTTTTCTCTGTTCTGTCTCTCTCTGTCTTTGTTCTCTCTGTGTGTGTCTGAGTCTCTTTCTCTGTATGTGTGTGGGTATCTCTGTCTATGTGTCTCTGTATGCTTGCTGGTGTTTTGGGTGATCAAAATGGGGTACATATGAGAGAAACCAAATGAAAGCTTGTGTCATTCTTCAAGACCTGAACTCTCTAATGAGTCTGCTTTCTTTTCTCCAGTGCTCTGCTTTTCTGTCCACTTCATATACTTTTCCAGAGAATTTTGGTTATTTTGTAATTGAAGGGATGAAGAAAATGGGTGGAATACTATATTTTTTCAGATTAGAAGGGGACAAATCTTTAGATATTTTAATGGGGTGCCTTTGGATTGGTGCCACTAAGGATGGGATCTCATCTAACTGATGTATTAGGATTGTGATGATGGTTTTTGTTCAGATCACAGATAGCAACATATAAAATAAAATGTAAAAATATATATACAAATATGATACTGATGCAAATGGTCCCTGTGGAGAGTAAGGTGACTGTGTCCAGTGAGAGAGAGAGAGAACAGTAGAAGTGGAGGAATGTGAGAAACTCACAGAATTTCATGGCATTAACTTTGGAAACTCAGTGAATGGTTGTAAGGTTTACTGATTTAGGACATACTAGGGAAGACGTAGGTTTGGAATTTGACATGGAAATCAAGCAAATTTGCACTTGCTAAACTAAGGACATATTCTAGATATCCAAAGGGAGATGTTATGCAGGCAACTGGCTATGGATGTTGAGATTATAGAATAGAGGAAATCAATCTGGCAGTTCCTCAGAAAATTGAAAATAGTTCTACCTGAATGTCCTTCAACCTAAGACTGAATACAGAAAATGTGGTTGACTTACACAATGTAATAATATCCTGCTATTAAAAACAAGGATATCATGAATTTTGCAGGCAAATTGATCAAACTAGAAAATATCATCCTGAGTGAGGTAACTCAGACCCCCAAAACATGCATGATATGTGCTCACTGATAAGTGTATATTAGCCAAAAAGTACAGAATACTCAGGATACAACCTACAGATCATAAGAAATGTAATAAGCAGAAATTCCCAAGTGAGAAGGCTTCAACCCCACTTAGAAAGGGGAAGGAATTAATCACAGGAGGCAGATGTGGGGAGGGATTTGGGTTACAGAGGGAACATGGAGGAGAAAAGGGGAACAAGATCAGAGATGGGGAAGGGAACAGAAGAGAACCCAAGAGTGCCAGGAGAATGAACAGAAATAAGCAACCTTGGGGAGTTGGAGGTGGAGGGACCCTCTGGGAAGTACCAGAGACCTGGGAGGTGAGCACTCTCAGGACTCATTTATTTGGCTGCCTGAGATAGATTAAAATACTCAATATCAGGGAAGGGGAACTTGAAGAGTTCACCTCCAGTAAATAATCAGGGCCTCAAATGCAGGGACAGGGTTACTCACAATCAAAATATCTGATTCAGAATTGTTCCTGTCTAAAAGGACTACAGGGACAAAACTGAAGAGATTGAAAGTAAGGCGGTTCAGTTTGGCCCAACTTGGGTTCCATCTCACAGGTGGACATCAAAGCCTGACACTACTATGTTATGATGTGCTTACAGACAGGAGCCTAGCATGGCTGTCCTCAGCTCTAGCAGCAACTGCCTGAGACAGAAGCAGATACTCATACTCCTCCACTGGACTGAGTAAGGAACCCATATAGTTGAATTAGGGGAAGGATTGAAGATGCTGAAAGGGAGAGTGACACCATAGGAAGAGCAATAGTCTCAGTTCACCCAGACCCCAGGGAGCTCCCAGAGACTGAACTTGGTAATGTGTAAGAGTCTCCCACATACTGTGGTTTGGGAAGCGTGAAATTTGCATAACTGAAGCAGTGGTTGAGTCCCTGAAGAAAAGCCAGGAGGCAAATAGTGAAGGTGCAGCCTCAGTTGTGAGACGAGTTGTATGTTCTGTGGTTGGCAGAGCTGGCGATGTAAAGCAGCTCAGATTCTTTTTTTTTTTTCTTTCTATTTTTTATTAGATATTTTCTTCATTTATATTTCACATGTTCTCCCGAAAATCCCCTAAACCTTCTCCCATCCCCCACCCTGCTCCCCTACCCACCCCACCCACTCCCCCCTATTGGCCCTGGCCTTTCCCTATACTGGGACATATAAAGTTTGTATGACCAAGGGGCCTCTCTTCCCAATGATGTATGTATGTATGTATGTATGTATGTATGTATGTATGTATGTATGTATCTGGAGGATATCATCCTGAGTGAGGTAACTCAATCACAAAAGAAGTCACTTAATATGCACTCACTGTTAAGCAGATATTAGCCCAGGAACCTAGAATACCCAAGATACAATTTCCAAAACACAAGAAAATCAAGAAAGTCCAACACGTGGATACTTCATTCCTCCCTAGAATAGGGATTAAAATATACATGGAAGGAAGTACACAGACAAAGTGTGGAACTAAAATGAAAGGATGGACCATCCAGAGAGTGCCCCACCCAGGTGGTCCATCACATAATCAGCCACCAAATGCAGACACTACTGCATACACCAGCAGGACATTGCTGAAAGGACCTTGATAGAGCTTTCTCCTGTGAGGCTTTGACAGTCCCTGACAAATACAGAAGTGGATGCTCACAGTCATCTATAGGGCAGAACACAGGGTCCCCAACGTAGGAGCCAGAGAGAGAACCCAAGAGCTGTAGGGGTCTGCAACCCTATAGATGGAACAAAAATATGAATGTATCTTCAGTGGCCAGAATGTTGCTTAAAACTCTGCAGGTATTAAATACTCTTTTTTTGTGTGTAAATGAATGAAATTGCTAACATATAAATGTGTTTAATCATTTACATGATTTCATCTATCGAGAAACTCAGATCAATCTGAGGAGGTGAAGTGGAGATGTGACCAGTGGAAATCCTGGGGATTATGGGAAGATTTCAAGGAAAGCATGGGGAATTTACACCTGCTGATGTCTCAAGCATGTTCATTCCTTAATATGATGTAATGCCTACAACAACTCCACTCTAACACTCTTTCCTTTCCTTTCCATTAAAGGGAGTTAAGTAGGAGTATGGTTCCAGGCATGGAGTCCCTCCTACTCTTTGACCTTAAGTCCAATTATGCAGCTGTTAGTCACTCCCAAGGTCTAGGTGCCACTGTTGCACTCTTGGGTGTATCTTGCCACGATGTCCATTTTGGGAGTTTGTAAGCTTTATAGCTGTGCAAGACTATAATTGCTTTGCTCCCTTTATAGCTTGTATAGCATTTCAGATAGTATGAGGATTATTTTTCAGAGAGGAATGAAGCTTCCAGTTTAGTTCCAGCTCAATGTCTCCAATTCTGTCTGAAATAGGTAGTGTCTTCAGCAATAGGTTCTTATCTTCAAGCTCTGGAAGGCATCTAATGTCAATGTCAGTATCCTGCATTGTTTTGTGACTCTTTTGGACTCCCTTGAACTTGAAGCATGGTTTCCTACACCTGGCATTAGGGTATTTGTTAGAGATGCTATAGCTCTTGGGAGAGCATTATCATACAAAATTGCATAACTTCATTAAATTAATGTAATAATCCCTGGGCATTAGCCCACTCTGTTGAAAAGATTTCTTGAAGATCAACATAAAGATGAACGTTCATAAATTAATGATGTTTAGATGAATTAAGGATTTCATAGAATTCCTGGTTTCATTCAAATAATTTTAGGAAGAAAGTTTTAGGATGTTTTGAGTCATTTGTTAAAGATGTGATAAAGCTAGAATCAAGAGTAAAATAGGATGTGCCCACTCCTCATAATAGTAAGTAAACCCTGCATAATAAGAAATAAAATGAGCTTTTATAATTACACTAAAAAGAGATATAGGCTTGGGACATGTGCTCCCAATATATGTTCAAGGAAAAAAAAAATCAGGTCCAAGGATGAAGCCCTAGGTATATACCATGATAAGGCAAGGCCATGTAGTAAGTCTTGCTTTGAACTCATAATGAGCTTACAGTATGAAACACTGATTTGAACTTGTTTTTTTTTTAATTTTTTATTACATATTTTCTTCATTTACATTTCAAATGTCCAAAAGTCCCCCATACCCTTCCCCCACCCTGCTCCCCAACCCACCCACTCCACTTCTTGGCCCTGGCATTCCTCTGTACTGGGGCATATAAAGTTTGCAAGACCAAGTGGCCTCTCTTCCCAATGATGGCTGACAAGGCCATCTTCTGCTACATATGCAGCTAGAAACACAAGCTCTGGGGGTACTGATTAGTTCATATTGTTGTTCCACCTATAGTGTTGCAGACCCCTTCAGCTCCTTGGGTACTTTCTCTAGCTCCTCCATTGGGGACCCTGTGTTCTATCCTATAGATGACTGTGAATATCCACTTCTGTATTTGCCAGACACTGGCATATCCTCACAAGAGACAGCTATATCAAGGTCCTTTCAGCAAAATCTTGCTGGCATATGCAATAGTGTTTGCGTTTGGTGGCTGATTATGGGATGGACCCCCAGGTGGGGCAGTCTCTGGATGGTCCATCCTTTTGTCTTAGCTGATTTGAACTTGTTATTGATAGCTTCCTGTAACTCCCTTTCTATGTAACATTTATGTAAGAAAGGCAATTCTTTCTTACATAGAGAACTTTTGCTAGAAAATTGTAAAAAGGCTGTCAGCAGTATAGAAAGGTGGCATAGCTGTTTTCAACTTCACCAGGTGTATGTATGCATGCTGTCTGTAAGAGTGACTCCTTTCCTTTCCTTTCCTTTCCTTTCCTTTCCTTTCCTTTCCTTTCCTTTCCTTTCCTTTCCTTTCCTTTCCTTTCCTTTCCTTTCCTTTCCTTTCCTTTCNTCCTCCCCTCCTCTTCCCTTTCTCTCTGCTTAAAAAAAGAATTAATGAGCTTCTGAGCCTCTTGCTTGGCCAGTATGAGGGTCCAGGATGATTCACCAGAGAAAGGAGTCCTACCAATAAGTACTTTTCTTTAATTCCCTAGCGCTTATTTAAACATTAAGAATTAAGGATTTTTTTTTAGCACTTACTGAAGCTTACTGTTCTGTGGAACAGTAATAAAGAGTTAAGTTCTCTCAGTGTTTATTTAAGCACAAAGAGTTAAGTTTCTCCAGCACTTACTTAAGCACAGAGAGTTAAAGAGAAAAGAACCCAACAGTTTTCTGCCACAAAATAAGTGAGGGAGTGTTTAGTTTTCCAACAGCCATCAGCTTCTAGAGAAATCAGTCTTCCAGAGATCATCAGTCTTTGGTTTTCATCCAACTCTGTGTTCCATCTCAGCTCTGAAAACAGAAAGGCAGGATCTGTACAATACCCGTCCCCCCCCCCCCCAGCCCTCCGCCCCTCACAACAGGCTTCTGTTTGGTAATATATGAGCAAAGACTTGGATGTAAGGATGTGAGGATTCTAGAAAGCTGGAATTTAAGGAGGATCAAAAGAGATACAGTGGCCAGCCCACAGCCCTCTAGGGAAGCAGCTTGCTTGAAGGAACACAGCAAGTACAAGGGTGGAATCATGCTTAAAATGTTGAGAAATGATCACAGAGCTGGGGAGTATAGGGGGCAATGTGGAGAAATGATGAATCTCATCACATATGGACTTAAGGTTTTGTTTGTTTTGGACTGACTTTTACTTAGATTGACATGGGATATCATTGGAAGGTTTTAAACAGGACAGGGTTATGATCTGGCAGACACATTTATAAAGCACAACTACAGGTACAATACTGAGAATGTGCTGTAGTTATCTGAGAAGAAATGGGATACCAGGTAAGAGGATAGGGGCATAAAGATGGATAAGGGTGGTTTGAACCACTAGTAACACCTGAGATGCTTATAAGGATCCAGATGCCTTCTGTGAATATATCTGACCTGTCTTATAACTAGATCAGACAAGGAAAGTGTGTAAATAGAATGACTCTGACACCTTTACCTTAAGCAGCTATAAGATAGGAGCTGCCATTTGCTATGACAGAGACACTGGGAAGGGCAATTAAGGAAGATGGAAGAGCAGCAGTTTGGCTTTAATCATGATTAACTGCTATGGTTGTTAGTGTGAGTTGAGATTTTTCTTTCTTTGTGTGTATGGTTAAGTTAAGCAGTCTTAACAGCTCTAGAGGTTGACTTCATTTTTAGTTTGAGGCATCAAAACCTTTATTTTATATCTGAGAAATTCACAAAGAATTGATCAATGTTTATTTGCTTTAGTTAATATTACATTTCACTGGAAAGAGGAATACTTAACATAATTCAAGAATGTAGTGTTGCTGTATAGATCTTTCACTTGTTTGGTTAGAGTTACCCCAAGATATTTTATATTATTTGTGGCTATTGTGAAGGGAGTTGTTTCCCAAATTTCTTTCTCAGCCTGTTTATCATTTGTATAAGGAAAGGCTACTGGTTTATTTGTGTTAATTTTATATCTGGCCATTTGTTGAAGTTGGTTATCAGCTGGAGAAGTTCTCTGGTAGAGTTTTTGGGATCACTTATGTTCACTATTATATCATCTGCAAATAGTGATACCTTTATTTTTTTCTTTATTTATTTGTATCCCCTGGATCTCTTTTTGTTGTCTTATTGTTCTAGCTATCACTACAACTACTATATTGAATAGATGTGGGGAGAGTGGGCATCCTTGTCTTGTCCCTGATCTTAGTGGGATAGCTTCAAGTACGCCTCCATTTAATTTGATATTGGCTGTTTGTTTGCTGTATATTGCTTTTATTATGTTTAGGTATGGGCCTTGGGCCTTGAGTTCCTGATCTCTCGAATTCTTCTTCTTTTTTTTTTTTTTTTTCGAGACAGGGTTTCTCTGTATAGCCCTGGCTGTCCTGGAACTCACTTTGTAGACCAGGCTGGCCTCGAACTCAGAAATCTGCCTGCCTCTGCCCAAGTGCTGGGATTAAAGGCGTGTCCCACCACGCCCGGCTCTCCAATTCTTTTAAGATGAAGAGGTGCTGTATTTTGTCAAATGCTTTTTCAGCATTTAAGGAGATGATCATGTGATTTTTTTCTTTCAGTTTGTTTATATAGTGGATTATATCAATGGATTTTCATATATTAAACCAAACCTGCATCCTTGGGATGAAGCTTAATTGATTGTGGTGAATGATGATTTTGATGTGTTCTTGGATTGGTTTGCAAGAATTTAATTGAGTATTTTTGCATAGATATTCATAAGTGAGATTGGTCTGAAAATCTATTTTTTGATTGGGTCTTTGTGTGTTTCAGGTATTAGAGTAATTGTGGCTTCATAGAATGAGTTAGGTAGTATTTCTTCTGTTTCTATTTTATGGGATAGTTTGAGGAAAATTGGTATCAGGTCTTCTTTGAAGGTCTGGTAGAATTCTGCACTAAATCTATCTGGCCCTGGGCTTTTATTGGTTGGGAGGTTTTAATGACTTCTTCTATTTCCTTCTGCTATATGGGCCTGTTTAGATGTTTACCTGCTTTTAATTTAACTTTGGTATGTGGCATCTGTCTAGAAAATCATCCAATTCATCTAGATTTTCCAGTTTTGTTGAGTATAGGCTTTTATAGTAGGATCTGATGATTTTTTGAATTTCCTCCGTTTCTGTTGTTTTGTCTCCCTTTTCATTTATGATTTTATTAATTTGGATGCTGCTTCTTGGTCCTTTCGTTAGTTTGGCTAGGGGTTTATCTATCTTGTTGATTCTCTCAAGGAACCAGCTTTTGGTTTTGCTGATTCTTTGTATTGTTTTCTTTGTTTCTATTTGTTTAATTTCAGCCCTGATTTTGACTATTTCCTGCCTTCTACTCCTCCTGTGTGAGTTTGCTTCTTTTGTTCTAGGGCTCTTAGGTGTGCTGCTGTTACTGTAAGATCTCTCCAGTTTCTTTACCAGGGCACTTAGTGCTAGGAGCATTACTCTTAGCAATGCTTCCATTGTATGTCACAAGTTTGGGTATGATGTGTCAACATTTTCATTAAATCCCATGAAGTCTTTAATTTATTTCTTTATTTCTTCCCTGACCAAGTTATCACTGAGTAAAGAGTTGTTCAGTTTCCACATGTATGTGGGCTTTCTGTAGTTTTTTGCTGTTATTGAAGACAAGCCTTAGGCCATGGTGGTCTGATAGGATGCACAGTATTATTTCAAATTTCTTGTATCTGTTGAGGATTGTTTTGTGACCAATTATATGGTCAGTTTTGAAGAAGGCAACATGAGGTGCTGAGAAGAAGGTGTATTCTTTTCTTTTAGGGTGAAATGTTCTGTAGCTATCTGTTAAATCCATTTGGTTCATAAACTTTCTTAGTTTCCTTGTGTCTCTGTTTAGTTTCTGTTTCAATGACTAGTCCATTAGACTACCCACTAGAGTGGGGTATTGAAATCTCCCACTATTATTGTGAGGGCTTCAATGTGAGTTTTGGGTTTGAGTAATGATTCTTTTATGAATTTGGGTACTCTTGCATTTGGGGCATAGGTGTTCAGAATTGAGACTTTCTCTTGATGGATTTTCCTCTTGATGAATATGAAGTGTCCTTCATCACGCTTGATAACTTTTGATTGAAAGTCTACTTTATTTGGATAGTAGGATGGCAACTCCTGCTTGTTTCTTGGGACCATTTGCTTGGAAAACCTTTCATCCCTTTACTCTTAGATAGTGCCTGTCTTTGTTGTTGAGGTTTGCTTCTTGTATGCAGAAAAATGCTGAATCTTGTTTGCTATCCAGTCTGTTAGCTTATGTCTTTTTATAGGTGAGTTGAGTCCATTAATATTAAAGCGAGATGACTGTTGGTTCCTGACATGCTTGTTTTGTATGTGGTCTTATGTGCTTGTGGTTCTCTGCTTGTGACTTTGTTGTGAGATGCTTAACATCTTGTCTTTCTTTGGTTCAGGTATCTTCCTTGTGTTGGAGTTTTCCTTCCAGGATACTCTGTAGGGCTTGGTTGGTAGATAGATACCATTTGAATTTAGTTTTGTCCCGGAATATTTTGTTTTCTCATTCTATGTTGATTGAGAGTTTTGCTGGGTAGAGTAGCCTGGGCTGGCATTTGTGTTTTCTTAGAGTCTACATGACCTCTGTCCAGGGTCTTCTGGCTTTCATAGTCTCTGTTGAGAAGTCTGGTGTAATCCTGATAGGTCTACCTTTGTATGTTACTTGGCATTTTTCCCTTGTAGCTTTTAATATTCTTTCTTAACTCTGTGCATTTAGTGTTTTGATAGCTTTGTGATGAGAAGATTTTCTTTACTGGTTGAATTTATTTGTTGTTATAGGTTTCTTGTACCTTTATGGCCATCACTTTCTTTTGGTTGAGGAAGTTTTCTTCTATGATTTTGTTGAAGACATTTTCAGGTCCTTTGAGCTGGGAATTTTCATTCTCTTCTATTCTGATTATTCTTAGATTTGGTCTTTTCATTTTGTCTTGAATTTCCTGGATGCTTTGGGTTAGGAGTTTTTTAAATTTTTTATTAGATATTTTCTTCATTTACATTTTAAATGCTATCCCAAAAGTCCCCTATACCCTCCCCTATCCCCTGCCCTGCTCACCTACCCACCCACTCCTACTTCTTGACCCTGGTATTCCCCTGTACTGGGGCATATAAAGTTATCTAGACCAAGGGGCCTCTCTTCCCAATAATGGCTGACCAGGCCATCCTCTAATACATATGCAGCTAGAGACACGAGCTCTGGAGGTTCTGATTAGTTCATATTGTTGCTCCACCTATAGGGTTGCAGACCCCTTCTGATCTTGGGTATTCTCTCTAGCTCCTACATTGGGGACCCTGTGCTCCATCCTATAGATGACTGTGAGCATCCCTTCTGTATTTGCCAGGCACTGACAAAGCCTCACATGAGACAGCTATATCAGGGTCCTTTCAGCAAAATCTTGCTGGCACATGCAATAGTGTCTGCATTTGGTGGCTGATTATGGGATGGACCCCCAGGTGGGGCAGTCTCTGGATGGTCCATCCTTTTGTCTTAGCTCCAAACTTTGTCTCTGCAACTCCTTCCATGGATATTTTATTCCCTATTCTATGGAGGAATGAAGTATCCATGTGTTGGTCTTCCTTCTTGATTTTCTTATATTTTGGAATTTGTATCTTGGGTATTCTAGGTTTCTGGGTTAATATCCACTTATCAGTGAGTGCATATCAAGTGACTTCTTTTGTGAGTGGGCTGCCTTACTCAGGATGATATCCTCCAGTTACATCCATTTGCCTAAGAATTTCATAAATTCATTGTTCTTAATAGCTGAGTAGTACTCCATTGTGTAAATGTACCACATTTTCTGTTTCCATTCCTCTGCTGAGGGACATCTGGGTTCTTTCCAGCTTCTGCCTATTATAAATAAGACTGCTATGAACATAGTGGAGAATGTGTCCTTATTACCAGTTGGAACATCTTCTGGGTATATGCCCAGGAGAGCTATTGCTGGATAAATTTGTAGTACTATATGGTTTACGAGTTTTTCATGCTTTGAATTTTCTTTGACAGTTGTGTTAATCTCTTCTACCATATCTTCTACACCTGAAATTCTATCTTCTATCTCTTGTAATCTGTTGGTAATACTTACATATGTAATTCCTGACCTCTTTCCTAGGTTTTCCATTTCCAGGTTTGCCTCCATTTGTGTTTTCTTTATTGTTTCTACTTCCACATTTTGGTCTTGGATCACTTTATTCTATTCCTTTACCTGTTTGCCTGTGTTTTCCTGTATTTCTTCCAGTGAGCTATTGATATCTTCTTTAAAGGACTATATTATCTTTATGAGATAAGATTTTAGGACAGATTTCTGATTTTCAGGTGTGTTGGTATATTCAGGGCTTGCTGTGGTGGGAGAAGTAGGGGGGTGATGCCCACACATTTTGCCTTCTGTTGTTTATGGTCTTGTGCTTGCCTTTTGACAACTGGATATCCCTGGTGTTTGTTGATCTGAGTGATTGTATGGAGTCTGCCTGTTCCTGGCTTTTTTTCAGGTCTCCTGGTCGGCTTGTGGTCCTGGCTGTAGCAGACCAACTGTGGAGCCTTCCAACTGGGGGGTTCTTCACAGGGGTAGAGAAGCTGCTGATCTGTTGCTGTGGCTGCATTAGATCTCCGGGGAGGCCTTCAGACTGTTGGGTCTTCAGTGGAGCAGTGAGGCTGTTGTCCAACTTCTCTGGGTGCAGAGGGTTCTCAACTTCTTAATTGCTCTGAGTGCTTCAGGTCCTCTAGGATGTATCGGAATATGGAGTCTTCACAGGAGCAGACCAACTAGGAGTCTGCCCCAGCAGCAAGGATCAGACAGAAGGGGTGGGAGGGGTGGAAGGAGGGGGAGTGGTATTCGGAATGGCCTGGGTTTTGGTGAGTGATGTGTCCTGAGTCCAAACAGGCACACAGCAGCAGATCAGGGATTCAGGTGGTGGTGGGTTGACCGTGTTTCTTACCAACTGCTCTGAGTGCACCGGGTCCTCTAGGATATATCAGGATAAATCTTCAGGGGAGCAGACCAACTAGGGGTTTGCCCCAACAGCAAGGACCAGGCAGAAGGTAGTGATATTTTTTTAGTGCCAGGACAAAATAAAATGAATTTTTGCTAATGATGACAGTAATACCTTCAAAGAAATGTTTTGCAGGATTTTCTCTGTCCAATCACGTTAGGGCAGTGGCAGGCCTGTGATTGGACAGGAAAAGGGAGGCAGAGCTTGTAGTTTGGGGGACAGAGAGAGATAGAGAGGTAGGAGAGGGGAGTAGGGAGAAGCCAACATGGAGGCAGACGAACAGGAAAATGATCCTGATCCCAGGTGGTTTTAAAAACCACAAGTAGCTAAGATTTTTACAAGATTAGAATAGTTGGCTTAAAGCTTTATCTTTATCAATTGATTCTGAAATTTTTGTATTGGTTTCTTGTAAATTGTGATGCTATTTCTATATAAATCTGATTGGATAATTAAGCTTTGAGATCATGTTTCTACTGAGTAACTAGGTGTTGAGATGGCTGATCGTGGTGTGGTGTGTGGGGAGTTGCGTGGAAGCTAGATGAACTTGCTAGATGGGAGAGAGTAGCTCAGGGGTGAGAATATGCCAAGCGGGACCCCGCCAGGACATAGTGTTGTGGCCCGCCAGTACTGGTACTAGAGCGGGAACATGGACAGGCAGGGCAGACAAGATGGCGGGGCGGGACTTTTAATATTTCCCGCAACAGAAATGTCAGTAATAAAATAATAATAGATAATTTTTATTGTAATATCTTAATAATATAGAAAAATCCAAGAAGTAATTTTCTTATCGATAAATGTTCTGCAAGAAAATGATTTTATCTGAAGAGTATGCCTGATCAGCTTATTTATCTAGTTTCAGCTTCCGAAGACAGCCTACACAGTACCATATGGAGGCCTTGGCTGTCTATGCTGCTAGTCTAACAGCTCTTTCGAGCCACTACTAAGAGGTCCTTTAAGTGAGTTATAAAGACGACATTCTTCACTCTAATTAAATAAAACATTTGTTTTCCCTATTCACTCTCCTGTGAAGTGACTGGGTTTTAGCTCAATGTTTGTGTAAATGTAAGTTCTATACCTCCAAGGGGATGCAACAACTACACACCTTGAAATGCAGCTCAGCCAAGGTCTACAAATAAACTCAATTGAGGATTTGCTGGGGGAGGTTAAAATATTTTAATATTCTGTTTAAGAAAGCAAGGGATTTTAAGGGATCCAAATAGAAGTCTCTTGATCAGCTATATTTTGAAAATATCTAAGTGGAAATGAATATTTTACAATTACACAAGAGACTACCTAAGAAATATTTCTGTATGGTAGGAAGATTAATGTATTTTTGTTTCAGCCACTTCCAGATATTCACCTTACATTATCACCACATTGATAAAGCTTGAGGTATAAATATATTTATACCAAGTGACAAGTGACGAAAGAAAGAACTCATAGACCCAGTTATTTGCAGATCCTTCAAATTAAGCTTTGTGGTACATCAAGTAATTGATTTTAGAAAGGAAGCCAGATGCATGTAGGTCTGTGTGCCATCAGGAGTCATCAAATTCATTGNGCCACCCTAAGGAGTATTATCATCACCAATTGCAAAACTGCTTATAATATGCTGGTGTCCCAATTTGTGAACTGGGAGAAATCTTCTGAAGAGAGAATGTTCCTTTCAAAGACATTCCAAATTCTTACTCGTCTCTTGTGGAGTTCCCAACAGTGGTAGTGTGTTCTAAGAGTCCCCCACAATACCTCACACCCTTAAAAGATTTAGAGATTAAACTTCAAATAATCTTTTTGCATGGTCTTTTGGTGATCTTCAAATAATGAACCTTTGTTTAAAGAAAATCAGCCTGAAATTGTGTATTCAGTGATTAATGTAACAGCTCACCCTTGTGTATTTATGTTACTTCACCTTTGATCTTTCAACTACAACCTTGGCTTTTGATCCATTTCTAAAGTATTAAAACACCACCACTGTAAAGAACTAGTCTTTATGTTGGTTGAGTCTCCAGCATAGGCCTTGGCCCATGTTCAGGCCTTGCTCCTCAGTTTTGATTCTACCAAGGTACTCACCTGTCTTCCCCTGATACACTGTATCAGCAGGTTGCTAGCTTCTTCTTTCAAGGAACATGTTCAACAGCTAATTTCTTTTAACATTAAAATCATCAAAATATTCCAAATGTTGTCAAGGTTTTTAAAGCTATGTTTATAGGAGAAAGTAAACAGTTAAAAAACCTGTTAGGGCAAAGGATGATTTATCACAAAATACTTTGAAAAATATTGTTAGAGCAATAAGAACCAATATAAGTATAATAATATACAAACATTCATAAATGTATTAATACTTTTGTTTGAAGCTGAGCTATTAATGATATTTCAAAAGGGACTTCTTTGATACCTCTTAGTAGTGAAGTCATTATTCTGAAAACTGAAGACTATAAATTGTTGTTTGAATTTTAGACATTAAAAACATTCCAACTATGTTTCTACTACAATTGTAGCATGCTGGGCTTTCAGATAAATTTTGGTATATTTAGAGACTTATCAAGCATAATTTTTGTCAGTGATACACTTCATAATAGAAGTAATGATGGTATGTAAATGAACCAATGAAGATATTTTTCTTCTTCCCTTTCTCCCTTTTTTTCTTTCCTTTCCCTACCTTTGCTCCTCTCCCTTCCCCCACCCACCCCTCAGGATATTATGTAGTTCACCCTATCCTTGAACTCCTGACGTAGGCAAGAAAGAAAGACTTTCATTGATGCTTCTGGGGATTGTATCCGGTTTTGGTTGGTTGGTTGGTTTTGTTTCATGCTAGGCAAATACTCTATCAACTGAGCGAAATTTTCAGCTTTTGAGGTGTTTTCTTTAAACCTTTAAGTATTAGTGGATAAAATCCTAGCAGCAAATGAGAGAGAGTTGAGGGTTTTCTGATACTTCCCATCAGTGGCTGGGGATCCTCTGGCAGCCTTAACTTCAGAGGCTCAGTCAAGGTATCTCAGGGATTCCTCGGTATTTCATGGAGGTATGCATTTTCCTGAAGCATATACCACACTCCGAGGCATTGAAGGCATACATTGCTCTGAGTTTTCTCAGCTTTTGGTCATTGCTCTGTACTTTCTCACACCTGTAGTCAGGGGATGAATGATGATTCTTTCTCAAGGTCAAGTCTGTCCTGGGATGAAACCCAGATCGAAAGCACTTCTCTTCTCTCATTGTCCTCACTGCCTAGCCTCTCTCCCAGCCTCTCCCGCACTGCTCTTTTTGCAAGCTTGAACTCTTATAGGCATTCTAGAACAAATCTCTTCTAGGACATATTTCTTTCTCTGCAAGGACCAGACAATACCATTTTGCTGTCCCTGGCTGTACACACATTCACTCCCTTGAACAAACATACCCACTGAATGTATTCACTGCTGCAAACATAAGATGCAGCTAAATGTTTCTGTCTTTAAGATGTCTTCCTCCAGGTCCAAAGATGAAGCCACAGCTTGACTCTTCTGGGCCGACATGGAACTTTACAGAGCTTTTCCCGAGCTTCTCACCTGTTTGCTCCCTACAAGGGGTGAATCTGGATGGATGGGAATTTTTCAGAAGCCTTGACTTATTTATTTATTTTCTAAACCAAATCCCGATCCATTGAAACCATTCACCAAACATTGAAAGAGCAAAAGTGTTAATGAGTGGTTAAGTGGATGTAGCATCCTGTGTAACTTCATGGTCACTCTACCCATTTCATGCTTTTGCTTATGAAACATTTTGATTCCATAGATGCTATGCATTTACATTAAGGAAATATTTGAATTACAATCTTAAAATTAAATTCCCATTGAATCTATCTCTAATGCCCTATGCATCAGTGAAGCACCGTGGGACATTATTTTATGTTTGCCTACATCAGAAAAAGGATGAATGAACCATTCTAAAAAGGTAAAGATTCGGCTTGCTGAGGGAAAGGAGTAGTAATTCGATTGTTTTATTGGCATTTGCTCTGAACACAAGCACTTGCCACTTTACTGGCAACAGCTTTTCTTCTAGTAAATGGTTGGTAATCAGAGAGCAAGTAGTCATCTTGTAAGGTAATATAAACCTTGAAGTAAGTGTCTTTCACCATGGTGAGAGTGGTGCCATTTGAAGAGAAGTGTGGATAACTGACCTTTGCCTCTCTGGTTCTGGTTTCCTAGCTTTACTTTATCTAGCCTCCCACTCCTCCCCCCCCCCCCAAATTCAAAGACTCTTGCTTATATTTAACAGTGTGGCTTTCAAATGGCCTCACTTCTTTCTGTAAGTCATACTTCCCCCATACTTATGAGGTATATTCATTATCTATCCTTGGTAGTTCACTTTGTTATATCAGTAGGCTGTCCTTAAATGGATCTTAAATGAATAAGGATATTGTATTGATTTATCGATGATGTCAGAGGAGTTGGTTTTGTTCTATCATAAGAGTGCCAAGTATTGAACTCAGATCCTTGGGCTTCGCAACAGTCACCTATACTTCCAGAGTCATCTTGGCTGAACCAGTACATAGAAATTTTATATCATGCTATGTATGCTTATATTTTTTTCAGACACATTGATTGTGTCCATTAAGTCCCCCTCACTCTGCATATGTGGTTATTGGATGACAATTACTTTTACAATAACATTAACTTCATGTTTTTCCAGAGTATGCTCTTTTAAGGTGAATTATAATAAAATTAGTTCAAATTAAGCCCAGGGTATGTTAGTCACTTTGTTATGGAGGAGGCAGACATACCTCCTGTGATGGACACAGCCTCCCTCCCCACCTCCACTTGTCTCCCTCCCTCCCTCCCTCCCTCCCTCCCTCTTGGTGATTCTCAGCTCTGCTCCTGCTGGTCTCACCTCCCTCTCATATAAGTCCTCCTCTGTTTATATCAGCTTCCCAACTGTTCCTTAAACACTACAGGAACACTATGCACCCAGGCTTTCTCATTAGCCCTTTCTCCTTCCTGGAATAGTCTTCCCATGCATACCTCCTTACTCAGCTCTGTTGTCCTTTTATAATAAGATTTATTTATTTTTTATGTGTGTTTGTGTCTGTGCAAGTATCAGCAGAGTATTGGATCTTCTGGAACATGACTTATAGGAAGTTTTGAGCCACTGCACATGGGCCTAGGGAAGTGAACTCTGGTCCTCCGGAAGAACAACGGGTTCTCTTAACTGCTGTTTCATCTCTTCAGCCTTCTCATTTCCCTTATCCCTTAATGTAAATTCTTTTTTCTACAAGTAGACAGGCTACATTTTTTCCCCTTGAAGTTAGATATGACCTTGTGTTGTGTGGTAGGTTTCTGAGTGATTATGTCATATGCAAAGTGTCTGCCAGCCTAATGAGGACTAGAGGCAAGCATTTGTTATTTACAAGCAATTGCCGAGGTCTGGATGTCATTAATTTCTGCAGAATAAGCCAGGTGCATGCAAAGAACATGCCTATGTGTTACTGTGCTGTGCTGAACCTCCCTCTGCTCTCACCCTGGGCTTTTCTCTTTTGCGTTAACCTACATGACTTTTGGTGTACTCACCACTGTCTACCCAGACACACCACTTGCGTACAACATTTGTTTTTTATGTTCCCCCTCAGCACACCTTCTCTCCGACACTGGGATGAAACTCTGTGGTCAGCAATTCTGTATTGTTTAATTGGGTAAACAGAAGGATGTTTGTAAATATTTATTGAAAGAATGAATATAACAAATTAACATGTGAATCTTAATTACCATTATGTGCTCTGAGTCCACAGTACAGAGATAAACACAATAACTCCCTTGCTCTGCCAGAGTTTCATGGCTTGCCTATTTTTTAAATTTTTAAGTAATTATTAAAAAGAAGATAATGAGTTGGCCATCATTGGAAAGAGAGGCCCCTTGATCATGCAGACTTTATATGACCCAGTACAGGGGAACACCAGGGCCAAGATGTGGGAGCTGGGGGGTAGGGGAGCAGGGCCTGGAGGGGGGAGGGTATAGGGAACTTTCTGGATAACACTTGAAATGTAAATGAAGAAAATATCTAATAAATATTGGAAAAAAAAAAGAAGAGGAGTGTTCCTCTTTCTCCACATCCTCACCAGCATCTGCTGTCACCTGAATTTTTGATCTTAGCCATTCTGACTGGTGTGAGGTGGAATCTCAGGGTTGTTTTGATTTGCATTTCCCTGATGATTAATGATGTTGAACATTTTTTCAAGTGTTTCTCAGCCCTTCAGTATTCCTCAGTTGAGAATTCTTTGTTTAGCTCTGTGCCCCATTTTTAATGGGCTTATTTGAATCTCTGGAGTCCAGTTTCTTGAGCTCTTTGTATATATTGGATATTAGTCCCCTATCAGATTCAGGATTGGTAAAGATCCTATTATTGTCCATTCCGTTACTATTCTGGTCCGTGTCGTGCCGGCCTTCTGACGCCATCGTCGGTAGTCTTTCGTTCGCTTCTCCTGACTCATTCTCTTCAGATTCCCTTCTTTTTCAGACCCTGGGTACAGTTTAAAACGTACTTGTAGTTTTTCAAGTTTTCGTCGGTAACCTAAAGTAAACTAGTAACCCTTGTAGGAACTCTGTACTTTGTAAACTTGACTATTTACCCTTATATATGGAAATCATTGAATCCTGCATTAATGACCACATTGAAATGTATGAGAAAGTGAGGGATCCCAGAGTAACTTCTATAGTACTACACAGATATTCAAGGCAGAGTTCAGCTCAGTGTCCTCTTCAAGTCTTGTTTATCAAGGTTTTAGGTGAGGACCAAGGTTTTAGGCATTTGAAAGGCTCCCTGTAGCCTTAATTACTGGATGAGAAAGGATCCTTATCCTTTCTTCCCTTTCTTGGCTGACTGCTAGGAGATTCTGTTTGTTGTTCTTTGTTGCCTTCTTTCCAGTACTTCCTGTTCCCTCATCATATTATGCAGCCACCTCTTACTTCCCCTTTTCCTGCAGTGTCTCCTAAATTCAACTCAGTGCTTCTGTTATGCTCACCTCTAGCTCATCTTTGACAGTGTGGCTTCCATTCTCTTTGGAAATCAGATCATGCCATTATGATCATGCCCTGTAACAGTAAGTTTGAAGTGAGTCTTTCCAAGGACTCACCAGGACTCACATACTGAGATTGTTGTCCACATTTCTGATCTTGCGATTCTCTCCAGTCTGCTCTGTTCCTGCTCCATTGACTGTCCTTTTTACCCTTTTACAAGTCAGCAGATCCATATCTTGTGGACTTGACACCATGACTTCTTCCTGGATGTAGTTTCCAACAGTTTTCATTTGCCTGGCCCTTCCTCCTCTTTCCTCTTTCAGCACAAAAGCCACCTCTTCAGGGAGGTCTTCCTTCCCCATCTAACAAAAGGGCCTCCCTCCCATTCAGCTTTCATTGCCAGTGTTGACAGAGCTTGTTATATCAGTCTTTGAACTCTATCACCTATTTGTTTACTCATGCCTTCCAACTTTGGTTTTTGTATCATGTGTTCCATTTGGCATTTTCAGAGTCTAGAAGAGTGCTTAGGTTCAAAAGTAGCTGCCCTTTGTTTTTACCAGTATGTAGCATTGATTTGTAGGCTAAAAATATTTGCTTGTTTCCATTCATATGTACTGTAAGTTTAGACCAACCATCCATATGGTCTTTTTTCACCCTCCCCACTCTCTCTGTTCCCTTACCCTCCTCACACTCTCTGGCCCTCCCCTCCCCACTCTCCCTGTCCCCTCCCCCTTCCCACTCTCTCTGTCCCCTCACCCCTCTCCACTCTCTCTGTCCCCTCCCCCTTCCCACTCTCTCTCTCTCTCTGTTCTCTCACCCTCCCTACTATCTCTGTTCTCACCCCTCTCACTCTGTCCTCACCTCTTCCCACTCTCTCTGTCCCCTCTCCTTCCTCACTCTCTCTGTTCCTCAGCCCTCCCTACTCTCTCTGTTCTCACCCCTCCCCATGCTCTCTGTTCTTCCCCACACAATTTCACTTCTACTTTCATGTCTGTATACATGCTTGATTTTTACATATTTTATAATACTCTGGGTTCATATTTGAAACATACCAAAATCTTCTTCTGAGACTGAATTAATTTATCTAATATGGCTATAACAAGCTGCATCCATTTACTTGAAAACAGGCTAAGTTCAGTCTTCTTTTTCCCTTAAAAATTGTCATTGTGAATGTATGTCACCTTCACTTTATTCAGTCCTCAAGTTGCATACATAGATTATGGACATTTACTCATTTAGTATTTAGTTATAATTTGACATATAGGTGAAGGAATTAGGACACTGATTTAGGAAATTAAGACTTGCCCAAATCAGTGGGTAGTGATGCTTTAGACCACATCATTTCTCCTACTCTAGTGTCATTGGCATCACCCAGGCACTGATTACAGCGGAGGTTACTGGCCCTCATTGTGGCATTTTCTTTAGTAGGTTAGGTGTGGGTTCTGAGAGTTTCCATACCATGCTTTCAGAATCAGTCAAAAGAACCTAGGATTATGTTTCCTGTTATCCATATGAATATACACCTTCCCATATTCTACTGTGATACTCTCATGAATATACACATTCCCATATTCTACTGTGGTACTCTGTGTGGAAGAAGAAATCAAGGCTCCTAGGAGCATCCTGACCTTTCTTTCCATGAACTGCAGAGGCAATCAATGGAAAAGTTGCTTGAATACAGTTGTTGGATCTAAATCAAGTCATCTTCACTTTGTCTCTGTGCTATTGCATTTTAAATAATGATGTTGCAGCAGATAAATTGGAAAGATATTTTGAACAAAGGATCCTCATTGGAACAGAGGAAATTTGAACATTTTCTTCTGTTTTGTTTGTGGTTTCTGTTTTTGTAATTTAATTTGATTTAATTTGAGTGATGAAGATGGTTTCATGTAAGTTGACTTGCAATTTATTTTCTGTCTAATTTAGACATTCCATAGATTGAGTCCCACCCCTTGCCTTGGGGTTCCACGAGTCCCGAGTTTCTGATAGATTGGACATGAGGGTTCTCGGACTATTACTGGTGTCATAAAGAAACTTCCTTAAAAAAAGAAAGGTGAAATTTTGGAACACTTATTAAAATGTATAGATTTTTTTTGTATTTAGCACTTAATCCTTTTGTAAATAAGACAATTGCTCTAAAATTATCTTTAAAATTTATATTAAATTAAATTTAAAAATTATAACCAAGACAATGTTCACAAAGACATATGAAGAACACTTGGATTTGTTTTTTGCACAGCACCCATATTGCACACCAGAGGGTTTGAGCCACTAAACTTTGTTTTCCCAGGTCCTGTTCGGTATTAACATTCCAACGCTGTATTCATGCTACAAAGACTAATAAGAGAAAACAGCACACTCTGGATCTATTTTAGTGATAAAGACAGGAGTGGGAAATGGTAGCCCCTACCCTGTCCTCATTACCACAGTGCTAAAACTGCCATCAATTATAATTGCCCGGCATCTCCCTAATGTGAGACTTTGTTGGTAACTTCTCTTCAACAAGGGCTCTATCTCCTTTAATCCAGTCTGTCTGTGGAACATGGATGGAAATATATTGATAGTGCTCACATTGATGGCATTCTCTTCACTTATAAAAGCTTGTGTTGAAAAAGACATGATGAAAAAGATGTGATGTCAGCACATAACAGTGGATTTCTATGGACAGCCACTTCTGTTTTATTGCCTATCATTTTATAGGCAAAATAGAAAATGTTCTAAGTGTTTATCTTGACCTATATTTCACAGATGCAGTTAGTGATGCTGAACGTGTCTTTCATCTTTGCCAAATATGCAGAAATACCTCTTTGTCTGTGGCCTTGTGTTCAACATCCCACCCTCTGAACTGTGGATTGAACCTAGAGCTTCATGCATGCAAAGCAAGCCCTCTGCCACTTACTTCAAGCAGCTATGCCTGTTTAGTTTACTCTAATTTACCTTCTGTCTTCTCTCCCATCGATTGTTTTTCCCACCAACAATTATCATGTCCATAAAGTTCTAGATTTGGAACGTAAGACACTAAGTCAATAAGAGAAAAGCAGACATGAGCAATGTGAGTGAGTTCGTGGTTTATAGTGCTACCACACTAAAAAACAACAAGAGAATAATAGACTAGAGGTCACAAGCACTCATCCGAGACAAAGTTCCCAGGAAGCTATCATTGTAATAATCTCCTTATCAAGGAAACTTTAGATATTTCTTGCTGTTTGATGACTATCTCAAATGGCAGTGGCTTAGTAATACTGAGCTATGCTTTGCCATATTATACCATCTGGGCTGGGCTGGACTCTCTTCTGATTTCTCTGCCATCTACTTGGGTTGGGGAATCCTGAATAGGTTCTTCTCTCACATATATCTCCCTCCCTTCCAAATTTGTGACCTCCTTTTCTCTAATTGAGTATCTGTGTGTGCAACTAAATATGTGCATAGAACATGCTGAGTCTGTGTAGTAATTGTTTATGTGTACATTTTTAAGTGTGTATGTGTGTGTGTGTGTGTGTGTGTATGTGTGTGTGTATCACCTTAAATATTTGGAATAGGTGGCAGCTGGCCCTCTCCACTGTCCTCTCCTCTCCTGGACACTACCTATGGAGTACTCTGTATGAGTAATCCAAGCCCTGAGTGAGAACATGTCAAGAGCCTGAGTCCTGGTACATAGGCTCTTTCCAGGGCTGCTGCTGTCACATTTGACTAGGTACCACAGCCAAAACAAGTCAGCATGGGAAGTGTGAATTGTGCCAGGCCTGGGTTACTGGGAAGTACCAATGCAAATGAAGGACTCAGGAAGTAAAGTCAGACATGGAATGTTTGGGCTATGATGTTAAGAAAACCTGTGGGACCATACAGTTACAGTGGAAGAGGTTGCATGAGGAACCTTGCTTCTATGAGAAGTGTGAAATTAAGAAGGTGTTCTCTAGGCAGATTAGACAGAATTTACAGAAAGAGAGGACATAAGTGAAGCCTGAAGAATTAAATGCTGGAAGATGGGACTAAAAGATTGTCAGAGGACTTGGAAGTCAGTCAGCTGCAAGATTATGTCTTCTAGATATCATGGGGAAGCTATACCCCATGGACGAGGGAAGTTTCATCACCCCTAAATCAGGAGATACAGACAATTAAGGATTAGAGAGAGGGAGAATCAGCTCTGAAAATATACACATAAAAACAATTACCATACAGACCCAGCATGTTCTATTCATATCACGCACACACACACACACACACACACACACACACATTCACACATATGCATGCACACAATTAGAGAAAAGGAGGTTACATATTCAGGAGAGGGGGCAGGGAAAACTATGGAAAGGGAGGGAAGGAGAAGAGGGAGTGAATGACATAATCATATTTTAATTACATAGACAATTTAAAAAACAAAATAAGCAAAGAACAACTAATCCAACGGCTCACAGGGTGAGTATGTAAGATCTGAAGAAGCAGAAAGAGTGCACCAGTAAATGGTTTCAACTATTTCAGGCCAGATTAGAGGGTGAAGATCCCACACATTGCTTTCATATTTGTGAGCATGTTAGAATTTTTTAATATATCTAATTGAATTCAGCTCTCACTTCAACATTCAAGATGGAGCATGAGTAATACTTTAGCTTTATTTGAGAAACTCACTGTGGACATTGACCAACACTCAAAGTCACTGACTTTAAAATGTGTGCTTATTAACAATAGTGTGAGGTGTTCTCATGGTCCTCAAGCAGGGCAGAATCTCTGCAAGGAAGCAAGCAAATGTTCATGATGCAATATAGCTGAATGAGATTTTACTATGCCTACTATTAATACTGCTGCCCTGTTTCTGGAGACAACAAATTTGTACCAAAGCTTATATTCCATCATGAGTCAGTTTTCTTCTTTGAAATGCTTCTCCTTTAATGTTAGGCTGGATCAGGCAAGCCCATGAAATTAACAATTTAGTGCAGACCTTTTCTTGGTATCCACTGACGCATGAAGACAGTTTACAGAGGAACTGAGTAGTTTTCTAAGAACCCATTGCACACTGAAAGAGATTGGTTGTGGAAGTGCGTGTAGAAATTCCGTGAGGGGCTGTCAGGGAGCTTTTGATGTATAAACTTGTACAATCATTGTCTCAGCTTTTCAAGTCACCTGGCTGCTCAAGTCAGTGTGACACTCAGACCCTAGCAGCCAAGGGCAAGCTCCGGAGGCCTGGGGACAGGATATACCAAAGAAACTGAATGCGTTACCTAGACAGCGACTTTGAGGGAAAAATGTGGAAGTTAAGAGTCCAGTCAAAATGAAATGAAGCCATAATATCCTATGGAGTCTACAGTGCCACTGGCTCTTTCTCTTTGAGTCTTAGTTGACTTGGGGACAATGGTATGGCAAACACATGCTCACTTAAAGAATGATTAGATGATCATACTGTGGCTCTAAATTTATATGCACATTATAATAATTTTTTAAAGTATGCAAGTTGGTGTGCTTCACTTTTTTAAAACTAAAATTTTAAACGTATTTACTTTATATCCTGCTCACAGCCCTCTCCTAGTCATCTACTCCCACAATCTTTCCTCCATCCATCCTTCTCTAAGAGGTTAGGGCCCCCCCTGGGTATTCCTCCCCTGCACCCCACCCCTGGCATTTAACTCTTCATGAGGCTAGGTACTTCATCTCCCACTGAAGCCAAACAAGGCAGCTCAGCTAGGAGAACATATCGTGCACACAGGCAACAGCTTTTGGGATAGCACTTGTTCCATTTGTTCAGGACCCACATGAAGGCCAAGCTGCACATCTGTTACATGTGGGGAGGCCTAAGTCCAGTCCGGGTATGTTCAGACTTTGACAGTTTCAAGGGTCCAGGTTAGTTGATTCTGTTGGCTGTGTTCTTCCCTTTTAAAAAGTATTAATACAGGTATATGTCATGTAGGTCATGTGCTCTCTAATGAAGGTAAACACAGCTGACATTTATTGAGTTCCTACTTTCTGATGAGTATTTTAAGTGTACTATTTTAATGGTATTCACCACAGTTTTGAGTTAGGAACTATTATTATGCGTTCTTTAGATACACAGAAAGCTTATGTACCCTATCCAAGACAACACAGCAGAACATAAGAGGCATTTGAAAATCTGCAGTGTTATTTATGCTTTAACCTCCCTTGTAGCCTACCAACCACCAAATGTAGTGGAAAAGAAAGGATATGGGGGAAGTGGACCTGTTTAGACGGGTTCTTTGGAACAAAAACTTCTGTGTTGTCTGGAAATCACCGGTTGAGTTCGCATGTTAGCAGGCAGTGGCAGCTCGATCCACTCCCAAACACTTCAAGGATACACTGACAGTCCAGCCTGGTAGAGTCCAGTTAGCAACAGCAGTGACATCTAGCAGAGACAGCCAGGCCTCAGCCTCAGTAGGAAGGACTAAGAGAACACCAGAAAAAATTCTCACTGTGCCTCTCTCAGGAAAGCGAAGATCAGCAAAGACAGGAGACCTACAAGTGTCACACAGCTAGCTCTATATGCAAGCCAAGCTCTGTCTCTGTCACTCCATGTTGTCCTATTTATACTCTCCAAACAGCATGTGTCCTCCACGTGCCTTGCTTGAGCATGTGTCTTGCTTCAGCAATGCGTGCATCTCTTAGCTGACATCACTCTGTTCATCAGCCCGAGTCCATCCATGAAAGTGGTAAGAAACTGCAGCACACTACCAGAAGATTTTTGGTGGGTTTCTCTCTATGGAGTCCTGACAAATGCAGCTCAACTACACAATGTACTGTGGACCAATACATGCACGTTGCTAGCAAAGAATCCTTCATCATGTCCTTTCATGTGCTTTCATGTGCTTGCTTTAGCAGAACATCCTCTCTCCTGTGTCTGCTTCAGTGAAACTTTCCTTCACGAGTCTGCCTTAGTCTTTCACCAATGTCCACTTCAGCTAAATGTTCCTTCACATGTTTGCCCCAGCAAAACACCATCCAACTTTTCAAAGAACCCTTAAGTTTCCACTTCACTGCAGCCAGAGATTTTAACTACTAGTCAGGATTCAGAAATCTTATGAGCTTTTTCATATTGTATTATACCTTAAAAACAAACCAACAACCAACCAACCTTGAACTGTGAAATTTGGAGACAAACTTGCCAATGGAGGAAGGGCATTGGCTATTATATAATATTTTTTACTGTTTTCTCAACATATCAAAAGAGACCATATGCATTTTCAAGTGATATTTACTATTAGTAATTATTAATATTACTATTAATAAACAAACACTGTAGGTCAATGTTTGTTTTAAAGTAATGATTATTTTATTTAAAACATTTTATATGAGGACATTCAGCATTTTCCCCACTTACTCTTCAGCCCCTCTTGTCCCTCTCTGTGCTCATCAGTCACCTTTTGTCCCTTAGACAGTTTCACATCTACTCTCATGTCTATATACATCTGTGATGTTGTCAGTCTATCTGTGCTGATTAATTTGGGTTGTTTACTGAAACATTTGGAAGAGGGCACTGCAACTGAATAATTGCCTCAATCATGTGCACCTTTAGACATGTCTGTGGGACATTATTTTTCATTTCCAGTCAGTGGAGGAGAGTACAGTTTATTGTGGGAAGTACCATCCCTAGGGAGATATAGCTATATAAGAAAGTATTCTCTATTCAGAAAATCCTTTTCTGTGACTAAATTATGAAGCCTTTCCCCTACTTTGTCCAGTAGTTTCAGAGTTTCAGGTCTTATATTAGGGTCTTTGAACTATTTGGAATTGATTTGTATGAAGTGTAAGAGATTGGGGTGGGGGGAGTAAAAGTTCATTGTTTGTAATGTGGACATTTAATTTTTGTTGAAGAATCGGGTGACTGTACTTCTGTCCTGTTCTTTGAAGTATGTTTCCTGTTTTAGGTAATTAATTGTCATTAAATCCCTGTGATATTTCACAGGGACACTCTTGTTATCTTCTTCTTGCACATAAGACAATATGAACAGGTTAAGTAATGTTCTCAAGATCACTGAGAGTGTTTTGATAACGATCCTAGCAATCTGACCTGAGCTTCATACATCTCACCTTTCCAGGGTTTTAAAAATTTTATTTAAAGAGTTGTGCCTTCTTCATATTACTTAATTTTTGTAGTTTCTCTTGCCCCTCATAAAATCAGTTGACTGTGTGTTAATGTGTGTCTTCATATTTAATCAACTGCCTGCAAGTTGAGAATCCTTACTCATTTCCAAAGCAGAAAAATATTTGAAATTATCTTAAATATCATTTACATGAAATACTTTCTTGATCATACTTGAAAAGTATACTACAATTAGAGTATTGCATGTAGCATCTCATTAGTATTATAAAAACATAGCTACCCTTTCATTTTCTCTGCCATTCTCTGTTAGAGAATTGCTATGTGGATGGTTAGATGCTTTCACTTGTACAATTCATCCATACTCACAAATGAACCCATGCATATGAAACTGCCAACCATTTCATTGACTTTTATTCCATAAAAGTATTACAGAAATTTCACTGGCGTATGAAGAGGTGTCCCCTTTTGCTAGGTCCCGTGACATTATTTCCTTCAGGAAAACAGGTTCACAGAACATGTCTACTCAGAGAAAGTTCCAAAGTCCTGCCTCAGTTGTCATTCTCTACCAAGCATTGTGAATGCCTGTCTCAATCTNTAGATAATTAATTAAAGTTAAAATTAATTAATGTTAATTAATTAAAATTAATAAAAGAAAGCCCCCAAACAAGGCTCACACCTATTATACTATGCTGTTGGATCATAGCTTTTGCATTCGGTATGGCTTGAAACTTGATTTTCAATAATTATATTCTTTAATTAATTATTTTATTTCCATCCCAACTAATTTAATTCTTATAGCGGGTCAATTACCAGTAAATTTAATATCTACATGTAAAATCATCTAAAACCATCACTGTAATTTTTTTTTAATCCATAGGATCTGAAATATAGTAGAATGTAACAACAGCCCTTAGAATATTCATGGACATCAATTTCTTCCCATTTTCAAATAAATTAGAGTGTTCATTGACCTTATAACACAAAATAGTTTTAATTATTACTTTAAAATTTTCTCTATACTGGGGCATAGAACCTTCACAGGACCAAGGGCCTTTCCTCCCACTGATGACCGACTAGGCCATCCTCTGCTACATATGCAGCCGGAGCCATGAGTCCCACCATATGTTTTCTTTGGTTGTTAGGTTGGTGAGCAGTGGGAAGGGGAAAGGGGGAAGGGGGAAGGAGGAAGGGGGAAGGGGGAACGGGGAACGGGAACGGGGAACGGGGAAGGGGGAAAAGGAAAGGGGAAAGGGGAAAGGGGGAAAGGGGAAGGGGGAAAAGGAAAGGGAAGGGGTTTTAGGAGGGGAAACCAGGAAAGGGGATAATATTTGAAATGTAAATAAAGAAAATATCTAATAAAATAAGTCTTCTAAAAATTAGCATTTCAAGTAAATTATGTATATTTCAAGAATACCCAGAATTACAAAACATAGAATAACTGGTAGTATTGACACATAATAACTAGCTATGTAATTTTCATGATTCAGAATGTGTAAATAACTATAGATATATAACACTAGTGTAGCTTTTCCTTTTGAGAAGAGATGTCATACATGGAGCTTTAACATCATAACTTTGAGGATTCTCTGGTATTTTTGTTATGCATGAACTGATGAATAACTAAATATCCTTTAGTTACAGGCTCTTTCAGTGAGCATTGAGTTTAAAGAATATTCTGTGTAGGAATATAAATTATGAAGCAGGAAGATTTTTCAGCTAGCTGCTTATATCCCCATAGCGATAGCAGGTATTAAACTGCAGCTAGAAGGAGATTCCTTATTTCATGTGGTCTTCAAACAATTTTAAGCCATCTAAATTCTCTTCAAGCTCAAATTTCATGTGTTTCAATAACCCTAGGCTTCTTTTTGTTGAAGCTTGTTACCACAGAACATGTGCTTTTAGAAATATTTTTTTATTTAAGTCCTAAAATACAATGTATCTCTGCTATAGCATGGATATTGCCTGGCTTTGGGTTTAACATAAGCCAAGCTTCTCTCAGCTAACACTACTGTTAGAATGGGGTTCCACAAAATCACAAAAGGTGAGACCTGCATATTATAAGAAATGTTACTAAACATTCCACTTAAGGTAGTATACAAAGCTATCACTTGCATAATCTTGTTTCTTTGTTAAATTGATAGCACTGTTCCATTGGTAGCAATCTATTTTTAGATGACACCAAATGTTTGCAGAAGAATATTGTAAACCTACTAATTTATCCATTTCTTCATTCTTTCAATCATCCATTCACCAAACCTTTGTTGCTTTTTTAGTGTGAAATTGGTCCTGTAATTGTCTTAAAACACATTGATAAATGAAAACAATATAAAAAGTTAAGTAAACACATATATTTAATCCTTGCTCTTATGAAGTTTCAACCTACATAGGAAGCAAACATTAATTACAGCATTTCACTAATCAAATTGGAATTAAAGTTGTTATCTTGTGAAAAGTACTCAAATGTAGGTTGGGGATAAGACAGTGGTGCCAGGGTAGGCTCTGATGTGGTCTAGATAAAATGCAGCATGAGGGTATACTCATGCAATAGAAGAACAAGTGTTTGCAAAAGCCCCAGGGAGGTGAAAGAAATAGAAAATCTGAATGGTGACTAGTTTTGAAGGGGTTCAGAGAGAAGAGGAGAAAAACATCCAGATAGACCAGAGATCAAACATTTAGTAGTTTTTAGGTCACCAGTAAGTATCAGTCTTTCTTTGAATTTTTGCTTTTTAAGACAGTCTTAGTGTGTAACCCTGTCTGACCAGAAACACCCAGTGTAAAGAAGGTGGCTACAGATATGGAATGGCTCTTTCTCGATTGCCCCTGGATGCTAGGATTGTAGGAGTCCATACCATGTAAGCCCTAAGAATTATTTCTTGATTACCGAGTTTCTCTTTTCCATCTCTTATATTCTGTTGCTGATGTTAGCATATATGGTTCCTGACTTCTTTCCTAGGGTTTCTATCTCCACAGTTGTCTCCCTTTGGGTTTTCTTCATTGTTTCTACTTCCATTTCTAGATCTTGGATGGTTTTGTTCAATTCCATCACCTGTTTAGTTGTGTTTTCCTGTAATTCTTTAAGGGATTTTTGTATTTCCTCTTTAAGGATTTCTACCTGTTTAGTAGTGTTCTCCTGTATTTCTTTAAGTGAGTTATTAATGCCCTTCTTAAAATACTCTACCAGCATAATGAGATTTGATTTTAAGTGCATTTGCTTTTTGAGTGCATTGGGGTATCCAGGACTCGCTGTGGTGGGAGTACTGTGTTCTTATGGTGCCAAGTGGTCTTGGTTTCTGTTAGTAAGATTCTTATGTTTGCTTTTCGCCATCTGGTAACCTCTGGTGTTAGATGTTCTAGCTGTCTCTGGCCAGAGCTTGTTCCTCCTCTGATTCTTTAGCTTGGGTCAGCACTCCTGGAAGTCCAACTCTCTCCTGAGTCCTGGTGGTCAGAGCACTCTCTGCAGGCAAGCTCTCCTCTTTCAGGGAAGGTGCACAGAATTCTGGAGCTCAGATCCACCTCCTGAGTTCTGGGGTCAGAGTCCTCCCTGGAGGCTGACTCTCCTCTGGCAGGGAATGTGCCCAGGGCTCTGGGTCTCAGCTCTGCTTGCTGGCTGAGGATGAAGGCCCAAAGGGACCCTGTCCAAGAGACTCTGTTGCTTCTTCCGCACACATGCTTTCCTGTGTACACTGTTCTCAGTGACCCCAAGATTCTGGGTGTGCTAGGGCCTGCCTTTGTCCTTTGTTCCTGATCCTGCTGGCACAAGACCCTCTGGGTTTTTTTGAAACAAATGTTGCATTCCACTCACCAGTGATCTCAAGATCCTGGGTGTACTAGGGTGCCTGCAGTGTGGAGAGTCCTCTGGGGACTTTGGGACCCTCTGCTGAGTTCACGCCCACGATGGCGCAGGGGTGCTGTCTTTCTTTTAAATGAGGAGGCTAGACAAACTGATTCATTACACTTCCTTTTGCCTAATCTCTTTTTTTCTTCCACATGATAATCATTTGTGAGTAATGACCTAAAGGTCATTAGACATAGTAAGTATACATGTTTGAATATTACTCAACCATGGTGAATGAAATGATGTTGTTTGCAAATGGGTAGAATCAGATATCATCATCCTAAGCAAAGTAAACCAGACTAAGAAAGGGAAATACCACACATGTGTTTTCTGTCACAAGAAGGATTTTAGATGAAAACAACAACAAACCATGAAAATAAAGGTATAAGGAAAGAGAGCTGTGGAAGAGAGAGGTGAGACAAAAGAACATAATACAGCCATGAACATCACCAAAGGACACTCTATACCTGAACATGTCATGGCAAATCCATTACTGTATAAAATTTAGGTGTGATAATGGCCCTAGGTGTGAATTCTGATCCACTCCTCCCACACCACTATAAACATACTTAAAAATGTTTTGCTTCTGTTTTGTCAACTGACTTTGAAGACTGAAAAATTTATTTGTCAATTATGTAGCATAGGGCTAGGGGGACAACTCAGAGAGTAAATGTGCAGTACACACATCAGTAATCCCAGTTATCCAACTGCATGATGGGAGGAAGAGACAAGAGAAGCAGTCAAGAGAAGACCATGAGCCAGCAAGCAACATAAGCTCTGCCTGATCAAGGTGGAAGGCAAGAACAGCCTTCTGAATCTGCAGTTACACTATAGCAGGCACATACCTACACACACACACACACACACACACACACACACACACACACACACACACACAGACATCACACCATAAATAAATATTAATAGTATGTAGTGCATTTCTTAGATGCAATAGGAGCTGGATAAATGGAATCAACTATTATGGCTCTTTCAATAGTTTTAGGCTTTCTATACACAGTAGGACTGACACACATATGGGCTCACAGTGACAGTTACAACATGCACAATCTGAGTTAGATGGATTCCTAGTGCTGAGAGGGGAAGTGGGCACAAGTCCTATCTCTAAGCCAGTATCTATTTTCAACTGATAGCCACTTGCAAAGGAAAAATGAGTTTTGTACAGTGGAATTTTACTAGGTATACAAATCATAATAATAAGGGAAGCCCCATGCCCAGCAGTAGATGGCAAACACAAAACAAACTCAATGGTATTTTTGCAGTTTATATTTGTTTCATAATTCTTTGAGTATTGTTTTTTAACTTTATAGGTCTTTTGCTCATATTTTATCCTTTCTGCCTTTGTTTTTAGGGACTTCCTGTGTGGAGGAATGTGTGTCTATATTTGTTTCTTGTGTTTTTTCTTTGACTCTTCCTTCCTTTCTTCCTTTCTTATTTCTTTATCCCCTTTCTTTTCTTTCTCTCTTTCTCTCTTGTTCTTTCTTTCTTTCTTTCTTTCTTTCTTTCTTTCTTTCTTTCTTTCTTTCTTCATTTCTGTTTGTGTGTTTCCTATTTTTGTTTGTTTGCTTTGCTTTTATTTATATTTTATTTTATTCTTTTTTAGATGCCTCTTTATTTTCTAGTAAGAGAGAGAAAGAAATGGTATGATAGAATTGGCAGGGTTGGAAAGATCTGGTAAAAGTTGGTAGAGGGAAAACTAGAATCAGAATGTATTGTATTAAAAATCTATTTAGATGTCTACTAACAGTTGCTGGTATGTGGCCACTTATTTCACTGTCTGGAGACAAGTGTGGGAAAGTAAGCACATTTGAGGATGCACAGTGCAACTGCTTCAGAGGAGAAAGCAAGGCAGAGATCCAAGAGAATTAATAATGATGATGATCTTCAGGATTTTCAAATAGTCCAATTCTGTCATACTTAAAAGTGGGGAATAGTAAGGCAGTATACCTAAAGTAGCATATTAAAATATGTTATGGAGGCCATCTTACATACCTGTTGGTTTCATGTGTTAATAAAAATCTTCCTGGGTGTGTCTTGGCTGCCTTTGGAAGCTACATTTTCTGCATTCTCTTCAAACTCTCTTGTTTTAGATAAAGACCAAGAACAGTTCCTCCCCTAGTCTCTCCTAGAGAAATTGTATACAGTTGGCCTTCTGTATACCCTGGTATTCCAGATCATCTGATTCAACCAACTGTGGAAGGAGATACATATAAAAATTCACATAAAGTTCTAAATATCAAACTTGAATTTTATATGAGCTCAGTACCAATGTCATCTGTGATGTGCAGGCACACCCTGTTGTAGCTTCCTACCACTTCAGAGTGCAGATTGTCACCAGGAACTGAGCATTGTCCCATTGCACTATATTCTATGCAGTTGGCTACGTTTCTATAGAAGGTATATGATATATTTTCCTCATTGTTATTTCCTAAACAATGCAGAATGACATCTTTTCACATAGTATTGGCAGTGTACTAGGTATCAAAAGTAATCTACAGATGGATTTAGAATATATGAGAGGATGTGTATAAGATACATGCAAGCATTGCAGCATTTTACAGAAGAGACTTGAACATCTGTGGGTTTTGGTATCATCATGGGGTCTTGAAATCAACTGTTGTGTATATGAAGGGACAACTGTATTTCTGTTAAGACCCATTTATTTTAAACTGTGTTTGGAAATCACCTAGATTCATATTTTTCTCACATTTTATCTGAGAAGTGCACGATGTTTACATGTGAAATGGAAATGAATTTTAGTATTGCAGTTACTGCTGTGGGCTGTAGAATTGACTTCATCTCATTAAATGCATGGGTGAATTAGTATATTTATTTGCATGTATGATATATCTGTATTTCAAAGCAAACATTTCAAAGGATCATAGAAATATGTATATAAAGTTTGTATTTGCCTCCTAGTGATGTTCTTAGAGAGAGTAAGCACTACACACATATGCTTTTATAAGAAAAATTGGACTGTTTGGAATTCCATTACTCAATTTTCATGGGCATAGATGTAGGCAGCCTTCTAGATGCAAAATTTTCAACTGTTTATGACATAATTTTAAAATATGGCAATAAATAGGTAAGATCAAATTCTACCCACAGGTAACTTACTGTGAACCCAAGCTGCGGCTTCTCTACTCTGTGTTTATAACAGAGTCAAGACACACAGGGCTAAGCATCATTTTGTGAGACAGTTCTAAGTCACACACATTTCATTTTATAAAGTGGGTGTTTTGCAGTAAATAACCCGAGATGGAGTACATATTGGAAACAATGCCAGGGGCTGCTAAGCCAGTTTAGCCATCCCCAGATGTGAACTCTTTTAATTAAGCACAACATGGTTTTCCATCTAGCTTCCTTTGGATTTTAGTTCTTGCCTTTTATTTTATCATAAATAGATTTTAATCATGATTTAAACATGCATGAGCCTATTTTCCCTTTGATGTAGGTAGATATGATCCCTGCGGAAGTTACTGGGAGTTATGGATGCATGCAGAGGAAAAAAAATGTACCCACAGTTTCCAAAACAAATTCAGAACAATTTAAAATGCCCTCTAGTAGTAAGCAGCCGGCTCAAGGGGTCAATGAGAGGGTAACTGTATATTTAAAAAAAATTTTTTGTGTGTGAAAATTCTTACGGTTTTAAGGCCCAAGGGAAGAATAAATGGGTATGACCCCTCCCCTAAAACCTTACAAATTTCACCTGAGCTATCGTATAAATTATGGTTTTACCTTTGCAGAAAGTATGTGATTGCTCACATTTTTAATAAGTGCTACTTTATATTTTCTCTTTTTAAAATACTTTTTATTGATTCTTTATGAGTTTCACATCATGCATCCCAGTTCACCTTTTGCTCTTGTAACCTCACCCCACCCCAGAATAAAGCACATAAGCAAACAAACAACCCACCACCACCACCACAACAATAACAAACAGAGGACAGAGACCATCTCATTAAGGAAGCTATAGTATGTCACCGTGTTTTCCTCTGTCCACACATATTTCCTTGCAAATGATCATTGCAATGAGTCATTAGTCAGGTTTGAGATCTCTGGCTTCTGTGACACCATCAATATTGAATCTTCATGGGGACTTCTGGCTATCCTGCTGTTGCCCTGTATCAAGAAGATCCTACATGTTTGGATCATCAGGACTGACCATTTCAAGGCCCCAACCATTCACAGATGACATAAAATTTGTGGTGGGTCAATTCAAAGCCCTGGAAGTGGGCTTGGGTAGTAGCTGAACTGATCACTGGCTCTCCTTTATCTGTACTACCAGGGTAGTACTTTCCAGCGCTGCTTGTGCTAGGCCTCCCAGTGCTGCCATCTGTAGGATGCGCTCAGTGCCAGCTTATTCACATCTAGAACTCCAGGTCCACCTCCACTGTGCTGCCCAGGCAGAGTGCAGGCCAGCTCTCTCAAGTGCTGACGATAGTGAGGGCCCTTTGTCACACCTTCTCCTTTCAGCCCTCAGGGCTGGCTCACCTGTGCCTTCGACATTAGGACCAATTATACTGCATTGCCCAGGCAAGGCGCAGGGCTCTCTCTCAAGTGCTACATCCAGTGAGGGGCAGCAATAGCTCTCCCACTATCATGATCCCAGAGACAGTTCTCCCAACTGCCTCAGGTGGTAGAGATGCTCCCCACCTCAGCTCTTCCATACTCTCATCCTTAAGGCCAGCTTACCTGTGCCCCCTTCACTAGGACCAATTTAACTTTGCTGCCCAGGAGGTCCAGGGCCCTTTCTTTCTTGAGTGCTGCAGTCAACAAGGGGCAGGGGCAGCTCGCCCACTCTCATGACTCCAGGGTCAGTCCTTGTCATAGGAGGTGAGAAGCAAGGCGGGGGGTGTCACCCCAGTACCCATACCACCTCATGGCAGATGAGTGGCAGGGCCACTTCTCTCTTGTTCTGTTTTGGGCATGGCTCATCCATTTCCCCTTGGTCAGAACCAGCACTTCTCTGCTGCCCAGGCAAGGTGCAGGGCCTGCCCTCTCAAGTGCTGCAACTGGTGCGGGACAGGGTCTCCTGCTCTCATGACCCTGTGTACAGCTGTCTTGATGGATGCAGGTGGTAAGCGGGGAGTGGGGAGGGCATCACTCCCATATCCATGCCACTTCAGGGCAGACAAGTGGCGGGGTCAGCTCTCTGGAGCTCTTGTCATTTGGATGGACTCACTTGTTCCCTCACGCCCCAGTCAGGATTAGCTGTGCTGTGCTGTTCAGGCAAGGTATAGAACCTGCTCTCCTGAGTGCTGCAGCTGGTGATGTGTAGTGCTAGCTCAATTGGGCTTGTGGGCAGCTTTCCTGACTGCTAGAGGTAGTGAGAGGAACGTTGTGAGGAAGATCACCTTTTGGCCCATGCCACCCACAGCAGACACACAGTAGGGTAAGTCCACACACTCATGTTCTTGGTGCTGATTCACCCACACCCTGCCACCAGGACCCGCTCCACTATACTGCCTTGGCGATGTGCAAGGTGCACGTGCCTGCTCTCCAGAGTGTTACCTGCTGCTGTTAGTGAGAGAAGAGAGCCAGCTCTCCTGAATGCCACATCCAGTGAGAGGCAGGGCCAGTTAGGCACAGCTCCTGGACATCCATGTGCTCCACAATGGCTGTCCCATCAGGGATAGCTCCATGTTTTCTAGTGGTAATATGAGCCACTGACATCAACACCAACACACTGCCACTGCATAACCATAGACTTAGGCATGGCCCTCAGTGGCCTTGGGGCTGGGACCTCACCATGGTCTCCGGTGGAGGAGGTGAGCAGCCAAAACAAGCTCCTCCTCTTCACTTTGAGTCTCTTTATAATGCTCAAGCTGCTCCACTTCTTTTTTTTTTTTTTTAATTTATTTATTTTTATTTTTTATTTTTTATTTTTCCCATTTTATTAGATCTTTTCTTCCTTTACATTTCAAATGTTATCCCAAAAGGCCCCTATACCCTCCCCCATCCCCGCCCTGCTCCCCTACCCACCCACTCCTACATCTTGGCCCTGGCGTTCCCCTGTACTGGGGCATATAAAGTCTGCATGACCAAGGGGCCTCTCTTCCCAATGATGGCCAACTAGACCATCTTCTTCTATATATGCTGCTCCACTTCTTTATCTACATTTGCCCACCACACTGCAGACTCTGCCCCTGGGTGATTTTCTCTATCCCTGCTGCTGCATGCTGTGGAGGCAAGTGGCCCACCTGTGTCATGTCCTGGAGATCAGGTCTGTTCTGTCTGGAAGTCTGCAGGTTGAAGTCTGTCTTCTTCCTCCTGAGCTGTGCTGTCTGGATTTGATTTAATCTAATTTTTATGAGTCCTAGACATAAGACAGCTCTGGCCAGCCAGCCAGGCATCAAGCTAGGGATAAACAAGTACTGCTTTCTGCTCTATTCCTGACTGGTATGAAAACAGTACCACTAACAAGGTTTCTCTTTGCCCATTGTGCATGCATAGTAGGGGATAGGACAGGAGTGCCTTATATTTTCAAGAGTGGTGTAACCGTTGTTCAGCCCTCGCAGTATCTTTGTGAGGTATGCATTTCTCACTGAGTAGCCTCCTCCATGACAGGAACATAGGGACACATTTATCATTTGGTTTCTAGGGTCTAATATTTTAAGTTATCAACTTAGCTTCCATCAGTACGTACCTCTACAAATGAAAGACAGGTAGTTAACACAGGTCAGAACTTACTTGAGGCACTTGTGTGGTGACATGTGGGCTAGATTTCACAGGAAACCTCTCTGCTGTGTATCTATAATGAATAGAACATATGTGTCGCACATGTCATTCTTGCCTTCCCAGTGTTTCACTCCATATCTGTGTTGTTACCAGTTATCAAGATGCAAGGACAATACATGGCTAAAACCTGTGTCTTGAAATGATATTTATATATTGGAACTCTTCCTTACTTCTTCAAAGCCATCAACAAATATTAATTATATCAGTAAAACCAAACACAATTTTTTACTACTTCCTCTAAGGCATGGCAATAAGAATAAGGCAATGTCAACCCCGGTTGGTCATGTCACCTATGAGATTAATATTATGCAGTATAAAGAAACAAAAGATCATTGAAATAAAGTCATAGGACTTGGCTTATTTTTCCAGTGTTTGAAACTTGAACTGTTCACTGGAAAACTATGAGCTTGAAATTAAATATAGATGGTAAGGGCTGGAGAAATGGCTCAGAGGTTGGGAGCACTTGATGCCAAAGCATGAGAAGAGGAGTTTGAAATATGCCACCCATGTATAATCCAGGAAAACTCTTGCACAGGCTTGCACACCTAGCACTTCGTGAAGTAGAAATAGGAAGATTGCTGGATTTTACAGACTGATAGCCAAGCCAAAACACGAATTTTTGCTTTAGCAAAAGAGCCAAAGGAATAAAGCATAGAGAGAAGAAGGACAGCCAACTACCTCCTGAGACCTCTGCCAGTGCACATACATGTGTGCACACATCACACACATATACACTACATATGTGAAGGTATCAGCAGCTAAATAAAAGGGTAACAAACCAACACACATTATGGCTTTTTTATCCTTAATAAAAACTACAAAGCTCGCTTGAGGAATAAATTTGTGCCAGGCTTCTGCCAACACATATAAATAGGAGATATTGCTAATACCTAAAGGGATAACTAGGAACTGACACTGGAAGACAAGTAGAACAACTTATAATACACGGCATTGCAGAGATTTCTTTCTTTCCTTTATTCATTTTTTTTCCTTTTTTAATATTCTGCAGAACTCTGCAGGACAGCAATGTAGACTATAAGAGTGTGGTCAGGTTAGGCATCTGAGAAGATATAAAGTATGAATGGACTGAGTCTTGAGGGGCAGATGGAAGTAGGTCAGATGAAGAAAGGGGATGGGTCCTGCAGGCAGATAGAAAGCAGGAGGAGAAGTGGGTGTGCATAGCACACTCAGAAAGCTGCATGATGCTCATATCACTGCATTCGAGAATTCATTTGGGGAAGTAGTAGAAAATGAATGAGTATCCAGGTAGCCAAGGCTAAATATGAGTGGGTTTATAATTCATTATAAAAGATGTGAGGATACATTTTATTTTCTATAGGGCAGGAAATAGATCGAGCTGCTTTTTTAAAAAAGTCTACTCCAGTAACCTTTGGGGAAGGAAGGAGACCAGAACAGTCCACTGCTTCTGTGTCCCAGGCATATATGATTAAAGATTGAACTAAGGGCGGGATGGCAATTAGTAGACTGGGTTATTTTGGAGAATAGAATCAAACAAGTTCAGTACAAAGATACAAAAATAGTATTAATTTTCAAAATAAAACCAATCATGAAAATTGGAGTGTTGAAATGGAGCTGTGGTAGGCTGGATAACGACTCTAAAATCTACATCCCAAACTCTAAAAACTGTGGGTAGGCTGCTCTGATGGCAAAGGGGCCTTTGCAGATGCCTTTTTGAGGAAGAGATGTTATCCTGGTTTGTGGAGTTAGGTCCGGTATAATATCAATGGTCCTTGGAAGAGAGTAAAGGCCAGGATAATTCAGCATAGAGACATGACCAAAGAGTCTAAGGTCAGGTGATATGACCAAGTCATCCGAGCTAAGGATTGTGGACTGCTTCTGGAAGCTGAGACTGTGAAATGTGAGGCCAAGTCTCTTAGAAAGCATGAATAAGGGACACATCCCTTCAGACCTTATGTCATTTTCCCCACACTAGCATCACTGGGATGACATTCTTTATTTTTTATTTTTTAAATTTTTTACATATTTTTATTAGATATTTTCTTCATTTACATTTCTTTTTTATTAGATATTTTCTTAATTTACATTTCAAATGCTATCCGGAAAGTTCCCTATACCCTCCCCACTGCCCTGCTCCCCTACCCACTCACTCCCACTTCCTGGCCCTGGCATTCCCCTGTACTGGGGCATATAAAGTTTGTAAGACCAAGGGTGGGATGACATTCTTTGTTCACATTTTAAATAGCATTTCCATTAAAGGGGACTTCAGAGATAGCAGGATCTCTGTGCAGAAGGAGGGGTCCCTAGAACGGAGTCACCATGAAGCCTCCTTGTGTTGGCATTAATAAGGCTTTACTGGAAGGAAGAAGGGAAGTGGGTGGCCAGTGGAATCCCCACCCGGATGTGGCAATGCCTCTGATGCCTCTGGGTTTTTCATGTCCTCAGCGTGGCTTCCTGGAAAGGGGTACTCCTTAGGGTAAAAGAGATAAGAAAATGCCAGACTCCCCTTTCTGGCATCTACAGCTTCTATTCATGGCAGGACCAGAGAAAATTTTTATGCAACACTTATGACAATACTTTTCTCCTCCCCCCTTTTAATTAAAAATAGATTCTTTTCTCATACAATATATCTTGACTGTAGTTTCCCCTCCCTCTACTCCTCTCAGTTTCTTACTACCTCCTCTCCCCTCTGTATACACTCCTTTCCTATCTCTCATTAGAAAAGAGCAGGCATCTAAAAGATAACAACAAAACCTAGCAGCATAAAACATATGATAAAACAAAAACCATCACATCAAAGTTTGGCAAGGAAAATCATCAGAAGGAAAAGAACCCCCAAAGAAGGCACAAGAATCAGAGATGCATTCGCTCACACACCCAGAAATCCCATAAAAATACTAAACTGAAAGCTATATTATATCCAAAGAGAACCTGGCACAGACCTGTTTAGACCTTGTACTTGCTGCTTCAGTCTCTGTGAGTTGACTTAGGGGGCCTTGTTATCCTGTGGGACTCCATAGCCTCTGCTCCTACATTCCTTTTTTCTCCTCTTCCATAAACTATGAAGGCAGGGATTTGATGGAGATATTCCATTTAGAATTGTGTATTCCAAGGTCTTATTTTCTACCTAATGCCTGGATGTGGGTCTCTTGTATTTGCTGCCATCTGGTATAGGAGGAAGCCTTTCTGATTATGGCTAAATAAGGCACCAACCTATGAATTTGTGAATATAGCAGAATATCATAAGGGGTCATTTTATTTTATTTTATTTTATTTTATTTTATTATTATTTTTTTTGTAGACCAGTAGACCTTAGATTTCTGAGCTATCTAGTCTTGGATTCTTGGACACCCAACACTGCCAGGTATGGGTTCCTTCTTGTGGAGTGGACTATAACTCAAATCAGACATTGGTTGGTTGTTCCCACAATGTTTGTGCCACCCTTGCACTGGCATATTTTACAGGTGGGATACATTTTAGATCAAGGGTTTGTGGCTGGACTGCTATTAATGTTTTTCTTTTGATAGCCTACAGAATACCCTACTTTACTAAGGACAACTAGAACACAGGGTGAAGTTTCCATTGTCTTGACAACAGCCTGGGTTGTTCTGGGATTTCCAACACCTTAAAAAGATGTAACCCAATCTTTATTCTGGAAGCTTCATTGTCCAATTTTCTGAGGAACCACCAAACTGATTTCCAGAGTGGTTGTAGCAGCTTGCAATCTCACCAGCAATGGAAGAATGTTCCTCTTTCTCCACATCCTTGCCAGCATCTGTTGTCACCTGAATTTTTGATATTAGCCATTCTGACTGTAACCAGCATGAACTGTCTCTAGGTTTATCTTAGCTATTCTGACAGGTGAAAGATGGATTTGCAAAGTAGTTTTGATTCACATTTCCCTGGTGTCTAAGGAAGTTGAATATTTCCTTGAGTGCTTCTCAGACATTTCAGTTTCCTCTGTTGAGTATTCTTTGTATAGCTCTGTACTCCATTTTAAAATTAGATTATCTGGATTTTTGATATCTAGTTTCTTGAGTTCTTTATATATTTTGAATATTACTCCTCTACTGGATAGGGAGTTGTTAAAAATGTTTTTCTATTTTGTAGACTGCTGCTTTGTTCAAATGTTGGTGTTCTTTGCCTTACAAACCTTTTCAAATTCATTAAGTCCCATTTGTTAATCATTGATCTTAATGTCTGTGCTAATGATGTTCTGATCAAAGAGTCTTCACATGTGTCAGTGCATTCAGGTCTATTCTTCATTTTCTCTTCTATCAGGTTCTCTGTATCTGGCTTTATGTTGAGGCATTTGATTCACTTTTAGTTGAGCTTTGTCCAAGGTGATAAGTATGGATCTGTTTGTGTTCCACTACGTGCAGACATCCAGTGTGACCAGTATTGTTTGTTGAAGAAGCTGACTTTTCTCTAGTGTTCATTTCTGGTTTTTTGGTTTTTTTTTTTTTTTTTTTTTTTTAATAAAGAATCAGATGTCCATGGGTGTGTGGATTTATGTCTGGGTCTTCAGTTCATTCCATTGATCAACATACTTATTTTTCAAGCCCACAATACACCATTTTTATTACTGTATATCTGCAGTACAACTTGAAATAGAAGAGGTAAAAACCCCCAGCAGTTCTTTTTGTTGTTCAGGATTGTTTTAGTTATTCGTTGGATTTTTGTTCTTCCATATTAAGTTGAGAATTGTCCTTTTAAGGTCTTAGAAGAATTGTGTTGAAATTTTGATGAGGATGGCATTGAATCTGTAGATTGCTTTTGGTAGGATGGCCATTTTTACTATGTTAATTCTACGTAAGTATAATTATGAAAGAGCTTTCCAACTTCTGGTATCTTCTTCAATTTCTTTCTTCAAAGATTTGAACTTTGTAATAATGCTAGTCTTTTACCTGCTTAGTTAGAGTTACCCCAAAATATTTTATATTATTTGAAAATGATTGTGAAGTTGGTTTTCCTCCTTTCTTGCTCAGACCATTTGTTATTTCTATAGAGGACGACTACTGATTTTTTTAATGTTAATCATACATCCATCTGCTTTGCTGAAAGTGTTTGCTAGCTGTAGGAATTCCCTGATGGAAATTTTAGGCTCACTTATGTACACTATCATATCATGTGCAAATAAAGATACTTTGACTTTTTCCTTTCTAATTTGTATTCCCTGGGTCTCTTTCAGCTGTCTTATTGCTCTAGATAAGAATTCAGGTCCTGTATTTAAAAAGTTATGGAGAGAGTGGAAAATGTTATTTCTTATTTTAGTAGAATTACTTTCGGTTTCTTTTCATTTAAATTGATGTTGGCTATGGGCTTGCTGTAACTTGCCTTTGTTACGTTTAAGTATATCCCTTGTATCCCCAATCTCTCCATGGCTTTCATTAAGATGACTTTCTTATTCTTCAGTTCAGGATATTTGATTTTATTTGTTTTTTATCATCCCTTGTTCATTTCTTTTCCATTTTTACTTTAGTGCCTCTGCATTTCTTGTGCTACACATTTGTGTACATGCTTCGTATATCTGTGAGGATACAGGTGTACATGTAAGAGAGCTGAAGTTCATGTCTAGATTCATCCTCCATTGCTCTTTCACCTTAGTCATTAAGGCTGAGTCTCCCAATCACACTCTGTGCTCACTTATGTGACTCATCTTCCCAGCCAGTTCATTCTTAGGATCTTAGATCTCCACCTTCTGAGGCCAGAATTATATGCAAGCTGAGTTGTGCACCTGCATCTACATTATGTGGATCTGAACTTGGGTCCTCACACTTTCATTCTAAACATTTTAATCACAGAGCTGTAGCTGTTCTCCACACCCTTCTAAGTGTTACTAAACAGAAACTATAACGTTGGAATCTTGGGAACAACTTATTGGCAGCTTTGTGTATGTGGCTGGAGCACAAATCTTGGGAGGTCTTGTTATTAAATGTTCAGACAGAAAACTGGAACGTGTAATGACAGTCTTGTTCTGAGATCTCATTCTGCCTGATGGTTAAGGTTCGAGATTTCTCTAGGATATAATCGTCTGATATAAAACTAAGACTATGTTTGTGTGCTAATCCTGTACACTGTGTGTATCTGTGTACATTTCTGTACAAAGAGCTCTCCGTGTTCCACTGCTGCCTGAATTGGTTTACCAGAGGAAAAAAAGGATCTTTGTTCAAAATGCAAATTTTTCTGGTTATACTGTCATGGTCATAGAGCCCTGATGTTTAAGAAAAACTCCAGTTATCCTTAAAATTTGCCAGAATTAATAGCACAGTCTTCAGTCCCCTTTCTGTCCATATTCACCCTTTGAGCTTTGCTCCTTTAGTCTCTGGCTTCACAAACAGGAACATGCTAGCTGGCATTTTTGATTCTGAGTGACATGTAGGCTTCCACTTTTTTTGCTTATTAATATGAATGTTTCTGTCTGTTTATCAAGTTACAGAAAGGTACCAAACTCTCTGACTCCCTATTCTAAATATTTTTCATGAATCTTCCCTTTTATACTTCTTTACAGTCTTCCCACAATGGTCTTATAAAGAGATAAGGTAAACATGTATACTTGAAATACTCACTTGAATCAAACCTCAATAATCACACTTTGAAAAGCTCTTCTCATGTGCTATGTGATTGGTAATGTGCAACATGACAGATTGGATATGGGGATAAGGGAGACAGGATAGTCTTGGATAATCCTCAACTGACTGGCCTTATAAATTGGTCAAATTTTTATGTGTTGCACTGAAAAAGAGAATTGAAAGGGGAAGAAACTGGTTTGCTAGAGAAAGATAATACATTTAGTTTTTTCCATGTCCAGTTCTATAAAAGCCAAGGGAAGAATTCTGATCTGGGAGCATACCTCTGTGAACCATTCGATCATTGATTCATTCATCAATTTGCTTTTATGAAGCACCTTTTAAATGTGTGTCAGGACATGGGAATGAAAATATCTTATAGAGGACAGAAACAATATCAAGCAGGTATGATAAGGCATGGTAAGTACAATGATAGGTGACATCTGGGGTGTTATGAGAACTCATAGGAGGGCCAGCAATCCCAGCCCTAGGTTATCAAGGGAGGAATTGACATTTAGGCTACAATTTAAGAATGAATTTGATGAGCCTGCCAAGGAGCCTAGAGAGAGAAGTTATTTAAAAAGAATGAAGAATGACTAGGAAGGTTGAGAGTAAAAAGAAAACACTGCTTGGAATGTGTATATTTCCAGTTTCTGGTAGGAAGGAATTCAAGAAAGGAGGCTGAGATGGCAAGAAAGGACAAGGTAGTATAAGGCCTTATACAGGGGCAACTTTAAATAATCTTCCTCAAAGAAGAGTTGAAATTGATCATAGTGCTGTGAATGAGGATGGTCCTCATAGGCTCATAGAGTTGATTGCAAGTTGGTGTAACAGTTTTGGGGAGGGAAGTAGGTGTGGCTTTGTTGGAGAAGCTCTGCCATTCTCAGACATGTGCATTCTCTCTCTCTCTCTCTCTCTCTCTCTCTCTCTCTTTCTCTCTATCTCTTTTTCTCTCTGTCCCTCCCTCCCCCCTCCCTCCCTCCCTCCCTCCCTCCCTCGGTCAAAATAAACTATCATATGACCCAGATCTATCACTTCTGGATAAATATCCTAAGTTATTATCATATGGTGGGCACATGTCTATACTTATGCTCATTATAGCAATGTTTTCATTAAGCAAGATATGGAACCAAAATAGATGCCTACCCACAGATGAATGGGTAAAGATGGTATATATACATGATGGAGATGGAGTCATCCATAAAACAAAAAAATAAACAAAACAACGTTATTTTCTGGAAAATGGATGCAACTCAATGACATCGTATGGTGGAAGTAGAGAACCTCAAGTTGTCCTCTGACTTCCACACTCATGCTGTGGCCGTCTTAAAACATTTAGGAAATATAGATGACACTAGTTAAAGAAGGAGACTAGTAAGGAAGGAGAGAAGGTTGGAGGAGCGAGGGAGGAAATGGGAGAGGGTGTAGTCAAAGTACATGATGCCCTTGAAGAAGCTGTCTGGATGAAACTTAGCACTCCATAAAATAAGTGCATGTTAGTGGACTTCTAAAAGAGTATTATTTTAGACTAGGGAATTAGAAGTGGTTAACAATATCTTCCAGCCGGGCATGGTGGCACACACCATTAATCCCAGCACTTGGGAGGCAGAGGCAGGTGGATTTTTTAGTTCGAGGCCAGCCTGGTCTACAAAGTGAGTTCCAGGACAGCCAGGGCTACACAGAGAAACCCTGTCTCGAAACAAAACAAAACAAAACAAAACAAAACAAAACAAAACAAAACAAAAACAACAACAAAACTCCCAATATCTCCCAGAACACTCAAAACAAGGCTGAAGAACCTTCATAGTGACTCCCTCAGCTGGCCAAGAATGGAAGAGTTAGGCGGAGAGAAAAAAGTATCAGGGAGATACCATGAGGTGTAGGTATTAAAACAATGTCTGGTTACTTTGGTTTGTATATTCTTGTCAGAAAAAGGAATGTCCAGAAAATTATGAGACACTGCTATGGTAGCACAGAGTTTGATTTCCAGTTTCCAGAGAGGAATGAATGTCTCCAGTGATCCTACCTGTGCAGCCTCTCAGGGCCATCTCAGTCTTCTGAGGGCTGACTCTTGTTGAGAGTCTGTATGTTCCCTTATACTAGCAAACACGACATAACCACAGAAACATGCTGTTATGGTGGCTACCACTAGAAAACAGGCAAAAATAATTTCCTACTCTATTGCTTTTATTAATCATGATATAAAGCTTATTTCTTGTTTCCAACTTTAAATTACTCTCTGATCTTCATCTGGGTTAAGGGTTTTGAAAGGGCTTCTTAAGTAATTTTCATACAATGAAAACTAATTTTAATAATCTACTAGAACATTTAAATAGAAAAGCTGATTAATTTTTTATTGTTTTATCTCCACATTTAACACTGTCCTAAGTCATCTACAGACCTTATATTCTTTAAGTCTGGAGATGCGAATGGATTAATTATTGTGTTAACTATCGTTGTCAGCCAACATATTGGAAATCTTAAGACAATTGTTACTATAATATTCTTTTGTTTTAATTTTAAGAAGTGTTAGTGTGCCTAGGTTATTTCCAAGGAAACCCATTTAAGTTATTTAGCACTTATACTTTATTCAAATTTATAAATGGAGCTATTTTTAAAAGAAGAAAATTCAATTAAGGACTAAGATAAAGAATTAAATGAAAAATAAACATTTTGAAGTTCAGAAATTTTCTCATGAATATATGCAAAATTCCAATCATCTATATTTATATCAGAGATATTCACCTATGCCCTTATTCACTCATGCTGTGGAAAAACAATTAGTTTGTCTGTATAATACAATTTAACAATCATTTGAGGTAAGCCATATCATCATCTGTATTAGAATAAAAATAAAATTTTGTGGTATTTTCATATTCTAATAGTTTTTAAAGTGTTGATTCTAGAATTTGATTCTGAGTCTGATTCTTTTATTAAGAAGTAGAAATATGGTTTGGGGTAAATTTTCTAACCAAACAAACTTTTGAATTTCTTAATGTGTAAAATAGATCAAGCATAGTACTTATCTTGCTAATTTGTAAAAGTAAAGTAAGATAATTATTCAGTGTAGATAATATACAGAAACCAGCAAATCCTATATTAAAATAGTGTTAAAACTTTATTTTATATGTTTAACTGAATTTATAGGGATAAGCTAATGAGTTACTAGTTTTAATACATACCTTATGCTTTAAAATAACCTACTTTATGGGAGTTTCTATAATCAGCATCAGAAGTGGAAACTTGTTAAAATGAACTTTCTTTAGAGCATCTGAAACAGGACACAGTTCACACAGGAGCTGTGCTCGATGGCAGGTATGTTTCTTCCATGTCAGCAAATTCAAAAGAAGTCATTCTTATCTTTAAGAAGCTGTAATTCAGTTGGAAGAATGCACATCAACACTATTAGCAATGACAAACTCATTTATGGATCATGAGAAAGGGAAAATGGATAAAGAGTCTGCTGGCTTGAAATAAAAGAAGACAGACCTGAACATTTTCAATGCCAATTGTTCTCTGCATGTTTGGCCAAGTAGGCTATGTCTGAGCCATTGTCAGAAGCGTGATTTAAAACTTTCTTGTCTCAAAATCAAACTCCATTGTATATTTTGTTATTAGTTGAGCCTTCTAAATTGAACAGATTTTTACACACACACACACACACACACACACACACACACACATATAAACTTATGTGAAACCTCCCATATTTTCAAACTTATTTTAAGAAAGTTCATTTATTCTTCAAAAATAAGTAAAGAGAACCCACTTTGTTAACTCTTGCTAAAGAGCCAGTGTGTTACATTGACATTAATTATCACTGGAGTTTCATTAGGCAGTAACTCTGCTTTTGTTATACAACAAGAACATTTGCATTTGATTCTATTAAATAACTAAAGAATGTGGATTGTGTAAGCATAGGTAATTCTATGCTTAGAATTTCTTTCCAGATAGTTCCACACAAGATCAAGTTTAATTAGTGCTAATAAGCCATTCCTTGTGGACAAGGTCAGGATAAGGCAAAATAACAACTTTTAAGCTTCAGTGGTTTTCTTGTGTATTTTGCTGTTGTTTGTTTCTTTGTTTCTACTAGGGATTGCATCTAGGCACCTGTGCATGTTGGTCCAGTACTCTGCCACTGCACTATATCCACCTGCAGTTGGGCTTTTGAACTTTAACAATTATTGGCTGAGGGGAGGAGCTTGGTGCCCACCTGGCCTCTCCTTACTGGGGATTGATCTTACACAAGTCCTATGACTGTTGTTATAATCACTATGAGTTCATATGTGTAGCTGTCCTACTATGTTCAGAAAATGCCATTTCCTTGTAGACATTCCTGACCCTGAAACTATTTCTGAGTCATCTTGGTCCCTGAGCTCTGGCTGAAGGGGCTTTAATACAGATGTCCCATTCAGGTCTGAGCTTTCCACAGTCTATTATTCTCCCCACCTTGGCTAAGTGTGGGTCTTTGTTATCATCTACAGAATATAAAAAATTCTCTGATAAGAGTTGAGGGATGCATGATTCTATGTGTATAATGATTTACCATACATAATTGGTTTAATACAATGTCCATTTAATAGAGAGCAGCCATACTACTATTAATTATAGTACATTCTCCTTTAGGGTCTGTAACTTGACTAGCCATAGAATTTTGGCCTGTGACATATATGGGTTTCATTTTGTGGATCGGGCCTTAAATCAAACCAGAAAGTGGTTAGTTACTCTCATAATGTTTGTGCCACCAGTGGGCATGTATTTCTAGGCCAGTCACTCTTGTACCTTGCAGAGTTCACAGCTTTGTAAGACTGATGCTAACTTTCTCCCCCAGCAGTGTGAACACCACCTCCAGCACTGTGAAAGCTAGCCAGTTGGAATAGGTGTCATACAGATAGGGCAGTATCAGATTGATTTCTCCACATTCTAGGATTCAAGTATGTGATGTCTTCAGCAAGAACATCACCATGAAGTCCTTGAAGGCAATGAACAGCATTAAAGGTAGCCTGCATATTTCCTGGGAGAGGGAAGAATCAGGCTTTTCTAAGAGTCTAATCCCTGGTACTTTGGCCTCACTCTAGTGGAAGGCTGCACTTCCAAAAATATTTGGGCAGAACAAATTAGATAAGATGGGTTAAAAAATTCAGGGACTGAGAAATGGCAGGAGTTAAGGGAAGTACTCTTGCAGAGGACCTGGGTTCAGTTCCAAGTAACCACAACATGAGACTCATATCTACCTAACGGCAATTCTAAGGCATTCTATGCCCTCTGCAGGCACCAGGCATGTATGTGGTACATATACATAAAAACAAGCACTCATAAGTACACATAAAAAATCATTAATAAATAAAAAGGTTTAAAAGTACAGTAACTTAGGTGGATAGGATAGGGGAAGTGGATGTGAATGGAGTTGGAGAGGCAAATGAATGTAATCAAAATATGTTGTAAAAAATTCTCAGAGTATATATATATATGTATATGATGTATATGTATACACATGTTTATGATAAGTAGAGAACTCTTGAGTAGTTTTTGTTGATGTAAGTTATGTCAGTTGATTTTTATGTCAGAAATTAAAATTAAGAACATAAAATAGTAATTTAAAACTGAGAGAAATAAACAATACATCTTTATAAATATAATTATTATTTCCCAAAGTCAACAAAGGTTAATATGGAGAACATAGTGGCTCCTGTTTCCATCTTGCAAATCTTTTTAACTTATTTATCTCAATTTAGGCTGTTAAAACAAACCTGTTGCTCGACTGCATTCTAAATATTTATTTCTATATACCTAGATAAATGCTATTTCCAACCTTCATCAGAAACACATGCTTTTGCAATGAGTAGCAGTGAATGTAGATGTGTATGGCAGCTGAAGTACTTGGAATAAATACCAATTGAGTGCTTAGCCCTAACAAGAAATTTTAAACTCTTTCAAATTCTCAAGGATCATCCCAAAAGAGAGGGTGGGAGGAATGTGAGCAGAGGAAGAAGGCTGTTACATGCTGTCTTCTGGCAGACAAATAACCAATACAGTTATGCTTTAACATCAGCTGTGACTACCATAATGGGCACGTGTACGACTGGGTGCATCAACGGACATTTGTGGATAAGGAAGGGCTTAGGGGAGCCAACTTCTTCTTGCTGAACTATGTTGGCTATTGTTGCATTCTTGGAGAGGGGTTGTCATTGTATTTGTCTTCAAATACCCAAACACTTGGGATTATGACTTTAACATATGGCTATATGGACATTAACATCCAATTTATAGTGCTACTTGATTTTTGTAGTTTATTTATTACAACAGAATATACACGCAGCCTGGCAGTTGCAAAGAAATGAAAACTAAAGGAGAAATAACAGTCTTCATAGGATGAATGTAATTTTGATCTTGTGGACTTCAGTCTACAGATCCAGGAAAGCCAGGGGCACATTCAGAGAATGTAGGGGACTTTTAGAAAAACACAAAATCTTCAGTCCTAGTAGCTTAACAGGAAAGCTTTATCTTTTTTCTCATTCAACTCATACTGTGAATCAGTTGGAGAATTTTGTTCAACTCATTATAGCTCTTGAGTTGAAACTCAGTTTGGTGGATCAGATATTATCTAGAATACTGGTAACTATAATAAAGTGAGAAGAAAACTTGTACTGAGACTTCCATCTTCCCCTCAATCTACAAAGGACCTGATATGGCCGCTTACACTTTATGAATCAAACACTCATAAGTATATATCTTAGCCTGAGTTCATGAGAGCATAATTTTAACTCTTCTTATGGAGGGCCATGCAATATTAGATAACAGCAGTGTTGTCTGCCATTCCAACAGTCATTGATATGTGTGTCTAATTCTTTTGTGTTAAATTACCAAAGTTGCTGATCATAGACAGAGGTTCGTAAAAGTTATCACTCTAGTTAACTATAAACCTACTTGTTTCTGGTCTCAAGAATTAGATAAGATGATGATGTTACATATTCTGTAATGAATGAACACTCATTAAAGGCACACATGTGGAATAATGGATAAAATACATTTTTAGATTTGTGCATGATGCTGATGTGTCCCAGATTTCAAGAAACTGTGATCAAATGCTGTGAAGCTAAATTTGGACCAAGGAAGACTCATTTTAGATTATCCAGCCAAAGTACAAATACATTAAATAATATCATTAGTTAATGATATTATTAATCATAAAAATGGCAATATAGTTGCATATGTCTAGAGAATATTTTGGAAATGTCATTGAGATGCCATCTTTCGAACTAATTTATTTAAACACTTAACTGATAACATTTTATACAAATTTTAAAATTAAAGGTACATGTTAGCTAATAAACAAAATGTCTAGTATCCAAAATATCAAGCTATTCTTTTTTTTTTCTCTCTTTATTAGATATTTTCTTCCTTTACATTTCACATGTTATCCAGAAATTTTCCCTTACCCTCCCGCGTCCCCGCCCTGCTCCCCCACCCACCCCCTCCGGCGTAATGGCCCTGGCATTCCCCTGTTCTGGGGCATATAGAGTCTGTACAACCAAAGGGCCTCTCCTCCCAATGATGGCCAACTAGGCCATCTTCTTCCATATATGCAGCTAGAGACATGAGCGCAGGGGGAACTAGTTAGTTCATGTTGTGTTTACACCTAGAGGGTTGAAGACCCCTTCCGCTCCTTGGGTACTTTCTCTAGCTCCTACCTTGGGAGTCCTGTGTTCCAACTAATAGCTAACTGTGAGCATCCATTTCTGTGTTTACCAGGCACTGGTATAGCCTCCCACAAGACAGCTATATCAGGTCCCTTTCAGCATTATCTTGCTGGCATATGCCATAGTGTTTAT
>LR749659.1:1940914-1973205 GCA_902729485.2 Mus minutoides
TTTCTGGTGTGCTGTTGTATCTAGGACTTGATGGGGTGGGTGAGTTTGGATCTGGTGATGCCAAGTACCCTTGGATTCTGTTGCTTTTGTTCTTACGCTTACCTCCTGCCATCTCTAACCAAGGAGACCTGGCCTTGGTGCAGGCCAGAAGGGAGAGTCTGATATGGTCTGGGCCTATCTCTGTCCTGGCTGGTGACTCTGGTCTCAAGGGATTGGGCAGGAACAGATGCTGCTTTCAGCTGTTCGCCTTGCTGTGTGCCTCTGCGTTTTCAAGGCCCCCCGGTGTGCTCCACTCACCTTTAACCCCGAAGTGTGCCTAATGTCCTTGCGTATGGAGAGTGCGCCGGCGGCCCTATCTGCTGTGTTCAGAGAGGGATGATGGCGGTCCAGCGGCGGGGGAGGTCCTAGCTGGCTGGGAGGGGTCCCAGCCTCTGGTTGGACTGAGGTCCTCTGTTCCAGCTGCTGCTGCAGCTGGCCGCTGGACCCTCTGCGATTTCAAGGCCCCTGGTGCGCTCCACTCACCTTTATCCCCGAAGTGTGCCTAATGTCCTGGGGTTTGGAGCTTGCGCTGGCGGCCCTATCCACTGAGTTCAGAGAGCATATCAAGCTATTCTTAAATAACTATAGACATGAAACTTCTATTTACTTTTTCCCTTGGGATTCAACTCTGGTAAGAACTTTTCACTGAATTTCTAATCTTCCTGCATCTGCACTCCCTCTAAATGCTACTATATTGACTACTTTTTTTTTTTTTACTATAACAGCCATTTTCCAAAACCAATTAAGCTTAGAGAAATATCTTGCAGATCATAACAAGATTATGTGATATAAATTGCCAAGATGTGGGTGATTGCTCCTACCTCCAAGAAACCCAACTAAGCATTTGTATTTTATTTTTATTAATTTTAGGATCAAAGTCCCAAACTTAAAAAAAATAAGAGAGATTGGCTAAACACAGACAAATATGCAACAATGTATTTTCTTGCAGTGTAGTAAAAATTAATCAATGAAAAGGAAGCTTGCCTTTATAAGATATGTCCTTCCTAAGAGTAATCTTTCATTCTAATTAAACTTTGCAGAATCTCAGTAGATTCTGCATGCATAGATTCATAATGGACAAATATTCCTTTTCCATAGATGAAAAAAATAAAAGCATAAACAGGTTAGGGGAGAAGCCAGAGGTCACAAAACGAGTCATTAACTGAACCACGACAATATGATGCTCTTTTCTTCAAAGATGGTGCCCCAGATGTGTAGGCCTTATGATCACAATTACACATTTGTAACTATAGCAAAATTTAGACAAAACAACTAGGTCAAAACATAAAAGGGAACAAAATAAAATTTTACTTATGGCAATTACCTTGGTTGGGAATGACCAAAAAAATCATGCTCATTGATATTTAATTTTTCTTTGCATTTCAAATCATTTGTTGTCCAACCACAGATAAATGCAAATATAACTGAGATACAAAGTAGCATTCTTAACACTATCCCATTAAAAACCCTCATGTGTGAATGGGTATTTAATTAGGCTGTATTAGATTAATCCCATGTCTCCATTGGTTGTAACAAATGAAAAGATTGTGTTCACTGTCATGGGGATAGACATTTAAAGCTCAATGTAACTTTCATATTTTTCTGTGTGATCGGTCAGCTAGGACTTTCCTTTAATGAAAATTTGGTTTGTAAATCAGAAACTCTTTTTAATTGCAAGAAATGCAAAGCAGGAAATTTTTTTAAAGGATTGACATTACCTTTGTTGTTTGATATATTAAAATAAGGTCCATAAGGGACTGATCTAAACAATGAAGTTAATATAAAATAGATAAAACCTTGTTTCTTGGGCCTATATAGTGGTCCAGGCAATCTTGGAAAGAACAACTTAATGCTTATAATACGATAATCTTGGCTATAGAGCAGGAGAAGATTTGTTATAAAAGGTCTTAAATGTCATTTCTTAATGACATTTTCAGGTAATTTGAAGTACTTTTAAAATCACTGCATATATTTTATAATTATCACATATGAAAAAAAAATCTCACTTCCAGTTTAAACAGTGTTGGGGAATTAAATGTAAATTTAAGTACTGAAACCTAATTTTTAAATCAGAAAAATTATTGCAGCCGACACCCTAGTTTTGCTTTGTCACTGTACTGTATGCCTTTCAGTAGAACAAAGACCAGATGCATAATGAGCCAATGTAAATGAAGTCAAATCAGCAAAAGCAGGGAGGGGGAGGGGAAGGTGTAAAATATGACAGTCGTATAATGACCAGGGAGTAGAGAATTTAAATGTTTAATGCCTGCACATTCAGATTCATTTTCTGTCATCTCTTTGAATGGGTAGACTGAGGCGCTTGGCAGTCCAGCACGAAACATCATCCTTTAGACCAAAATAATCACTAATGTTACTCAGTATGGATATGATCTGCACTTATAATAATTCTTTTCCTATCACTTTCCACTCCTGTGCCCCAGTGTGGTAGGGGCATGGTAAGAAAGGTGGTAATAATTAGACATAATTAGGGAAAATGCTCTAATTCTTTATTTGGAGCTTTCTGTCTTCTGCTTCTGTACTGCATGCCAGCTTCCCATCTCCCAGCCATGATGGAAGCTCAGAACACAATAGAAACACAGCAACAATATGAATTGCAAATGCATGGATATCTTTCGGTACAACCTACCTTATTGACTCTTAGTAAAATGAGTATCTGCTAAAAAATACCTTGAGCTGTAAATTATTTGCTGTTGATGTGGGACTTTGGAAAAACACTACACATGCACTTTACAATCAACTAGACAGAGTTGTGTTAAACAGAATAGCTTAGTGCTTGTCTGTAAATTTCTCCCCTTCTTCTCCAAAAAAGGAATGAATCTTCTTAATAATCTATGCTGCTTAGCAAATGTTATAACTATACACGTGAACATGTGAGTGTTTTATACACCCTACACTTTAGGACTATAACAAGCCTTTATCATAATGTTCTCATATTTAACATTTTCTCTCCCTAGAGTATGAATTGCCAAGAATATTAGCATTGAGACCACTGAATGCAATGTCCTCACAATCCCAATTTTTTCTCTTATGCTGTTCCAAAATATTACTGTCTCAAAACATATCCATAAATTCATTTCACTGTCCAAGTAGCTTAACATATAGTAATTAAATTGGAGCTATAAACAGTAAAGCATACACATGGACTTCTATGATTTTAATTTTATATTATAGTAGAGAATATTAATCTCTAAAAAACAAATGCATTGATAGTTTCAAGGTGAAATTCTTTTATGTTAGAGGAATATATCTACTGAAGGAAAATTATTGTAAATTAAGTGAAATTTCTGGCTATGGTGCTAATTAAATTATTCAAAATCATTTTTCTTCATATCAAACAGAAAAGAAAACAAATCTTCTTGCACTTGAAATGTGCTCTAGAGGGCTTCTGCTAAATGAGCTGCATGCAGGGATGTGTCTGGTCTGTACGCTGAGGGCTAGTGTAACAGGAGCTTGAATACTCCTTGCTTTGTAAATATTTAAGTGTTATATCTAGATGAGGGATAAAATGCTAAACTTTTACCTTTGAAACTTTTTGTGAAATATATTAATGTTACTAACTGTGAATATAGTGAGCTTAATCAGTAAATTTGACCCAGATTTATGAAGTTTTTTTTAAATTTTAGGCGTATTTACATATACACAAGCATATATATGTACATAAATTTATTTTATTACATCCATTGATATAAGCCAAACCTTGAGCAGTTAAAGTATTTAAAAAACAATCAAAATACTCTTCACATATCCATAAATCCATAAACCTTAAAATTTTTTTTCCTGTTTAAGAAACAACTAAAGTATTGAGATGCACACAACATTACAGAACATTTGCCAAGTATATTTTGATTCTTATTTGAAATTCCCACAAGAATATAGGCATGACAGTAATATAAGCCATAGAAAGGGCGAAAAGAGTGGAACACAGGGACTTGTAAATAAATCCATGAATATCAAAAAGCACAGATGCTAAGATTACGCATTTTCACTAGTGTGGTTCTGTGCTTGTAGACTCTAAGACCAGAATTTGTAATGTTCGGTGTAGCAAGCCCTGCTGAGGGAGGGAGAGAACAGAGAAAGTCATAGAAGGTTGGGAGGAGGGTATAGGAAAAAAAGAGGGAGGGAGGCAAGAAGAGAGAAAGAGACAGAGAGTGGGGGGGAGAAGAGAGAGGAGAGGAGAGGAGAGGAGAGGAGAGGAGAGGAGAGGAGAGGAGAGGAGAGGAGAGGCATAGCCAGACACAATACTGCATAATAATGGTAACATTCCTGCATGTCTAATGGCTTAAATGTGTTCTGTGCCTTGCTCTAGCCTCATGCCACAGCTGATGTCAAAGAACCATTTAATATTTTATCAACAGTCCTCCTTTGAAACACACACACACACATACACACATACACACACACACATATACACATATATGTATATATGTGTGTGTTTATGTGTGTGTATCTATATATCTCTGTATATGTATATATCTGTATTTGTTGTAGAAAGCATTCAGAGTGTTTCAAGCATGAGGAGAATGAAATCCCTTGAATGGTAAAATTTTAAGACACAATATTTGTAAATATCCCACATTCAGTAATATCCGCACCATTTTCCAATGAGTCTTACATTATTTACATGTTAGACACATCAATATGTCCTATTTCTTGAGGAAACATATACCCACATTTTATCTTCTTATCAAACAGTAGGAATGTGTAACTTTAATTTTTAATGTAAATTCAGTCACTGATTGAATAATGATTATAATACTAGTTGGACTTCTATGTAGTTTTTGTGGAAAACATTGTTTTCTTGTTTGACGGATAGTCTGCTTGTAACAAAGAATGACTGAATTGTCTTAACAAAGAAGAAGAAAGCTGTATATGTTGGTTACAATAGAATAACCACCTTCCAGATCTCTTAAATCCACAATATATGTAGTGTGAGTCCTGAGTGGCTTTTGTTTTCAATGTCTTTTGTAAGCTTTTAGGGTTTTTTCTGCATCAAATGTCAAGTTAATTTACAGGGCGCTATTACTGATATGTTTCCTTGGTTTGTGGTTTTCTGTGAAAGGCAGGCAGCTGAGACCAAGTCTTAGGCTAGGGGGAGGGGCAGCTGAGCCCATAACACATACACTGTGCCAGGGTCTGTAAATTGGCTGCCTGTATGACAGCGGGCCCAGGGAAACCTCTAGTCTTCATTTGCATGCTGAGGAATATCCAGGATTAAACCGGACTGATTTTCATACAGGATTTAGACCTGACATTTATTATTCGGTTCACAGACCTCTTGAAGGAAAGTTTGTTTTCCACTCATAGATGAAAAATCTTCCAAGATAAATAAAGACTGGCTTAGCAGTAACAGTAAATAAATATCTTTCCTGTGTTTCTTATGAATTTATTTTATATGATTAACAGACAGATGTTTGCCACCAAATTATTATATTTTACTCCTTAGCATTTCCAAAGGAAAGTATCTATCAAGGCCTCGCTCAGTGTTTATATAAAATGTATTCATTTGACTCTGGAAGTTGAGTTTTCATAAATAAATTTAAAGACAGACATTTGATTTTTCAGAACGAATTAAAACAACATTGGGGAAGTAAAATAATCTGAGACACTTAATTCTGGTTCTGTTCCATGTGTTTCTATGGGGATAGAGTGAATTTCGGTCATACTGTAAGCTTCAATTGCATAATGTTTTACAAAACAAGAAAATTACAAATGAATGTTTCACATGAGCCCATCTGCTAAATATATAACCCGTAGAGTTCATTTTCGGTGGCTAAGTAGAATTAAACAATATTTGGATGTCTTTTAATATTTAGACACTATCCAGTAAAACACTTATAGTCCAACTTGCTAGTGATATTATTAATTTCTAATATTGAACAAAACATGTTCTGACACAGTATCAGGATGAAGAAACATGACAAGCTGCTTTCTTCTTTCTGGAAGCTTTTCTACGTGGCTAAAGTAAAGACTGCAAGTTGAAATTAAGTAAGCCTAGAAGAGAGCTAAGAGTTCTCATGTGCTAATAAACAGAATAGAGTTTTCAAATGGGTTGAAAATATACTTTGTGCATTTAATAAGCATAAGGTAGAATAATACAAATGTCATCAATGTGGAACATGGAAGAAACAGTGTAAAATCTGACACATATTTGAATTTTTAATGTACCAATGAAACTTTTGAAAATGAATTCTGATATTTGATTTCTTTATGGATGCTTGACTAACTGTAAAACAGTCTTAAATGTGTACAATATAGAACAACTCTAAAATTTTTTCTATTTTATTATAAATGTATACAAATTAATTTATGGCTATATTCAGAAATATTTATTAATAAAAATTTAGAAAGGCTATATTAGTCTAACTCAACTAAACATGAGTACAACCAAAGAGTATAAATCATTGCTATGAGAAGAGTGGTGGTCATCTTCTGTAGAGAGATACTTCAGCATTATATATGTATAAGTTTCAAATGTTGACATAAATATTGTAAACTAGGTTTGCACATGAAAAGTGAAGAAAATCAAGACAGCCATTTGTACAGTTCATGATAACTCCTTCACTTTCCCTTGCAATAAGTAGTTGAGGCACATGCATTTTACCCTTGAATTATTTGATGATTGCGTCAATTCTTCAGTTTTCATTATACACATATATAGACAGAAACTGAGTCTTCTGAAAGTGGCACTTTAGAAAACATCCCACTACAAAGGTGAATCTTTTAACAACATTGTTATCTTTTGGGTTTACTACACTAGATTTGTTATTAATCAAACTGGGACCTTAACAAGGTGCAAACGTTTAATGTATTTTCATAAGGAATTATTTCTAAGCAACAAACAGTAATATTTAATGATTTAACATACAATTATACATATGTGGTACAAAATAGCTTCCTCCAACAACCTCTGAATCAATGCCCCAGTATCCACCCTTGTCATTTTTTATTAGCAATACACTCAAACAATAGGTCCTGCTGATTCTTTAGAGAGTATTCTGGTATTGCTTTAGTAACAAAATACTGTACAATATTTAACTGTAAAGGTTTGATCCTCAACCTGGAATCATGAAAGTGTATGCCCGAGAAAAAGAGAATTCTGAATTTGTTTGATTGGAATGAGGAGTGACATTTTCAATCAAGCCAACTTCTAGTGACTTTATTGTTAATACATTTAAAAATATGGCTGATATAATGACTTGAATGAACAGTTATTTTGTTGTTTTTAGTGGTGGCATGATAAATGAGTAATAATTGCCCCAACTATTGAAACATCTTGATCCCATTCACGTTTACTCAGCTTGGACTTAAGCTGCCACTCAATCATATTGTGGGAGTCTCTATGTCTTCAATGTAACTATTACTGTATGGTATTCATGACAATCAGTCTGAACAAGCAAAAGGATTCCTACTTCATAATCATTGTAAATATGAAATTGTCAAGCGAGTCCTAATTAGTCACTGAGATAAAGATAATGTGCAAGTCTCCAAGAGGTGCAACTCACTTAGAACAAAATTCAAATATGCTTCAAAGAGATTAGTGTTTCAGGTCCCTACACTTAATAAAATTGGTGGACCATGTTTGCCAAATAGTTCTGTCAGGCAAGCAACCATAGTTTTAAAAGTAATTAAGCAAAAAAAAAAAAAAAAGTAATTAAGCATTTTTGCTCTCATCTTAAAATGCCATATGCAACAGCCCATGCTTTTGTTGGTTTGAAGTGTATAAGACACTTGATGAAAGTATTGTTAAGTAAAAAAATCCATACAGTATACTTTTTAAACTTCAACAGGTAGAGAATCATTGTAAAACTTGCTTTAAAAAAACATCCAGCAAAGCATTTGATTGTTTAACGTTTTTATTTTTCAAGTTCTTACCATTTCATACTGCTCCCTGGAGAGGGGCTGAGGAAATATTAAAAATACTATAGAAATATAAAGGATAAGATATTTGTCACTCTTGTTTAAATTGATGTATGCTGCTGTCCTATAAACGTCACATCAGATAACCCTGAAAAATTACCATGAATCTCCATAATTACGCATATTCATGATGGTGTTTTGCATACTGCTAACAGCCGAATGCATGTGGGGTGGGACATGAAGGGGGTAAGAATGATGTGACAGATTAAAATTATTACCAGTATCATGGAAATAGACATAGCAATAGTACCATTTTGCTAGGGCTTAGTAAACAAAAGCATATCGTGAAATTGTATGGTAATTAAATAAGTAGACATTTTTCTTTTACACATTTTTCCATAAGACACTGACAGGGATAAACTGACCAGAAATGTCATCCTTACTTGAAACATGCTTTTATTTACCATAAGTTCCTAGGTATAAGGCTGTACCAATTGAAGGAGGAGTATGCTTTACAACTTTTTCTCTTTTTTTTTCTTTTTCTTTTTTTTTCTTTTTTTTTTCTTTTTTTCCAGGATGGTGCTGGGGCAGATGGGGGGCGAGAGTGACTTTCAAGCTCACTTAAATATGGGAGTTCTTATATGTCTGACAAACTCTTGATGTCCTGAGTGTAAAATATCTAGGTATGTTTCTTGTCTTTTGATAAATATGAGTCATATCCAGTAAACTATTAAAATGCTCTAAGAGACAGAAAAGTTGTTGGGTCTCTATCTAAATAGATATTTTGTGCTGAGGCAAAGAGCAGAGTTAATCAGGAACTCTAGAAGTAATTATCGACAGAGTTTGGGTAATACAAATGCTTGGGTAAACAGCGACTGTTCTTTCCACACGATTGCCAGTAGAAACAACAATACTGGTATTGTCCTCCACTTCTCATTAGAGGAACTTGTGGAGGGGGTGCTGCACTGCGAGGCGGGTGGGAAACTGACAGGCAAACTGTGCTGGGAACAACTCTCCTCATCCCACTACCACAGGCTCTGGCTTTTGGCATCAGGAGTGCCAGCTGCATCAGGAGAAGCCAAGCTTGTCATACCATCTTCACATCAAATCTTCAGGGCACAAGAGCCAGAGCATAGTTAGAGCTTAATGAAGAAACAAGTACAAAAGGGAAGATGAGGCCTTGTTAACACTTGCATTCATTTCCTTGCGTTGAAACTGCACTGGGAAGGTTGTCTTACAGAGCCCAGTCTCCTCTTCAGCAGAGAAGTTACACTAAGGACACATTTTTGTATTGTAAAAGGGTAGGGCAGGGAGGGAATCTTTCAGTACTCCTGTAACTATCAGCTAGCAAATTGTTTTGTCAAAAATGCCATATGAAACAGTGATGTCCATGACAACTGTCAAAATTGGTAAATAAATGCTTTTGAAATTTTTATATTAATAATATTGGCCTCACTGCCATGTAAGGCATTCCCTTGCATGTATATGTGGTACCAATACACTTCTTAAAAGACTAGGTTGTGAAATTCTGTCCATTGTTAGAAGATAACAGCCTCCTCAATGGCAAGGAACGTTCATGTTTTGTGGCACTACATTACTTTTCAAATTATTTGTATTTGAGAAAAAAGAAATCATATTTTTGAAGTTCTCTATAAAGTATCCGGAAAGTTTGACAGCAGAATGCTACAATTATTTTTTTTTTATTGTTGTAAACAGTCAGTCAACTACACAAAGGTGTATTGTGTACAGCTAGGATGCAAAACCTGTTTTTGTTTATGCTGTCTACCGCTTACTATGCTAAGGTGCATTTTAAATGATACTGTCCTAAAGGGAACACTTATACTTAATGGAATAATCTGCTTTCTACTCCACACTTCCACACTTTGTGCACAGGGTGTTCTCAGGAAAGTCACATCTGTGGTCCTGTCACTGTAGAACTTGTTGAAGGGAGGCAGGTGGTGAAGGGATCTGAGAGGGTGCACATTGCTGTATTAGAAGTGAAACACTTGATTTTTACAAAGTCTTCTAAGTCTTAGACACAAGCTCAATGATATAAGCTTGTATGTATATCAACCTTTGCTTGATCTGTAGAAAAAAGTAGAAATACAGAGAGCTAGGGAGTATTTCAGGAAATAACTTCATGGTTGTACCCCCATAGTCATATACAACTATAGATCAATGCACAATGCAAACTTACTGCTAAATGAGTTTATTTTATAAGAAAAATACTTAAATACACTACAGAAGTAGCTGAAAGAGAAGTCATTTCACATCATACTGTATCAATCCAAGTGAATTCACACCTACTCTTACATAGTGATAGCAAGCAAAGGTGTGTAGGTTTTACTACATAAAGAAAGCTCAGCCTTGTATATAGTAGGATGTTATAGCTCATATGTAACTACCAAATTATGTTCCCATTTTTGAAGGCCATTCCTTAAATTTTCACTGGTCTATTATAAATATAAATATGTTCTTTTTTTACTTATATGACTAAAAGAAAAAACAATATTTCTGTAAGACAGAAATGGTTTCTTTTGTTCTGTTGTTATCTTACAATACCATCAAACAAATGCCATGTATCTAGACCTACTGCAGTTTTACTGTTTGGGGTCATTATATTTGCATGATGTGATTTGGTCCATAATATGTATATTAAATACACATATTATAGATTTCATAGTCCACATACTCTCTGTACTCTAATATCATGGATGTCACCAGCCTAACATGGCTGCTTCTTAAAACCTGGGGTCATGTTGTAGGGAGATGACCTCATCAAAAACACTTCTCAGAGAAAATTGTTACAATGAAATCATTATTCAAATGATGCTTGGTATTTTTTTTTTGCATTTATTCTCCAATGTTTTCAGACCAAGGACCATTACATCTTGAATATTACTGCTTTTTACTTATTAACTTTATTAGTGATCACCATAGTAGTTTATAATTAAATTTGTCAAGCAGATACATATGGTGTCTCCAAATATATTTGGTAATACTGTACTGTTAATACAACTTTGTGACAACAAATAAATGGGACTTTTTTCTGAACAGTACAACTTCTTTAAATATTTTATTAATTTTATTAATAATTACTTCAACATTAATTTCTGGGATTAATTTCTCACACTGCCTACCAACTTCAGCATCTGTTACTTAAGGTAAGTAGAGAAAATATTCTGCCAATAGAGTATTTAGAAGAGAATCTCTGCCTCTGTAATTCATTACACTTTAAGTAGAAGATTGTAAGATGCATAGAACATGTATAATGCATCCTAGATTTAATATATACATAATACATAATATCATTAGGGTGATATATATAATAACATTTCAAAAGATACAGTAATAGAAAAAAGTAAGTTCACCTGAAGAACAGCATAAACGTAATTGATAGATGTGTCTGTTATTGACCTGTAATCATTGCATGTCTGTATTGCATGTATTTAAATATTTGCCAGCCAACAGTGAACATTAGTGATCTATCTGTGTGAAATGTATTGTTACTGGAGTCTTTTGATGGTAACTAGTGCTCTGGTGGCAATGATATATGTGCTAGTCATCTGGCCCCATTTTACAAGACAATATGAATAAGAATATATTTGGGTGCAAAGCTTAATCTTACTTTTTAAAAACAAAAGATAAAATATATCTTAATTTATATCTGCAAATATTATCTGTGAATTTAATTTAAGTTGATTTTTATGTGAAACATGTGAAGAATCAACCTTTTTTTTCAAAGTACTAAATAAATTGTCTAATAAAGACAATTCAAATATCAACCCAAAATCAAATATGTAGCGAAGCTGTATGTCTGGACAGTGGCTATTCCTCTCTTCACTTTTGTGGATTTTAATACCAGAGTCCTGGTAAGAAGTCACTGGCTCCATTGATCTTGCCTGCCACGTGGTCTCCAGCAGCTATGGACTGCTGCTCAGGGGTAGAGAGGCTGTGGAGGAATGGAGGAACCATGTCAGCAAGTACCTTCTCAGTCAGAGAGTTGTAACGTAAAGCAGAAATTCTCTCTCGGGATACTGGAAAAGACATAGAAAGGAGAGTCTTCTGTTCGTGGGAAATGACTGACTTGATGGTGTGGACTGTCAAGTTTATTTTAACCTCAGCCCTGACTCATATGCCTTGTATATGTTCATCTTTTTCACTCTTTTTTTTTCAAAACAACTCTTTATTGGGATCTATAAAATGTTCTCCACTAAACCATAGTTTGACAAAATCTCACAGATCATGAAAACTGCTTGTTGTTTGCGAGTCAGTTGGCTATTTTGTTGTAGTGATAGCCTAAGAGCTCTGACTCAGGAGGAGACAGTATCATAACTGCAGTTTCTCATCACATAGAACCAAAGGCTTGCTCTTATCAAGGTTCAGGATTGATACCTTCTGTGGCGACTTTAAAGATTACAGAAAAGATTAGGTTCCAAAATTCTTCCATTTGACTTGGAGCACAAGAGATGTCTCAGCTTAATGATGAAGAAGAGTCCAGAACAACCCAAAAGCTGAGTGGGTACGTCAGAATGGCTATTTCCTCCTAAGTGGTGTGAGTGGGTGTGAGGGAGTCACAGGACCTCTCATCGCCTGTAAGAATTGATGGTGCCATGTGGGATCACTGCCTGACCCTTCCAGCAAGCTTTCACAATGTACCTAGCATTTTTTCCCAATGCAGGCAACACTTCAAAACTCTGGCTCTTAAACACAATCGAAGAGAATGAAATCGACACAGAAACAATTTGTTTTATCCTTTTCTTTCAATGCTGAAACCATACACAATAAACTAGGTAACTTCTTGAATAGTTGAAGTGAATTTCAAATATTTGAGCCACGGAGATTTATATATATGTTATTTCAGGCTCACTTCCACATATTTTCTCTTGAAAACATAATGTTGAGGGGACTTTAAGAGAGTATAGTACTGTCTTTATATTCATATATAGTGTGGGACTGCTTGTCACCCATCTTTAGGAAATGGACCTTGAAGTAACAACATCACGTCACCTACTTTTAGACGCTCTTAGGTGCCATATTTCTTTTTTCTTTTTTTTTTTAGCCACAAATTCTATCATAATCATGATAGTTATTACAGAATTGTCTATCATTTCTCCACAGCACAGAGTTTACTCAGAATGTTTTCTAAGACAGGATACACTGGTGTTTTCTTAAGTCAACTACTTCAAGAAGAAGGAGATGGTTTTATGTGTCATTTGTCTACATTTGGATTTAATCGAGAGACCTGATGCATGTAGGCAATAAATAAATAAGTAATCAATAAGTAATCAATGGTTGTGTTGTAGGTAGTCCGTTGACTTGTTAACCTGAATTTCATTCTGACTGCTTTTGTCTTTAAACTAAATTCCATAGCCTACATATGTGTTGGGAGATGGAGTCTCACCTAAAGACTAAACGACTCTTTGAAAATAATGGTAGCAGCAAAGGTGTTCACCTCATCCAACACTGTCTCATCCATTCTGTGATAATTCTGTGCATGGATACAATGTATTTTGATCAGATCAACCAGAAATGCCACTCCAACTTTTCCCACAGTCCTTACCAGTTTTCTCTGAAGACTCAGAACTTGTGTGATTGAAATCCTTTCTCACAGTAGCATGAAAGCACACCATAAGATTCTGTGGAGATGGTTCTGTGATGGATGCATACAGCAGCAGAGGCCCTTTATTCTTTGGCATTTGTGAAAATTATTTCATGTTTCCCTACATTTTAAGTGCTAATACATTTGTAAAAATCATTCTAAATAGTTTCCTCGTTAGAATAACTGACAAATATCGATTAGTGAAACTAAAATTGATATTGCTAATATTTTTAAGACATAAAAATTTATATTAGAAAATTTATGAAAAATAAGAGTAATCTGATGTTAAAAAGAACATATGAGTTAATTCTTCTCAGCTGTACACTGGTGGAGTCTGCCCATTTGTAAATGAAAATATTTTCATAAAAGAGTATCCATGAATGTTCTACTATGAAAATGTATCTACAAAGATTATAAAGAAACTACCCTTTATGACTATTAGTCAGAGTCCCTGCCTCTAGGAAACATAAATAAAATATAATGAATGAAAATAATTCTTTTTAATCTATATTATTTTCATTGTACACTGTCTTTGAATCTCCAAAACCTTTCTCTATGTAGTATATGAAGTTGAGGCTTTTTGCTTATTTTGGTTTTTGTTTGTTTTGTTTCTTTTTTCTATTCTGGAAGTTGATAATTATTTTAGGTCATTATTTAAGCATCTGTTTTAGTGTTCAGTTTATTATTTTTGATAATTTAATAATCTTAATGTGATTTTTACAGAATGAGCTTTATAGTTGAAGTATGAGGTCAAGATGATAGTGTATTTACCTTTGTTTCTCTAGTATCAGAGTTTGATGATGTTCACTTCTGGATACTATCCTCTCAATAAATAAGCAAATAGTAAGTTTTTATGGAAAGCTTTTTGGGCAATAACTATTTCTCAGAGTTGTGTGATAATTATAAATTTTCATTGTATTTAGACGCACTTTATATCTTTTGAAAATTTTTAAAATATTTGCAAATATTTAAGTTTTTCAAGTAAAAGCACAGACATCTCTTTCAAGCCTATTTTCTTCTTTGTGTCTTTTAGAAAAACCTAGTGAAGAAATGATTCGATTTTATATTATATAAGAACAGAGACATGCTGATTTTATGGTTTCTGGCTTTGTGCTTACATGGGTTTTGTGAGTTTTTCATGCCTTTTCTTTGTTTTATTTTTCCTGTTTATTTAATTTTTATTTTAGGGATTGTTTGTTTTATTTTTTGTTTGTGTTGTTATTTATTTATTTATTTATTTATTTATTTTTGCCTCTTTGTTTTCTAAAAAGAGAGAAAGAAGGCATGGAATTGCAAGAGTGGGGAGGGGATCTGTGGAGGATCTGGGAGGAGGGGAGAGAGAGGAAACCGTGATCAGAATATATTGTATGGGGATTTTTTTCCAATAAAATTGTTTAAAAAGTACAATAAAAAGAACATGAGATAGCTGCAGATGGACAAGTAGACACTTGTGGTCATGTTTTATTTTAAAAAGTAACATATCACACAGGTGCTTTTTCCTAGTACTGGGGTTAAAAGATGTAGTAAAGAAGTGAAGTCCCTATATCATTTCTCATATCCACTCACGATGGCTTCATGACAATGAATTTACATTTTTAAGTCTTGATGTTACAACTTTTAATTTTTTTATTTTATTTTAGAAAATACTATATTTTTCTTAAGAAGAATTTCAATCTTTATGGCATTACCACTTTAACAATATAGGAGATGCTAGACACACCTTCTATAATGCTTGCACACTAATTTTTAGTTTTACTCTCTGCTACATACATATGGTCCTATATATCTTACTGAACCACTGGACTCATTTTCTCTTTATTATTATGTACATTTCTTTCTTTATCTGCCTTCCATCTTCCTTTTCTTCTGTATTTTCCTCAGCCTTTCATTCTACCATGGACTTTCTTCCCTTCCCTGCCCTGGGTTTCTCCATGACTGCTATAGTGAACATCAGAACATTTAGCTGCATTTGGGCTTCTAACCTTGCTCAACTTCAGCGTTTGCAAAGGGATTCTGCTTCTTGAATTCATTAACAGTGTTTTGCCACAAAAGGCTTTGTAGTTCTCTCCTGAAAATAGAGCCTAGCTTAATAACATTCCATTTATGTTTAAGACACATTTAATCTGTAAATGTGACCTTTAGAAAATTTCTCTTGTTTTTCATTAAAGAAACACTGCATTACAGATATTAATTATTCCTTGATGCCGTATTTTAATTAGCTAATCATGTGCTATTTGCAGCAATAAAGAATGTAGTAAGGTATGAACAGTAATACTATGCAATGGAAGATTCATATCAAAGAATCCAATTCTGAAGAAAAGACATGTTTGAGTATGTTCTCTGTGTGCAGTTGCTTATATGAAATATTCTGTTTAGAATAGTGCTTTCTTCTGTTTTGTGTTTTGTATTTTTAAATGCCCACATAGGCCTGTTTAAAATGCTGAACATATCGTTAGGCCCATCACTAATAAGTGAACGTTCACTGATGCATATTAGCAGGCTCCAGCAATGTGTTGAAATTGTCACTGAAGTGTTTGGAATCTGAACACAGAAAATGACAGGCAATGCCGAAGGTCCAGCCCCACTGCATGTCTTCACTGTAGCTGGAGTCACTGGATTGGTGAAACCAGTTTAGGTTCAAGGTCGCTGCTGACATTCAGCTGTCATGGCTTCATTGTCTGCTGGCCTTCTCTCCATTGACACATTCAAGTGTACTTTACAGCAACCACAAAGAGCCAGTCAATTGATACCATTACACTTCATGCACACACAAACCACAAGCCTGCTCAGGACTGTTGATACAGTCTAACATTTATTCATTAAGGCATCTATTGAAAATGCAACTTACCCAGCCCCACTCTTAACAACATAGACTTACTTGTTTAGTCCAAACATTTAGCTTCGTCTTTTTCAAGTTTTGCACAGCGTTCTCTAATTGAGGTAACATTATCTGCATTTTAATGCTACACCATTTATGTCCAATGAAAGATTACCTGAAGAACCCTGCCATTACCACACTAGTTTAAATACAGGCAGTTGTATAGAAAAATGTACACAAAAGATGTAAGCAGGGGAAAGGGAGATATTTATTTGTTCTAGGAATGCCACGGAAATCCAGTTGCTTAGAAATGAAATAAGAGTCTGGAGTGAAAGGATGGAAACCTAAGCTTGGGTCGGGGAAGACGCTGTGATTACCTCCATTGTTAGGACCCCTTTGAGCTTTGTTAGTGTAAAGAAAAACCCACTAATGAATCTATTGAAGCTTGCCAGAACTTTGTGTGGAAGACAATGTAAGTTATGGTGTTGATCTAAAAAAAAAATGGTAGTAAGGCGTGTGGATACATAAAACAGCACATATGTCTCTTTATTAACAGCTTGGTCGTAAAAACAACAACAAAAAGTTGTTTAAAGATTGTATGATGCACAACTGGCCTATTTACCATCATATGTTTGAGTCAGTATTCTCAGGTGTTGAAAAAATTCTTAATGATGAAATATGAGAAAATATGTCCAATTTTTAGTTAAAAGATTAGGAAATCGGAGAAATACCACACTCACAATGGCTTGTTGGTTTTCTACCATTCTTTGTGAAAAGAAAAACAAGTTTACAAGTTAAGGTGAAAGGTTGTTTAACATTTTGCATATCTTAAACATGCAAAAATATTTCATTAAGGAATATAATTAACTGACATTAGTAGTCGCAGACCATGTATCATGTATAGTAAAACATATGCTTCCTGTTCTTAATTGTATATGGTGTTTCTAATAAAATTGAATTTATTTTCCAGTCTGATATAATATTCAATTATAGGAATGTATTTAATGCACAAACTATATTATATTCTAAAACAATGCTATTGATAATGTTAGAATTCAATTGAATTAGAAGAAAAATAACTCTAGTCAATTACTTGATCAAGATCATTACTAGTACTAGAAAACATTAGCTGTGTAGTAAATAGTGTAACATATTCTTCTGAAAGTTCTATTCTGAAATTTTGCTAAATAATTAAGTATTACATTGGTAAAGCAAAATAACACTAATAAAAAGATTCCTCATACCTCATAGATCTCCATCTACATACATGCCTTGACTTTTGCACAAAAATGAAGTTTGCTAGTTGGGATGTATAATTCTTCCCATAACTCTCTCTGAGAACTGAAATGTGTCAATAGACTTGCTTATATTTTCATGGACATACAAGCACTGTTCCTTCAAACTATATTATTTCAGGGCATCAAGAGGAACCAGTAAGTTATCATCATTTTTTCTGACAATGCCAAGGGTCTCTTCTCTCTGATACCTAAATTTCTAAGCCCTAGGAGACTTTTGTGGAAATTATTGGCAATATTTGTTACCATCTGCTTTTCTTTCATTATATTTTTAAAATCACATTAAAAAGTATTTACTGCATGTGTGCACACATGTTTGTATGTGTGTGTGTGTCTGTGCGCACCTGTGGAATTTGGAGAAAGTTCTCAGGAGACGCCGTTCTCCTTCCACTATGTGGGTTACAGAAAAGAAACTCAGATTACTGGGCTAGGATAGACCATGCCTTTACCCACTGAATCATTTTGTTGTTCCCCAATCATTCCTTCTGCATAAGATTTTAAGTCAGAAAAGTTGGCTTATTCATTGAGAGATTTTTGGTTGAGGATTGCAAAACATACAAAATACTCAAGAGCTAAAGGGAATCAACATTCACAGTGTAACTTCTACATGCAAGAAATCTGACTGCACACTTTATCTGTGTTATTGGTCTCTATAACAATCCTGTGTATCACCACAAATGGTGTTTATTTTTATGGATGAGCTTCTACAAATCAAGAAAGGGGAAGCTTCAGCTTAAGGCAAGGCCAATATTCTTCTGAAGCTCATACCATACTGAAAGTATATTCCAGAAAAACAAACGAACAAACAAACAAACAAACATGAAGAACCTGGATAAGACTCGGCTGGGGTTGCTGGTGATGTCTACGGCAAATGCTGCCTTCTTCCTCTTTTCTAGCCCTCTTTTCTTTCAGAGCCCTATAATGGGCTTTGCATTTGCCTTTCTCTTCCTTCCTTTCCTTTCCCCCAGTGAACATTGGTGATTGGCCATCTTCTATACCTTTCATTGGCCTTTCATTTCAGTCATCGTTCATGGCAGCTGCAGAAGTTCTGCTGAGGATGGCATTTACTCAGACTTGGTCACACTGGTCTTTCCCTGGAGCCAGTCCAAAGCTTACGGGTGTCTGTAAAAATCTAAAACTTTTATATAATTATATTACAAATAATCCTCAGAGCTTTTTGTCAATATTCCCTCTTAGTTCTTATGATTTAGGAGACAATCTTTTATGGTAAATCACCCCATGTTTTCACTGGAGAGCCCAGATGAATCAGCATGTACCAAGTTTTACATTGCTATCTGCACATGAGTGTTTCTGTGCACACATGTGAACTTCTAGAGCTCTCTTTCTAACATCTAATCATTCTTTCTTCACACTGCCAGTGTATAAATAAAATTTTATATGGTTCTCACATATTTGTTGAGGAAAATGAGTGTGTTTTAAGCACATACTATTAGTTAAAGCGTTTTGTAAATTTTTGTGTACTTGTTTATTAGAATGTCAAAGAGATTGTTCCACTTGAAAATTAGAAAAGTGCTTTTATTCCATGTGTAGTCATTGTCTCTCATAATACAATTTGTTTTTGTCTCTCTGTATTTTCAAAAGCTATTAAAAATGTTGACTTGGAAAAAATGCCTTCGGGAAAATGACACCAAATAGTATTAAATAATAGCAAAAGGAGAGAGATGACCAGGGAAAAAGATCCACATATTTGCTGAAGATAAGTACAGATTTCTATTTTTCTGCTATAATTTGATTTAAAAGATTTAGGGTTATGTTAGATTTTACATTAGAATATAGATTGTTCTGAGGGAGGTTTCTTCCATTATCCAATTATCATTTTCACTGTTTTTTTATTAAAACACAGTTAAAGTAAATATTACATGACACCATGACTCAGTATTTCACCCTTTGGTAAAATCTATACATCTTACAAATAATTTACCCAAACTCTAGACTTTAGCAGCATGGACATTGCTTGTGCTGTCCTCTCTCAGTTATTGTCTAATGTAGACAGAGTTGTGCTTGATGGTTGCAGCCTGTAATTAGTGAGATCAGTAATCAAGACAGCTGTGATGTATTTTCCTACAAGAACTAAAAGAGTGAGGACATCTGTCTGAGATGAATGAAATGGTCAAATATAAATGAACCTAAATTTGCTGTGTTGTGTGGTTCTTTTCAGGGAGACAAGAGAGTATATGTCCCTCATGAGAATATTTCTTCAGCATCAAAATTGAATAACCTTTACTTCATGGCAACAGAATTTTATACCCTAGTCAGTAAGTCCTTGGGAAGATGTCAATGAATGCTAACACTAATTGATGTGATCGACCCATATGCACGCACACACATTCACATGGTGGTATGCAATGGTGGAGAAATCACCTTTTGGCTCTTTTAAGAAATCTGTCACTTTTAGGTCAGAGTAAGATTTTGGAGGGTGCCATCTTCCAGTGGAAAGCTCTCTTGACCATGGTGGTATGGGAGAGTTGTTTGTTGTTTGCCTTGTACATGATGCTTAGTCAAGGAGACACTTCCTTTCAGATTCTGTCTTCCAAACCCCAGGGCTCTGTTCTGGGCAGTTCAGCCTAATGGAATTAAGCCTGACATGTTTCAACTCTATTTCTTTATAAAATAAACATAAAACAATGGCTTAGATTTCTAATAAAACTCTTGAAGCAAGAGGAACTCCAACTTTCCATATTCTTTACACATCTGTAAATAAAAGCACATAAAAGAGAAGCACAACAGGACAAATCAACATAAATTTGAAATCCACCGCAGCATATTTAAGTGTGCAGTCTCAGTCAAAGAGAGGTTGACCCCGAGGCTTCGTGCAGTTTGAAGCTAATTGTTTTCGTCAGGATGGGAACGTCTGAAAGTCCATGGCTGTGTCCCACCAGTAAGGCTCCAGTAACTGAGCTGGCCCACAGAGAATGGGCCCACTTTGTAGCGACACAGCGGGCCCAGACATCACCTATTCTGCTCTCCAAACTGTCATGCATAACAACTTTATTGTGCTAAATTGAACTTGAAAGCAACCAAAGGCTATGAGAAGGAGAGGCTATGAGAAAAGCGTGCTGTCAGCTCTGGCAAAGGCTGACCTGGAAAGTAGGCTCAGGGACGGGGAATAAAAGACCAGGCCCCATGAACACAGCATATTGTTTCATTTTAAAGTATGATTCCCATACCAGAGAAAGTAGCAAATGTGATGTAAATTTATTTAAATAGATTCGACCGCTTAAAAGTTTTTCAGCCGCTCTTATCCAACTTTCCCAGCTCTCTGATTCGTTACTTACAGTGGGAATATAATGACATATAGTCATCATTGTAACAGCTTCTTTGCAGGGCACAATGATGATTAATAGCCAGCAGCAAATTTTCACATGGGCTCTGAAGCACTATGGCATTAAGCAGCCAAACAGTCCCAAATCCCCCTTTTCTGTTCCGCTGAAAAGTCCCCTCCTTGTACCTTGTAGATAGGAACAAAGCCTATCTAATTCCAATCAGCTTTTCTCCATTCAAAGGGACCTTCTCTTTTTCATAATTGATTCATGTGCATTTTTTAGGGTTCCACTGAACTGAAGGCACTTTTCTCCTTTTCTCTGCTCTATCCCCACAGGAGTACCCCTCTTTTTTGAGGGAACAAAGAGTGCAGAACATTCAGCAACAGCAGCAGCAACAACAACAACAACAACAAAAATCTGTGGTCTTTTAAATTTTTTTTTTTTACAAAAAATATTTGCTAAGTAGATTTCTCAATTAGTACCAGTGTGTGTTTTGTATTTAAAGGTTTTATGACAAAACTTAAGTCCTGGATGTCGCCACCATTAGTTTTAGTTACGAAAAAGTACGTACTGAAATGTCGAAGGTAGAGACCCTGCATGGATGAGTCCTGTGAGGAACTCTGAGAAGCTTTGGCTCTGGCTGAAGCACTCGCAGCTGGGAAACAGCCCCTGGCTCTAGAGTACACTTTTTTTTAAATCCCTGTGCTGGTAGCTGTGACAGAGGTACACGTGAGCAAGACTGAAGGCGGAAAAAGTGAAAGCTCACACCCACGGCAGCCTTATTAAATAGCCTTTTACTCTGTAGCACTCTTACATCATAATTACTAGGAAAAGTCCCTGCACAGTCGGAAGCAGTGCTCCCTCATCCAATCCCCTCTACTCCCTACCACCCCTCCCCGCCCCTGCTATAGCAACACACATGGCCTCAGCCAATGGTGTTTTAGGAAGGGATTGCTAAACTAAACTCATTTGTACCTCTGTGATAACACAGTAGTCACTTAATACAGGACATTATTTGATATGCTTGAATATTTGTTTAGACTTCGTACACTCTGCCCTCACTTTTCTTGATCAATATTGTGAGTGTGTCCCTGTTTTCTGGGGACTCATCTCATTTATGCCTATTATCTTTACATAAGTATAAACCCTCTCCCCTTTTAGGGTCCTGATCTAAACAATGTAAAGATCCTATATGCCTATGCTCTGGTAATGACCACACACACACACACACACACACACACACACACACACACACACACACATGAGGTTATGTCATACCTGAGCGGCTATGAATTGTCTTTTATTGTCAAAACTTAGGAAGAATGAACCAAACCTGGAAACGCTGCTGCTGGTGGAGGCACCAATGTTTGTGTCTCTCACAGTTCGAAGTTGGTTGACCCTACATAGCTTCTTTGATTTCAGGGACAAATGAGACTATTTGTTGAAAGACATATTATAAGGCACATTTTAAATTTGACACTGTCCTGTGGCTGGGTCACAGTTCTTGCTGTGAATCAGAGCAAATACTTGAGTGGCCAGATAAAAATGTTCTACCATATTGCAGAACAGTGGCCTTTCCTATGGCTTAGTGTCTCCAAAAGTAAGCGAAGGATATATAAAGTGGATGGAAGAAGCTGTGCTCATCATTTTCACCCCAAATTAAAAAGTCACATGTGACAGTAGTTATCTAATACTCTATGTCTATCTTAGTTTTCACTCCAAATCTTAAACAAGTGATAGCAGTCGAGTATTGACATATAGAATCACAATTTCTCAGAAAGTGTGACAAATCCATACAGCCATGTCACTGGACATTGGACTTTGGATATGGATTATGGGAAGAGTAATATCATGTGCTGTCACAGACCCCCTTGTAACAGGGTTACTGCAGAGGCTTGTATGCGAGTCAGTTTTACAAAATTATGAAATAATGGACTCCTGATTGATATGCTACACTCAGACTACAACAACTACAACAAACCCCCAAACTTCTTTTTTTCTGTCAAAACACATTCTATATTTGAACACATACAGATGGGTATCAAAGTATTATGATCACCCAAGCGGTTCCTTGGAGGACTCCAGTTCTGGCCTGCAGCCATCCTCCTCAGACTAACCTGGGGCTGTCCTATAAGAACAGACATGTGTTATTCCTCCTGTAGATTCTTCTTCCAGAAGTGAACCAAGTGGAGCACAGCAAAGATATTATCTCATTAGTCTCCAAGTTATATAAAAAACATTTTGTTGGGATTTTACTCATAAAGCGAATGATACATTTGATATGAATTCTACCTTCCTGTCCTTTGTGGTAGCGATCTGCCCTCTTCAATAGGGTGTTAGAGTGGGTCGTGGCCAAATTCCAGCTGGGAAGTTCCCAGCTGTAAGTTCCACATGTTTGGAAATCTCTGGAAACCTAAAAAGGCAAGTTGGCTCCCTTAAGTTTTTTTGTCATCTTTCATGAGACTGTATCCATTCTCAAAACATTTGGCTGACCTTGTTTCGTCTTTCAGCATGAGGCAGATGCTTACTAAAATAAGGCCAAAGAGAGTGGTTGTCCTTGAATCACAGTCTGAGCTATACTTCTTATGACCTAAACTTACCAGTACAACTTTTTTGACCTGATGTGCCATAATTTCCACAAACTAGTATATCCACAAAAAATGGAACTGAAATAGTAGTATGAGGCATCAGTCTCCAGGTTGAGTGAATAACATTAGTTTATCATATTACAATGGTAGGCGTGGCCAAGAACACCTTACATTCAGGAGAAACTGTTTGCTGTTGCCTCAGAGCAGAAGTTTAAATTCACTGATATGAGTTGTTTTTCCCCCAAACCTAAGGTTCTTAGAGGGACTTCTCGGAACACATAGAGAAGGATTCAGGAGTCCTGTGCTGACCTTGTTTTCTGACACTGTGTGAGGAACTGAAGGTCAGAGTGCTACCTTAGGTTTGGGGTTGAGATTGTAATGTTACCTTGTGCATACTCTCCTGCTCACCCTAGCACCTCCATCCTTCAAATGCGAATCATTTGAATCCTACAAGATGTTTCCCTGACAGGGGAGGGGAAAAAAACTTCTATACAAAGAATGTAAACTGAGGTTCACTATTCCTTTTCATTCATTCATTCATTCATTCATTCATTCATTTATTTACTTTATATCACAATCATAGTTTCCCTTCCCACCTCTCTTCCAAGTCCCTTCCTCCCACCTGCCCCCCATCCACACCTCTTCCCTTTCTCCTCAGAAAATGGGAGCTTCCCATGTATATCTACTGCCTTGGCATATCAAGTTGCAGTAAGACTAGGCAAATCTCCTACTGAGGCAGCCCAGTGGGGGAAAGATGTCCAAAGGAAGGCAACAGAGTCAGAATGAATGAATGAATAAATGAAAAGGAATAGTGAACCTCAGTTTACATTCTTTGTATAGAAGTTTTTTTCCCCTCCCCTGTCAGGGAAACATCTTGTAGGATTCAAATGAGAACACAGAGATCCACAACACACGAAGACAGTGAGAGACTTTGGAGCACTCAGTCCTAAATATGATGTCTTCATCAAACCTTTCCCCTCGGGGCTCAGGGATTTATGCAGAAGAGGAGACATATTTCAAGAGCCAGAGGCTATGTATGACTCAAAAAAAATGTCTTCCAGACACAACAGGACTATTGCACATATAAACTCACAGAGACTGTGGCAGCATGCCAAAGTTCTACAAAGATTCAAGCTAGAGGGGAGGCTGAACATAGATGCCCCCCACCTAACCAAGAGGCTATCTGCATTGATGTCCACTGGCAAGACAGAAAATTAGTGTTCTCCAATGCATTGTCCCTGGGCATATCACCCACAGCTGAGGGTAAGCCCCATGCTCAGGTGTTTTGTGTTATCCAAAAGTGTTTTGCTTGTTTTGATTCTGGCCTCTTACATATATGTTCACACACCTGTTGCCACACATGTAGTTCACACACATGTAGTTCACACACATGTAGCCACACATGTTCACACACCTGTAGCCATACATCACACACATACTCATGTATGTACACATGCACACATGCACATGAACATCTACACACACACACATACACACAAAGATGTATAAGGCTAACATATGCCTAACATTTTGAAGTAAATTAGATATCACAGAAAATATTCATGGATTTCTAGAAGATCTCAATACTGTAACTTCTTAAGAACTAAGGTTTCTGTGATTAGTGGTGTTCAGTAATCTCCATATATGTTCATTGTGCTTTGCATATTGAATTTGTAAGGGGCTAATTTTAGAGATATAACGTATACACAATGAACTGGGATCATATTCAAACCTAACACAAAGGAAGATATACAAGAGTTGAACTGTTCAAATCCATCCCCATCATGCACTATAATTTGAGGACACCTTCTAACTCCTAGATCCAGTAAGTATTCACAAGTTCTGAGTGCTTCACAGGATGATGAACAAGGAAGAAGTGTGGTGGACAGAGAGCAAGAGATAGGCAGCTCTAGGTCCTTGCTCTTGGCACCAGGCAGGTCTAGATCACCTTAGGTCACTGTCCTAGCATACTGAATTTTCTTAATGAAAGAAAGAGATATTAGACAGTGATACAGTTTGCAACAATTCTTCTAATTATATGCCCCAGTACAGGGGAATGCCAGGGCCAGGAAGAGGGAGTTGGTGGGTAGGGTACCAGGGCGGCGGGGGGGGGGGTATAGGGGACTTTCAGGACAGCATTTGAAATGTAAATTAAGAAATTATCTACCCCCTGAGCTCATGTCTCTAGCTGCATATATAGAAGAGGATGGCCTAGTTGGCCATCATTGGGAAGAGAGGCCCCTTGGTCATGCAGACTTTATATGCCCCAATACAGGGGAATGCCAGGGCCAAGATGTGGGAGTGGGTGGGTAGGGGAGCAGGGCTGAGAGGGGGGAGGGTATAGGGAACTTTCTGCATAACACTTGAAATGTAAATGAAGAAATTATCTAATAAATGTTGAAAAAAAAAAGAAATTATCTACCTTGTACTAAGGTCAAGTGTAAGTAAGGGGTTTAAGGATCTCCACATAAAACCAGAGACACTGAAACTTATAGAGGAGAAAGTGGGGAAAATCCTGGAAGATATGGGCACTGGGGAAAAATTCCTGAACAAAACAGAAAAGGCTTGTGCTGTAAGATCAAGAATTGACAAATGGGACCTCATAAAGTTGCAAAGCTTCTGTAAGACAAAAGATACTGTCAACAAGGCAAAAGGGCCAGCAATAGATTGGGAAAGGATCTTTACCAATCCTAAATCAGATAGGGGGCTGATATCCAATATATATAAAGAACTCAAGAAGGTGGACACCAGAAAATCAAATATCCCCATTAAAAACTGGAGCACAGCATTAAACAAAGAATTCTCAACTGAGGAACACCGAATGGCTGAGAAGCACATGAAAAAATGTTCAACATCCTTAATCATCAGGGAAATGCAAATCAAAACAACCCTGAGATTCCACCTCACACCAGTAAGAATGGCTAAGATCAAAAATTCAGGTGACAGCAGATGCTGGCATGGATGTGGAGAAAGGGGAACACTCCTCCATTGTTGGTGGGACTGCAAGCTTGTTCAACTACTCTGGAATTCAGTCTGGCGTTTCCTCAGAAAATTGGACATAGTACTACCGGAAGATCCTGCAATATCTCTACTGGGCATATATCCAGAAGATGTTCCATCTGGTAATAGGGACACATGTTCCACTATGTTCATAGCAGCCTTATTCATAATAACCAGAGGCTGGAAAGAACCCAGATGTCCCTCAACAGAGGAATGGATACAAAAAATGTGGTACATTTACACAATGGAGTACTACTCAGCTATTAAAAACAATGAATATATGAAATTCCTAGACAAATGGATGGATCTGGAAGGTATCATCCTGAGTGAGGTAACCCAATCACAAAGGAACTCACATAACACATACTCACTGATAAGTGGATATTAGCCCAGAAACCTAGACCACCCAAGATATAATTTACTAAACACATGAAAATCAAGAAGAATGAAGATCAAAGTGTGGGCATGTCACCCCTTCCTAGAATTAAGAACAAAGCACACATTGAAGGAGTTACAGAGATCATGTGTGGAGCTGAATCAAAAGGATGGACCAACCAGTGACTGCGGCAGCTGGGGATCCATTCCAAAATCAGCCACCAAACATAGACACTATTGCATATGCCAGCAAGATAGTGCTGAAAGGGCCCTGATATAGCTGTCTCATGGGAGGCTATACCAGTGCCTGGCAAACACAGAAGTGGATGCTCATAGTCAGCTATTAGATGGAACACAGGACTCCCAAGGAAGGAGCTACAGAAAGTACCCAAGGAGCTTAAGGGGTCTTCAACCCTATAGGTGGAAGAATAACATGAACTAAATAGTACCCCCAGAGCTCATGTCTCTAGCTGCATGTATAGAAGAAGTAGGCCTAGTTGGCCATCATTGGGAAGAGAGGCCCCTTGGTCATGCAGACTTTATATGCCCCAGTACAGGGGAACGCCAGGGCCAAGATGTGGGAGTGGGTGGGTAGGGGAGCAGGGCTGGGATGGGGGAGGGTGAAGGGAACTTTCTGGATAACATTTGAAATGTAAATGAAGAAAATATCTAATAAAAATTGAAAAATTCTTCTAAAAGCCAGATAAAGTAAGATGGACAGCTTTATTACCAACCTGAAATATCATTTAAACTTCACATGTGTTTTAATATTAACCTTTATTACAAGACCCTATGTATATAAATGAATTTTTTAAATTGTTGTAAAAAATAAATAAAATTTACCATTTTAAAATTGTCTATTTTTATTATTTTTTTCTACGCATCCTTCTGCCTGGCCTGATATCTCATGTTGTCTAGTGAAGCCTGGCATGCATGGAGTTCTTCCTCCTTGGCATTCTCAAGTGCTTGGATTACATACATGCACCACTACACCTAGCTCAGTTATTCTTTCAGTACATAGCTCTGTGGAATTAAGTCATTCACAAACTGCAGACATCACCACCACCTTTCATAGAACATTACTTATCTTTTGAAACAGAAACTGCACTCATTGAAAACAGAGTTATGCAGATTCCCTTTCCAGCATCTAGAAACCACCATTTTTCCTTCTGTTTCTGGAATTTGACTTTTCCAAGTAATATTAAAGGGATGATACAATTTTTTTTTTTTTTTGGTTTTTCGAGACAGGGTTTCTCTGTATAGCCCTGGCTGTCCTGGAACTCACTTTGTAGACCAGGCTGGCCTCGAACTCAGAAATCCGCCTGCCTCTACCTCCCAAGTGCTGGGATTAAAGGCATGCGCCACCACACCCGGCTGGGATGATACAAGTTTTATCTTCTTTGCTTACTAGTTTATTTCATTCAAAAAATTTAAGCATATGTTATAATTTCTTTTGTTTTTATGTCTTAATGATATTCCATTGTATGTATTACTATATTTTGGTTTCTATCCATTTATCAGTAGATATTGGGGTTGCTGTCCCGGTTTAGTTGTAAATAATGGTGTTGAGAGTACAGAGATGGATGCCTTTTTGCATGCCTGCTTTCAATTATTTTGAGTATATGATCAGAGGTTCAATTCCTGGATCACATATTAATTCTATATTTAACTTTATGGAGAATCACAATGTTTACTACAGCAGATCAATGATTTTATAAACCCATCAGAAGTATGTAAAAATTCTAACTTTTCCATGTTATCATCAACATTTTCTATTGTCTCATTGTTTCATTGTTTAATAACAGGCATTCTGATAAATGTTAAGTAGCATAACATTGTGATTTTTACTTAAATTACTGTAACAACTACTGAAATTGAAAAATCTCTTTCTCTTTCTTTCTTTCTTTCTTTCTTTTTTTCTTTCTTTCTTTCTTTCTTTCTTTCTTTCTTTCTTTCTTTCTTTCTTCCTGTCTGTCTGTCTGTATGTCTGTCTGTCTGTCTGTCTTTCACAGAGATCAAACCCAGGGCCCTCTTCATGATAACCAGAAATCTACTACTGAGCAGTATACAAATTCTGATAATTAACTTATTGGATACTTGTCCATCTTCTGTGAAGGTGTGTTTATTCAACTGTGCTTTCTGTATTTTGATTGAGGGCTGTTTTTCATAATGATAGGTGATAGAATTTTTTATAGAGTCTATATATGAATTACATACTAGCTTGTAGATTGCAAATCTCTGCTATCATTCTATATAGGTGTTTTGTTCTTCTGTTCATGGTGTCCTTTGATAAATAGAATGTTTTCAGTTCAGTACCATGCAATTTAGCTATATGTCTGTTGTTATTGTTCTTCTATGCCTCTATTGTGATTCCCAAGAAATCACTGCAAAATCTAACACAAGGTTTTACTTCTCAGCATTTTATAGTTTTAGATGTTTGATATATGTGGAATTGCTTTTATAAGTGATATTAGATTATATTATTGTTGTACAAATGTAAAAACATTCTTTTGCATTTAGATATTTTATTTTTCTATCAATTGTTGTGAAAAAGACATAAAAATTCATTTATAGTTCTATCTACTTCATGTGTTTTCTTGAGTATAGAGAAAACTAGGAACAGCAGATAAGTGATTTTAGTTAGCTACCACTGTTTGAGTTACCAGATNTGTCACATGAGAGCTAAGGCTACTATGAGTCCACCAGACTGCCTGTGTAGTTTAGTGTCTGGAGAGATGAAAACATGTACTGTAGATCAGAGTACTGAATTCTCAAGACATAAGATAAATAGGTCCAGACTTCTTCCGAAGGTGCCAGCATTTGTTAATTTTCTTATTGCTGTCAACTGTCCATCAAGAATCAACTTAAGAGTGAAAGAGCTTTTTAAGTCACAGTTTCAGAAGGGGTACCATCCAACATGGCAAAGAAGGTCTTAACGGTGGGAAGTTGAGTAGAGGATCACATTGGATCCAAAGTCAGGAAGCTTAGCACAGAAAGAAGTTCCAGTGAGGCTCTGCCTTCTGAAGAAGATAAGAACCTTCTCAAACAAGGCTTCTAGCTGGGGACTAAGTGTTCAGAGACATGAACCCTCAGAGCTGTTTAATATTAAAATGATAACAATAGCCTCTGAGTTTTCTGTGGAACACAGATCTGTAAGTATATGTGAGGAAACTGTCAGAGGGCCTGGTAAGAAAATACTAGGATCAGAGAGCATGGTGCCTATTCCCACCAAGCTGACGATAATACCTCCTGATTCAAAGGTCACAGGATAGAACATTCACAAGGTAGGCACACAGAATAATCAGCTGTCTCTAGATTAAACATTGCTCTGGTTCCATGTATCATCCTCCTAAAGTAGCAATCTCCTACATCAAACTGTATCTAAGTAATGAGCCAGAATGAAGCTCAAAGGCAGTCAGTACACAAAAGAGTCCAGTATGTAACCAAAAACTTCCAGATAGCTGAGAAGCAAAATCCATGATGGAGAAAAAGAAGCTAGTTGAGCCTGAGATAATAAAGATAAAGCAAAACCAAACTTATAATGATTTTAAACTGCTAAAACGGGGATAGATAATGCACCAGTGATATTGGCAGCATAGGAGACAACACAGATAAACTAAAATATGAAAAGATATGGGATCTGAATTGTAAGCCCAAACAGCTTCAACTTAACATCTCTCAAGAAAGGAAACAGTTGAAATAATAGTGAGATATTTTCAAAACTCAACAAAAAATGTCCAACAATACCAATGAATTCCATGGACAAGAAATGTGAGTATCATATATAGTGGTTAAATTGCTCAAGCTCAGGTCATTGGCTCAAGAAAATTATGGTAAGTGAAAAGAACAAAATGATGACCCAGAGACTAGATCAATGCTTTCCAGAGCTGCACATTGTTTTGTAACATCTTCCTCCCAGATTGAAACATTCTATCCTACAGGGAAGCTTTTAAAGCGGGGAAGTAAACAACTCAAAATAACTTCAGGAATTCTAGAAACACCTGATTCACTAAAGCCCTCCCTAGGACTGCTGAGAGCCATTCCTGGCAAACCAAACTGCAAAGATGGCGGTGACATGATCCCAGCTGACTAGAAGAAGCAGAAACCAGCTGAGCTGCCTCAAAGAGATTTAACCCAACTGAGTCACTTGGAAGGGACACTGTCCAACCTGTTAAGCCACCTGTAAGCTGTGCATTGTGCACCAGTCTCCCAGCTTTGTGAGATGTACTGGGGCAGGTCTTGGTGAGTCAGCTGTCTTTGAATCATTTCTACTCCTCCAAGTAGCTGCTCACCCATATTTCTGTAAGTAAGCCTAGTAAAACTTATTGGCTTGCCAACTTGGACTCTGGTGGAATCTATAACTTTTTCTGTCTTGGGCTTCCTATCTGGTGAACAGATGTGTATGTAATGTCTCCCGAGAAAAAGTTTTGTCATTCCAGCTTCTTGCTATTATAAATATGGCTGCTATGAACATAGGGGAGCATGTGTCCTTATTACAAGTTGGAGCACCTTCTGGGTATATGCCCAGGAGTGGTATTCCTGGATCTTTTGGTAGTACTATGTTCAATTTTATGAGTAAAAGCCCATCTGATTTCCAGAGTGGTTGTACCAGCTTACAATCCTACCAGCAATGGAGGAGTGTTCCTCTTTCTCCATATCCCCACCAGCATCTGCTGTCACCTGAGTTTTTGATCTTAGCCATTTTGACTGGTGTGAGGTGGAATCTCAGGGTTGTTTTGATTTGCATTTCCCTGATGATTAAGGATGTTGAACTTTTTTTTTTTTTAGGTGCTTCTCAGCCATTTGGTATTCCTCAGTTGAGAATTCTTTGTTTAGCTCTGTACTCCATTAGATTAGCTGTGTACCCCACAGGGTTATTTGGTTTTATGGAGTCTAACTTCTTGAGTTCTTTGTTTATATTGGATATTAGCCCTCTATTGGGTTTAGGATTGGAAAAGATCTTTTCCTTTACACAATGAAGTACTATATACCTATTAAAAGCAACAAATTTATGAAATTCTTAGACAAATGGATGGATCTGGAGGATATCATCCCAAGTTAGATAACCCAATCACAAAATAACACACCTGTTATGCACTCAATAATAAATGGATAGTAGCCCAGAAGTTCAGACTACCCAAGATACGATTTGCAAAACACATGAAACTCAAGAAGAAGGAAGACCAAAGTGTGGATACTTTGATCTTTTTTAGAAGGCAATAATGACAAATGATCCTGTCCCCCAAACTATGGATTCCTTTCCCTTTGTTTAATAAATAACTCCTAGTGAATATATATTGCTTAAATATTAGTCCACAGATGTTATTATATTGTTCCACCAAGAAGTAAAATTCTTCACCCTAAGTCAAGGCATAGTAAGAAGGGCTAATATTTCATACAAAATATCAAAAT
>LR749659.1:1974076-2019047 GCA_902729485.2 Mus minutoides
TCACAGTTTCAGAAGGGGTACCATCCAACATGGCAAAGAAGGTCTTAACGGTGAATTTGGGTGCTCTTGCATTTGGGGCACAGATGTTCAGAATTGAGACTTTCTCTTGGTGGCTTTTCCCCTTGATGAATATGAAGTGTCCTTCTTCATCCTGCTTGATAACTTTTGGTTGAAAGTCTATTTTATTTGGATAGTAGGATGGCAACTCCTGCTTATTTCCTGAGACCATTTGCTTGGGAGACCCTTTTTCATCCTTTTACTCTGAGATAGTGACTGTCTCTCTTACTGAGGTTTGTTTCTTGTATGCAGCAAAATGCTGGATCTTGTTTGCTATCTAGTCTATTAGCTTATGTCTTTTTATAGGTGAGTTTAATATCCTTTAATATTGAGAGATATTAAAGAGAGATGACTGATGACTTTTGGCTCCTGATATGTTTGTCTTTGTAGGTGGTTTTATGTGCTTGTGATTCTCTGTTTTTGGCTTTGTTGTGAGATGCTTAATATCTTGTTCTTTCTTCAATGCAGGTACCTTCCTTGCATTGGAGTTTTCTTTCCAGGGTCCTCTGTAGGGCTGGATTGGTAGATAGATACGGTTTGAAATTGGTTTTGTTCTGGAATAATTTGCTTTCTTCATCTATGTTGATTGAGAGTTTTCCTGGGTTTAGTAGCCTTGGCTGGGATTTGTGTTCTCTTAAAGTCTACATGACCTCTGTCCAGGGTCTTCTGGCTTTCATAGTCTCTGTTGAGAAGTCTGATGTAATTCTGATAGGTCTATCTTTGTATGTTGCTTTGCCCTTTTCCCTTAAAGCTTTTAATATTCTTTCTTTGTTCTGTGCATTTGTGTTTTGTTAATTATGTGACAAGAATTTTCTTTTCTGTTCTCATTCATTTGGTTTTTTTATAAGCTTCTTGTACATTTATGGCCATCTCTTTCTTTAGGTTTTCGAAGTTTTCTTCTATGATTTTGTTGAAGACATTTTCAGGTTCTTTGAGCTGGAAATCTTCATTCTCTTCTATTCTGATTATTCTTAGATTTGGTCTTTTCATTGTGTCCTGAATTTCCTGGATGCTTTGGGTTAGGAATTTTTATGTTTTGAATTTTCTTTGACAGTTGTGTATCTTCTATACCTGAGATTCTCTCTTCTATCTCTTGTATTCTGTTGGTAATACTTATATCTGTAATTCCTGACCTCTTTCCTAGATTTTTCCATTTCCAGGTTTGCCTCCATTTATGTTTTCTTTATTGTTTCTACTTCTACTTTTAGGTCTTGGATGGCTTTATTCAATTCGGTTACCTGTTTACATGTGTTTTCCTGTACTTCTTTCAGTGAGTTATTGATATCCTCTTTAAAGAACTCTATTATCTTCATGAGATAGAATTTTAGGACAGATTCCTGATTTTCAGGTCTGTTGATATATTCAGGGTTTGCCCTGTTGGTAGAACTGTTTTCTGATGATGCCCACGTGTTTTCGCTTCTGTTGCTTATGGTCTTGTGCTTCCCTTTTGCCATCTGGATATCCCTGTTGTTTGTTGGTCTGAGTGACTGTCTGGGGTCTGCCTCTTTTGTGTCTGTGTTGCTTCAGTTCTCCTGGTAAGCCTGTGGACCTGGCTGTAGCAGACCACCTGTGGGGACTTCTAATTGGGGGTTCTTCACAGGGGTAGAGAAACTGCTGGTCTGTTGCCCTGGCTGTAATAAATCTTCTCAGAAGTTTTCAGACTGTTGGGTCTTCAGTGGAGGAGTTAAGTTCAACTGCTCTGAGGGCAGCTGATCATAAACTGTTCTGAGTGCAGCAGATCCTCAACTGCTCTGAGTGCAGTGGGTCCTCTAGGATGGGTCTGTATATGGTGTCTTCACTGGAGCAGACCTACTACGAGTCTGACCCAGCAGAGAGGACCAGGCAAAAGGGGTGGAAGGGACAGAAGGGGAGTGGTATTCAGGAGGATGGTGGTTTGGGTGGGTGACGGGTCCTGAGTCAACCAGGCTTCCAGCAGCAGCTGCAGGACTGAGTGTGGGGGGTTCTTACCAACTGCTCTGAGTGCAACAGGTCCTCTAGGCTGGGTAGGGATATGTTGTCTTCACAGGAGGATACCAACTAGGAGTCTGCCCCAGCAGAAAGTCCTAGAAGTACTTTTTTAAAGGGTGATTCCAATTTCTATTGAAAGGATACTAGCAGTCTAGTTGAGTAGCATCAGGATATCAACAATCTAGTTCAAAAGTGCCACCAAACACAATTCAGCTGTGGCAGTAGAATCCAGCAGAAACAGCCAGTTATCCACCAAATTGTTACAAGTCAGCAGAAGCAACCAGAAGCAGCCAGAATGCCAGGAAATGTTCCTGCCTTGCTTCTCTCAATGAAGTGAAGATCAGAGAAGACTCGAGACCAACAAAATGTTGCAAGGCTAGCTGTGCAAACACACTGTCACTGTCTGCTAGTCCTAATTATACTCTCTACAAACTTTTTGTGTCCTTTCATGGATCTGCTTCAGCAAAACATCGCATGTGTCTGCATCATATGAGATAGTTAGATATTTCCACTGAGCTGAAAGGTACAGAGGGAACATTAATTGTAAATAACATGAAGGCAGGTTCTATTTGATATTATTTTAAACTACACTGTGATCAGTAACAAACATTAAAACCCATGTATTACTATTTAAGAATAAGTCAATTTTTAATAGAGAATATTCATGTTGTAAAATAATGTTCCCCTCGGGATGTTTTGATAATTAGTTAAGCAACATATAACCCACATATGTTCTAATACTGTCTCAATGGAGACTAGTGCCTTCAGCAGTGAAGCCAAATCCACACTAAATACCATATGATAAAGAAAAAGAAGCTGTCCCACTTTTAAATTTTGAAGTCACCATTTGAGCAAGCAAACAATATTTTGTGGGAGAATTACACGGAAAGAAAATGAAAGATTTTGAAGAACAGCAGCTATGTGATGCTTTTTCTAGGTGCTGATGGTGGCACTCCTCCAATTAATGACTGGTCAGATTTTCAAGATATAAAACCTGTCATGGATCATATTGCTCTTAAACTCTTTCTGAACTAATTCCCTGTTAATGATTATGCTTTCCCCCATTTCCTTTTAGATAAATAAATGTGTTACACTAGTGAAATCTATTAATCTCTATAACTACTAAATAACAACAATAAGGAAAAGTAATAATTTGAGCATAAAATACATATAATGTATTAACAATACTGCAAAAGTATGCATGCAGTTAGAGAGCCCTAGATCCATTTCTTTTTCAGTTAGTGGACCCAGTAGAGAGTCAATTTGTCTGTTATGCTTTCTTCAGCTTAGCATCAGCTTCACTTGACCAGTGGGGGCTGCTTCTCCAGCCTCCTCATTATTACTTCCCCTCCTTGGCATTTACAGTTCCCAGGTTTGTGTTACGGATGTTATTCATGTGTCATTTACCACTTTCCCCAAACAATTAAGCTCCAAATCACATCAGAGATTGTTCAAGCTGCGTGCCACCCGGACAAATTATACACCATGGCTTATTCTGCCTATCAGCATCTGGCACAGATCACCTTCTGTGGGTCAGTCAACTTCAGTAGTTGGTTTTTCTGGTAGCCCCAAAAGGACTAATTCATGGTGTATAATTTCAACTACAATTCTCTCTCCCTCTCCTTTCTTTCTCTCCCTCTGTATGTATATCTGCATATGTGTGTCCTTCTTTGTGTGAAGCAAAAGACTATTATTATCCTCTTATTTAATATGACTGCTTGGCACTATCATTTTAACCATCAAGATAGAAAATTCCTTCAGTAATTTAGCCAGCTTTTAACATACAAGTCATGCATCACTTAACATGGAATACATTCTGAGAAATGTGACATTAGACAATTATTGCATCATTGTGCAGGCATCATAGTGTAGTTAGCCTACATCAGTACTGGTCAATCACTTGACTTGAGGCAGTCAAGTCAACTAGTAGATCTACGAAGATGCTGTCAATAAATTTACAATATTGTTTTACAGTGGATGTTTTTAAAGTAAAAGTATAAAATAATAATAAAAAGCATTTATAGAAAGTACACAAATCAGCAACACAGACATTTATCATCATTATCAAATATCTGTATGGGCTGCAATAGCTCTACTTTCCTGTTACTGGCAGACAGAGAGTTTCTTTGAACCAGCACCACCACAAATATGAGTACCACATTATCCTATGACACCGAGATAGTTATTTCATTGTGAAGTAGTAAGAAAATCATGGCTTCATTCTAATATAAGAGATCATTGTCATACAAGCAACTGAAGTGTGGATATGTGACAATAGAACTGGATGTAAGGAAATACAGCCTTCCTTTCATAATGTTTCACCTTTGAGAACTCTTAAAATTCTAACAGAGTGAATAACAGTCTTATTAGCTATCTTTAATATTTGTTCTTCACCAGGAACTTGTCTAAATTGCGGAATGTGGGACTATTGGTTCACAGCTGTGTCTCTAGGACTGAGCATTCTTTGATGCAACAGAAATTCCATGGATACCAATGCAAATACTATGAGAGTTAACATGTGTCTTTCACTGATAGTAAACGTTAATGCCTGTTTCATGGTGCAGAAAGCCTGTTTCTATTGCAGACTGCCATCTACTTTTTAACAGAGTGCCTTGGCAATACAGCATGCAGTCCATAAAACAGAATCTTGTTTGAAATTCCTGTAGAAACCATCCGCACATTGCTTGTCTACCAATCTTAGAGTGAGCTCTTGGCAATTACATGGACAGTTATCTGAAACATCACCGTTTTCAAGATATTTTCTCATCTAGAGGAGTGAAAAAAAAACAACTTTCTATGAATCTAGCTCTAAGTGCTTCTAAAAATATATTTTAAAAGTCCTCTCATTTGGGGTATTCATGGAACTATTGCTTCACATTTTATAACATTTTTGCATATTTATTACCATAAATATAAAATTAGGGTCTCTGGAAAAGGCTTAGTGGATAAAACACTTGTGGTGCAATTGTGAGGAACACAGTTGCAGTCTCCAGAGCTCCCGTAACAGCTGGGCTCATGACGTGGTCCACAGGTGCAGTCTCCAGAGCTCCTGTAACAGCTGGGCTCATGACGTGGTCCACAGGTGCAGTCTCCAGAGCTCCTGTAACAGCTGGGCTCATGACGTGGTCCACTTGTAGTCACAGTGATTGCTAGGTGGACATAGGGATCTCTGGGCTGAGCTTGGTTCCCAGTGTACACGGACTATCTAACGAGCCAAACTTTTAGGTAACTGAGAGATGCTGACTTGGTAAATAAAGTAGAAACTGAAGCAGATCTAACATACTTGCACATACATCTACACACTGTTACACCTCCTTAAAAACATCTGTATACACACATCCACATAAAAGTTAATTAAAAATAAAATCAATACAATTTTTTACTTCCTTATTCATTTTTTCTATCTCCAAATAATTCAGCATGTTAAGGGAACCAAACAACATGCCCCATGACTTTAATTTATGTAGCATACCATCAACTCCAAAGGACCAAAGTTTGAATAAAGTTTTCTTAATAAATCCATGATAGTGAATAATATTCCCATATTGAGTATTCCCATTTAGAACGCTTCTTTTTTATTTTCACACTATTTAAGTTCTCCAAGTAAGTTCTTGTGCACAGTCATAATTATTTTATTTTTAGGAATTCAAACTATAAAAATAGTCATGACTTTGTTATAAACGGCAAAGGCTCTTCTTTTTATTTCTGCCTTTTTTGTTTTGTTTTTGTTTTTCCAGACAAGGTTTCTTTCTGTATCCCTGGTTGTTCTGGAACTTTCTCTGTAGATCAGACAGGCCTTGAACCCAGAGATGTATCTGTCTCTGTCACTTTAATGCTAATGCATTAAAGGCAAGTTTCACCACACCTAGAAAGGCTCTCCTTTTTCACTGTTGTCTCAAAACTAAAAATGTAGTTTATAGTGTATGTGCTGGTTAGTTTTATGTCTACTTGACATGAACTAGAATCATTTGGGAAGAGAGAACCTTAATTAGAAGGTAGTCCTAGCTGATTGGCCAGTGGGAAAGCATTTTCTTGATTAGAGGTTATTGTGGGTGGTGTCACCCCTGCATTTGGTAGTCCTAGAAGAAATCAGGCTAAGCAAACTATGAAGAACAAGCCTTACATAGACTAAGCTTTCCTCCATGGCTGCTGCTTCAGTTACTGCCTTCAGGCATCTGCCTTGAGTTCCACCCTGACTAACTTTCAGGGTAGACCATGATAGGGAGATATAAACTGAAGTGAACCCTTACTCCCCAGGTTGTTTTTGGTCATGGTATTTTATCACAGGAATNAAGAATATAGTGTCTCATATATAGCTCACCATTGCTAGAAAATTTTCCCCAAAATTTTAAAATTATTTTACACTGTTTTTAATTGCTTTCTTTGAATATATTATTAAAGTGAAAACTATTCTTAGAAGAATGATTTTCATAAACACTACTACATTCTACCAAAGAAACCTGTGGCACCTGTCTACACTGCACTGCTATTAACATTATGACTATGTATCATTGGTATTCTCAGTCTCAGGAATCTGAGGGGGAAATGTTTGCTAGCATTGCCAGTGCCATTTCATTCACTGAGGTTGACATTACTACTTGTTCACATCTTGCTAAGCTTTTGTATGATTTCCTTTGTGAATTGCTTGTTGTATATTTTGTTTGTCACTCGGGTGTCTGTTTTTTTGCATCATCAGAAACAGCTATACATACCTTATATGTGAAAAACTGCTAAGAGTCTTTGGCTAGGAAAATTATTGTCAGCTTTAAAATGTGAAGTGTAGCTGTTATAAAAGTATCAGCTGACTTGGAGTCTTTAGTGCATTACTCAACAGCATGGGGATCTTTACTCTGCAACACTCTATTTGCGGCATCAGTCAGTGAACATGTCAGATGGTCTCTAGAGCTAAATGTAAAACAATTCTGGCTTCATGCTGAAAATAAGGAGAAAGGGGCCACCAGTGAGATGGGTTATAAAGTCTCACTGTTCAAAATGGTAGTACTGTTGGTAACCAAAGTCATCACATGTACTAGCAGGTGAATTACACGAAATAACTCTTCATTTGAACATAACAAAAGTCATCAATTCAATTAACATCCTTGTGGGCAATCTCCAGAGAAAAGCCAATGACTGAATTATTATGGAGTATGAATGCATTGTTGCTAGTGAGACAAACTGGGAGGAAAACATGGGCTTTCCTAGATTAGACTGTCTCTAGTTGGTGAGTGGGGAACTGATTTCAATTTCTAGGATCATTAATCTCCTACTTTTTATGGGCAGTAAATTACCTTTAAATTAAAACAAACAAACAGGATACCTGTCAGACTGTGTGTCAGTATAAACACAGGCTTTCAGCAAATTGTAATTAGGACCAATATCTTGACCTACTTAAAAAGTGAAGTAGGGAAGAAAACATCCAATTTCTCTTCAAACAACAAAAAAATAACTCTTAAAAAATTTGGAAGACTAGATATAACTCAGTTGTAGATTGATTGCCTAGTAAATGTCAAGGCCTGAGTTCAGTTCCCAGCCTAGAAAAATATAAAAACTGATATCTATATTTTTCTATGTGTAATATACCACATGGATTTTATTCAGTCACAATAGTTTTATATATATGCCGAGTGACATCTCTTGTGTACATTTTGTTTTAATTTTAATTCTTTTATTCAAGATGAGAATAAGGGTTTTGGCTACCAAGTGTATCTATTCTCTGACTTCAATGTCTAGAAGAACACTAAAAAAAAAAGGAATAGAGAAAGAAAGAAGCAAGCAAACAAAGAGAAGTAGTCGTTACAGGTAAAGTCACCATTATTCTTATATATTGCATGTGAAGTCATTTTTACCACATTTCAACCATATCAATTTCCAACTTGAATGAATAAATGTCCAGAGTATTCTGTCCTCTATTCGTCAGGTTCTGCTAAAGGGACCATTAACCCGTGGGAAACCACCAACCACAACCCTGAAAGGATAAATGAATGACGACAACAATCCTGTATCTGCTCTGTAAACCTGCTATTGTTATCACTGTTTTTCTGGGTGTTTGTATTGGATAAGGGAAGATAGCTTTGATATTTCTTGTAATTTCTATTGAAAATTAAACGTGGTGTTAGGATGCTTTTATCTAATGGGATAGAAAACTCTACCTCACTTGAATCAAAATTAAATATAGCCCAAAAGTCTAGAGGTTCCAAGACTAACTGGAATCACTATAAAAATGGTTTCACTGAGGTCCCATTTCTCTTCCCCAAGATTGTAGCTTTGTGTTCTCCTCATTTGTCTTCATTCATAAGCAGCTGTTGGTTCATATCCTTTCACAATTCTTAGACTCTGCTCTGACAGATCAGTCTGAATACAAACAACCATCTCTGAGCCAACATTGTGGTCAAATATTAGACTGAAATAAGCCAAGGACCCTGGTCAGAGCAGAAGATGGGAAAGCCCTGTGTCAGGACATAGAACCAGGGTAGGTGAGAGGAGAATACCCACATAAGTGGATTTAGACAAAAGAGATCTTGATGTTAAATAACCCAGTATGGGTAGTCATTTCTGCAAGTAGATATTTTTTCTACCACAGTACTAATTCTTCTTTGTATATGGAGACCATCTCATGCTCACATTACCACAGGAACAAATTTAGAAGTTTTTTTGTCAGACTTAAAGTGACAATAATGGGATGAGCAAAAAAGAATTCCCTCAGTTTGTGTTTGCTTTATTGCTTCTATTTCCATTTTTAGGACTTGAACAATTTTATTTATTTTCTTTACCTATTTAGTTGGTTTTTTTTTTTCTATGTTTCTTTAAGGGATTTATTCATTTCTTCTTTAAGGGCCTCTATCATCTTTATAAGATTGGATTTAATGTCATTTTCTTGAACTTCAGATGTTTTGGGATATCCAGGGCTGGCTGTGCTCTGAAGATGTCATATTGCCCTGGCTTTTGTTTATTATGTTCTTTTGAAGGCCTTTAGCTATCTGAATGGCTTTGGTCCCTGGATGTTCTTGTTGTGGTAGATTTTCGGAGGGGACTTAACCTCAATGGTCATAGTGTGGTTGGCCTCTTATGGGTATCTTTGTGCTGTATGGTTCCAGATCAGCAGGTCTGATGAAGGTAGGCAGAGAGTTGGTGGGAGAATGGAGATCCACTGAGGATCTGCCCGAGCAAACTGCTCGGCAGTTTGGGGTGCCCAATGGAACTCAGTGGGCAGGGAAGATGGATCAGGAAGGGAATTCAATCAGTATTGTTTCAGGATACACAGGTCTGATGAAGGTGGGTGGAGAGGTGGCGGGAGAATAGAGGAAGTCTGGCGATAGCAGGCTGTTCTGGTATATATGGTTTATACGTAAGAGTGTTAATTCCTAAAAATGTTTCATTGTAAAGTAAAATATTATTTTAGGAACTATTATTGAATATATACAAAAATACCTTAACTGTGTATCTAAAAATCTTAATAGATAGCTAGAATTAATCAGCTTCTTTAAAAAGGATAATGAATGAAACTGCAGAAACCAGGAAAGTAAAAAGGAACTATTCTTGGGGGTGGGGAGAAGAGGAATATAATTTGAATAGCAGTGTACAAGTTATCTGAAGGAGGAAATGGGGAAAATGTGTGGGCTTTAAACTTAAGGATGAGGAGGGAGATAAATACAGAAGGATGGATATGACCATTAAAAGGCCTTAAAAAGTCAAAAGGAGTCATAGTATTATTTATATGTCCAAAAATAAGTATAATACAAGTAAATCTATGTATACATACACAAATACAGTTTAAATAAAATTTTCCCATCTAGGCTGAGAACATCCCCCAAGATTGATAAATTGTGTAACAAAACCCCAACAGAAGGCATAAACATCCAATCTTTCTTTTGAATTGTTAGTCAGGGTTCTTCAAGAAACTACCAAAATATTTTACATTATGGCTTGTTAGTTACCCTTGGTCCCTATTGTAGAACCATTTGACATAGGACTCAGAGGACAAGGTTGGATCTGACCTCAAAGCCACCTGCCTGAAGACTAACTTTCATGGTGTCAGAAACATGGAAGCTTCCAAAAAGAGGGAAGCAGCCAGTAGTCCTACACAGCTCTGACACCTATGAAATGTAACCACTCCCAGGTACAATAATCCTCAAGGTGCAGTAGTGGCATTTATATATTGACAGTTACCAATATCTCTCTAATTGGACTTAAGACCTTCTCAACAAGAGGGAAATCATTCTGAAAGACCCACAAAGTGAGGACTCCCCCATGTTCTGACTTAGGAGAGGTGAGACCCCAAATCACTCACAAGAAATGGCCTTGATGCAAACCATAAGAGGACATTTTATTCCAGGTGAACTCTGGGGCTCACCACACATGGGTAGAGGACCATGAGCCCTGAGTAGCTGGGAAAGGGGTTATTTAAAGGAATAAACCACAATCAAGGGAGTGGGGAGAGAGTTATTGGATAAATACCAGTTAAGACTCAAGAAGTGGAAGTCAAAAGGAATAATACCCGGTAATTGTGTGGTTATTTCTCAAGACAGTTTCTATGAGCCTCTAACAATAGCACATTTGCATAGCGGGTTCCAGGAGCAGTCAGGGTGACCTCTTCTTGAACAAACACTCCCTGAACCCAGGAAGCAGGTGGGTGGAGAAATGTCGCTATCTGTTTTATGATTAGCATGCCTTGGAGCATTGAGTCACAAAAGTCACACTCTCAAGCCTGTTTTTTTGTTTTTATTTTACACCTTTTCAATGCCTTGTAGTAGAAACCTGGGATTAGTGAATTCATGGATCTTGGAGGAGAACATCTATCTACCGCTATGCTAAACTAGCATAATCTTCAACTACATTCTAAATATTCATCCTATACCCAAAGATACGCCTAATTATTACCCCAGTCAAGGATACTTCTCTTAACAAGAGATGTAAATCATTAGAAAAAAATCTGTGCCAGAGATATCAGTAGATTCTCAACAAATACTAACTGTGGGCTATGTAATATGCATGAGTGGGGAAAGTCGATTTAAGGTTGAAGTCTACCATGTCCATATAGCTCCTCTGAGTTCAGCACAAAATGAAGGACTCCCTTTTCCAGCAGGGCTTCCTCTTCTCTGCCTAAACTTATGTGGTGAGTCTGACCATCACACCCTCTACCTGAGGAAGGTCACATAGTTCTTGGTAAACCTACAAGTTTAACTTCCTCCTGCTCCTCTCAGCCCCTCCCCCAAGAACCTGCCTAGCAAGTACCTGGAATGACTCTCCATGTAAATGAGGCATTCACAATACATTACCCTCCATCCAGTGATTTACATTTTTATCTTGAAAACTCCCTTCCATTCTCCAAGGTTCATATATAGCCCTTGACCACCATGAATAAACAATATGAACACAAGCAGCTTCACTGAATATTGATTAAGATAACTGTTTCATTGAGTACCCCCTAAAAGAGCTATAACACTAAAATCCCTGGAGAACTGCTCCTCATGTGCACATAGCACATACTACCAGACCAGGATCTTGTAAACCCCACCTGTTCTGGGCTCACTTCATCCTTCCAGACTGGTGTGCAGTAGGACATGGGAACCCTGAGGGAGGATGAAGAACTTGGAAACATATGCATAAACCTATCACGATGAAAGAATGTGGGAAATGGTACTAAACAAGTTTCTCTGGAAAAAGTTGAAACTCATACTTCCACTCACATTTGACTTGCTATAACAGCTTGTGATGTGACCACATCTAAGTTCAAGGCAACACCAATGAAAGCAAACTGCATGTCCAGATAAAAGATAGATCTGAGGAATACATTGCTGGTCTCTACCACCAATGAAATCTGAATGCATGCCCAGATAAGAGATAAGTCTGACAATGGAGTACTACTCAGCTATTAAAAACATTATTTTACATGATAACCGCCAATCCAAGAGCATGGGAGACCTTTAGAATTCTACCAGACTTTTTGTTTTTGGGTTTTTTTTTGGGGGGGGGGGTGGTTTTGGTTTTTGAGACAGGGTTTCTCTGTGTTCCCCTGGCTGTCCTGGAACTCACTCTGTAGACCAGGCTGGCCTGGAACTCAGAAATCTGCCTGCCTCTGCCTCCAGAGTGCTGGGATTAAAGGCATGTGCCACCACGCCCGGATTCTACCAGACTTTTAAAGATGAGTTAATACCAATATTCCTCAAATTAATTCATACAATAGAAACAGAAGGAACATTGCTCAATTTACTTTATAATATGACAGTTACTTTGTTACAGAAACTACATAAAGATTCAACAAAGAAAGAAAATTTCAGACCAATTTCCCTTATGAGTGTAGATGCAAAAATACTCAATAAAATACTTTCAAAGTTAATTGAAAATGATCATCCACCATAATTATATAGACTTTATTCCAGAGATTGCAGGGATGGTTACAATATATGAAAATCACTAAATGTATCCATCATATAAACAAACTGAGAGAAAAACCCCACAATCATCTCATTAAAAATAGAAGAGGTTTTTTTTTGACAATTTCAATACCATTTCATGATAAAAGTCTTGGTAAGATAAGGGATACAAGGGATATGCCTAAATGTAATAAAGGCAATTTCCAGCTTGCTTTAGCCAATATCACATAAAGTGGAGAGAAACTCCGCTGAACATTATCCTGTTGAACCTCTCTGTCAGAGATCTGTCATAGTGGGGCCCACTATAGTGGGGTGGGTTCATCCTGGATGTTTTCTGTCTTCCCAGAGCTGTGAGGATTAATCTATTTTCAGTTAAAGAAGAAAAAAAAGGCATCCCAGAGTGTTCCCTTGCCTTTTTCCATTGCACTGTGGGAGGAAAAGCAAGATGACAATCATAAGCACACGGACACTCCACACACACATAATTGATCTGTGACTTAGTATTGTATTCTGGAGCAGTGAGAAATATATTTCTTTTATTTATAAACCAGCAAGTTTACAGGATTTAATTATAGCTCCCCAGTTACACTGAGACACAATATATACAAGGACCTTGGTTTATTATGATGAATTCATTTCCTACAAAGTGAAAGTCTCATTGTAGTGCTGACTCATATTCATTTAAAAATGTAAGGATTGCCTTCGGGTTAGCACCAGCTCCAGGCCACCTTGGGCGCAAACTTGGCAGATGGCCCTACAGTCCCCAGAGGACTCTCCATGTCCCAGGCACCCTAGCATGCCTAGGATCTTAGGATCACTGCTGAATGGAACACAACATCCGTTCCAACACAACTGGGAGTGCCTGGGGCCAGCAGAAACAGGGACACTGGACCCTGCCCGACCAGCGGCTTGGGATACTTCTGGTTAGAACTGGTCTACCTTGGTTTTGAACACAGCAGACAGCACAACGGTCCCCAGAGGAGGTACCGCTCCAGGGTACTGTAACACACCCGGGATCTTAGGATTCGAGGATCCCAGGATCCCAGGAGTTTGGTCACACCAGGATCCAAACACAAAAACACTCCAACAGAAGGAGGGAAATGACGCTCTAGAAAAAGCAAGAAAGTAATCCTTCAACAAACCTAAAAGAAGATGAATTGATACAGAACATGTGGTACATTTACACAATGGAGTACTATGCAGCTATTAAAAACAATGAGTTTAGGAAATTCTTAGAAAAATAGAGGGACCTGGAGTATATCATCCTAAGTGAGGTAACCCAATCACAAAGGAACACACATGATACGCACTCACTGATAAGTGGATATTAGCCCAGAAGCTCAGAATCCTTATAAGGGAACAAAATACCCATGGAAGGAGTTACAGAGACAAAGTTCGGAATAGAGCCTGAAGGAACAACCATCCAGAGACTGCTCCACTTGGGGATCCATCCTGTAAACACCACCAAACACAGACACTATGGCAGATGCCAACAAGAGCTTGCTGACAGGGGCCTGATATAGCTGTCTCCTGAGGGGCTCTGCCAGTGCCTGGCAAATACAGAAGTGGATGCTCACAATAATCCATTGGATGGAGGACAAGGTTCTCAATGAAGGAATTAGAGAAAGTACCCAAGGAACTGAAGGGGGTTGAAGCCCCGTAGGAAGAACATCAATATGAACTAACGAGTACCCCCAGGGCTCCTTGGAACTAAACCACCAATCAAAGAAAACACATGGTGAAACTTGTGGCTCTAGCTGTATATGTAGCAGAGGATGGCCTAGTCAGTCATCAATTGGAGGAGAGGCCCTAGGTCCTGTGAAGGTTCTATGCCCCAATATATGGAGTGCCAGGACCTGGAATGGGAGTGGGTGGGATGGGGGAGGGAAGAGGGGATAGGGAATTTTTGGAGGGGAAACTAGGAGAGGGGATAACATTTGAAATGTAAATAAAGAAAATATCTAATAAAGAATGCAAGGATTGAAAATTTGCATTTCTAATATTACCATTTCAGCTATACTGATTTGTGTTGTGTTTGTCTAAACAAATGAAGAAATTTCAGGGAAACTGACTAAAAACATTGATTGCTGTGAGTGACATTATGGCCTTTGTGAAACTGGCCTAGACACTGTCCCATTCATTTTACTATGTTAGATTGAAGAAGCCATCACCTCTGAACAAAAACTCAGGTCTCTAGAATATAAGCAGTTTCCCAGTGCCTTGCATTCAAATCACAAATTAAATTACCTTTAGAACTATCAAAGTTAACATAGAACAACCAAATGCTGTCATAGAGGAACTAAGTAGGAAATTTCAGAAGTATCAGAGCACAGTGTAAGAACATGTGTTACAGGTGTAGGATCCCTGCGTGGTAAGGGATAAACCACTGTCTAGTTTGATGAGTCTCTATTATGAACAGATTATCTTTTCAGAGCAGCTGGAACTACTCAATTACTTAAAAGTACAGTGTTACCCTACTAAAGCTTCAAATGTCAGAACATCTTCTAATCATGTTTACAGAGATAATTTTGCCATTTAAAAAATCAGCATGTAAATTAAAAATCAATGACCTATTTTATTTCTTTTAATTACTGAAATAAAAAGAAATTATGTTGTACTGATGTTTGTTCCTATGGTCTTGTTGACTGTTATTAATGAAAATATTAAATGAGTATAGTACAAAAAGAAATTTGCTGTCAAACTTTATGCCACCAATTGACAGACACCATACAAGATATGCATATTTGCCTATGGGCAGGCATTTTTTCCTAACACGATTAATGATACTCTGTTATGCTTGCAGACAGAAGCATTTAGTCCTCCGAGAGTCTCCATCCAGAAGCTGACTCAGAGAGCTGCAGATACCCACAGCTAAACAGTGGACAGAGTCTGGGGACTCTTATGGAAGAATAGGAGGATGAATTGCTGGCCCTGAAGGGAATAAGAACTCCATAGGAAGACCAACAGAGTCCGCTAACCTGGACCCTTGGGGCTCACAGAGACTGAACCATCAACAAAAGAACATAGATGGGCTGGACCCAGGCCTCTATGCTCACTTATAGCAAGTACATTGTTTGGTCTTCATGTGAGTCCTAAACGACTGAAACAGGGGCTATTCCTAAAGCCATTGCCTGTCTGTGGGGTATGTTCTGCTAGGTGGGCTGCCTTGTCAGGCCTCAGTGGGAGAGGAAGCTCCTAACCTCACGGAGACTTGAAGTACCTAGGTAAGGGGAATATACTCAGGAGGGGACCCTGCCCATTCAAAAGAGAAAGGAAGGTGTGATGGGGAAGAGGTTGTGGGAGGGGATTCCTGGGATACAAGTCAGTGAGTGGGATATAAAGTGAATAAGTAAAAAAATTAAATTAAATTAAGAATTTTAGTTTTAAAAAGAATTTTCTCCTCATTAGTAAGTTTTGCTTCTCTATACACATGGATTCTTTACAGAGCTGTTTCAAATGTTTTGTAGCACTGCTTATATATTTTAGTTATGAGTCATAAAGAATGACTATAATAAAATGACTGTGTGAAAATAGATTAGCACTAGTTAGGTACTCATTGTCAAACTTTCTAAACTTTCATTAAATGCTCATATGCACATAAAAATCAATTGGTGTTCTCGGGTATGTTAAAATGAACAGTGCACTTAGACACCTTCTTGCTACTGTAGTCTTTTGAAAAACAACTGTTCTCTTTCTCCAATCTCCCAAAACAAAAACAAAAATAACCCTTGTCCAGCCTTTCCAGAAACAGGTTGAGCCCCTTAGACCCTGAGCCAGCTACTTCTGAGAGCGTAAGGCAGCAGATCTCCAAGCAGGACTTTGAGTAAAATATTTTCAGAAGATGTCCACAGTTATCGGAATAGGGATATATTCCAATTTTTCACACTGATTTAAAGGTTTTGTTTGGTATAAAGGTCATAAAACAAAGAAAATTTGTGACTTAGCTTCCTCAGATATCTCAGGTGATATATTTGCATGATTAGAATGTGTTCTTAGCAGGCATCTACGTCCCAGCAGTTATGTATCTTAGATTGTACTCTGTCATCTTAAGGATATTACATTCTATACAAAACATACCCTGTAGCTTCTGACTTCTTAAACTTGTTTTGACTATCATGTATTTGAGTTTTGCCAGTTGAAGCAGGTTCTCACTATAGAGCCCTATCTAGCCTGGAACTTTCCTGTACACCAGCCTGTCTTTGGATATACAACAGTCTAACTGCCTCTATCACCACCAGGCTTTAAAGCTGATACATTTTAAAAGGAAAATTATACTCAACAGCGCATTTTTAGAAAAAGTGTTAGTTAGCTTCATACTTACATAGTTAGTAACCAATTGCTGATACACCTTTAACAGAGAATAGGTGTTCTAGGGTAGGGCTAGCTGAATTCGACAGAATCTAAATGAGAAAAAAAAGAAAGGATGAAAGAGAGAAAGAAGGAAAGAAAGACATCTGAACCATCTCAGATAATACTATAGATATTTGGGATGATAACTCTTGAATCTACAAATCCAAGGTGTTTCTTACAATAGTTTACTCAAAGGGTGGTGTATTAGTAGCACTTTGTATCATGAAAACCTAAAATACAGACCTTAAGAAAGGTTAATCTAAATTCACAGATGACAGAAAATGTCATGGTCTCCAGAAGATTTCTAATCTTTTGAATTTCACATGACATGCCCCTTTATGCTCCTAGAATAGACAGAATATTGGATAGACCATTGCTCAGACCCACTGAACTAATTCTTCTGCTTTTAACTAAAGTCTCCTATTTCTTTGAAAAGACCTTGTTTAAATTGCAGATGAATCTGGTCTGGGGAAAGGTGTCCCTAAAGAGAAAGGAACGTAAGTGCCCATGTTAGTGTTATCTTACTGTGTGCACAGGATAAATCTAGGGGAGATTGAACTAATCTAAAGTTCAACATCTGTTTTATTCAAAGTGGAACATTTGAAATTCAATGCAAAGAAGGACTTTCCAGCCTGGCTTTGATTCTGAATGACTAATTACAGCAGTCATCTTTCAGTTTTTGAGTCCATAAAGCCTTCTAGCGAGCTCCAATAACAGTCCCATAAAGTAGCATTACAAGCTGATGGGCGTATTATAGGTTCCTTGCTGTTTTGAATAGGAACCCTATTCTATAATTTTATAAAATTTTGCATTTAGTCACATTGGACATCAGTAGTATCACAGTGACGATACCATTTGGGATTGGAACACATTTAAGATGGGATTTCTCTTTTTTTCTTTCCCCTGAATGATTTTGAGCAAGTTAAAGATTTTTTTTTTCTTTTTAAAGTGAAGATGTAAATAATACCAGTAACACTTAGAACACTAATGAACGAATGTGTCAGGAGTATTAAAAATATAGTATTTGAGCTCTTAGTATAACAGCTGGTAAAGAGTGAGGGGTCAAAACATACTAACTAATTAAGCCTCATCATAACATGTTTATTCAGAACTGACCTTTAGACTTAGTAGTTTCGTTTATAGAACATATATATCAGGTAATGCTGCATATTTAATAAAAGTTAACTCTGAGTAGCATGCATGAGGTCCTCTAAATCCACTCTTTTTGCTTCAACAGAGTTTGGATGGAACATATCCCAGGACTCTCTCCTTTTAAACTTTAAACCTCCTTCCAGTCTCTCCTGTCATGGCCTCCAAGATTGTCTTCTTGTAATCTCAGACTTCAGGACCAGATAGCCTCCTTTTGCCTTTCACCTCCTATTGCTAACCTGCTATGGCTTCCCAGAATTCTCAGAGTACTCCAACTGGGTAGAGGCTGCTGACAACTTCCTAGGCAAGGTGTACCAGTAGGCCTTCTACATTGACCATTTTCCTGAGCCATGTAGCTCTGCTGTGGGCTACTTGTTTCCTGAGCTGGCTAATGAGAAGCACAGAAGCAGTCAGTGTTTACTGAAGACACAAAAATAGTCCCATGTCTGCACTGTCCAGAAACGCTGATGCTTTCTCAAGAGAGCTGTGGTAAAAATTTAGGATGCTATGGAAAGCATGCTGGCCTTGTAGAAGGACCAGAACCAGGCCTTTCTGTATTTTGATGAACTGGGGGTTCAGGCCCCACTCCCACAACTTCTTAGAGTGTCACTTCTCTAAAGAGGAGGTGAAACTCACCAAGCAGATGCATGACTACCTGTTCAATCTCTGCAGATTGGTGAGCTGAGCTTTGCGGAGCACATCTTTTCAAATGGCTAGCCTTCAAATGTCTGGGACATGAATGGGTTTCCAGACACTCTTTCCCCTTGCCACAGCCAGCCTTGGACTTCTGCCTGAGCCTCTTCAGCCACTAAATAGCATTGTAATTGACCCATATCCTTTCCTAAGTTGTGGAACAAGTGAAAATAAACAGAACATGTATACTTTTGACATTTTCTGACATGCATATGTTTGGCACAATGAAATAAGAACATTTTCCTCTTGGTCTTAAATGCTAATATTTCAACAGTGTTACCAGTGTTGCTCACACAAGTTCAACTGCGTCACAGTTTATGCTTAGCTTTCCATGTGTGTTTCCTTATGTTACACAGACTCTTAAAAGTGGGGGGCTCAGCCTTTGCATTTGCATCTGCTATATTTCTTGGGCCTGATATGCTGTTTTTCCTACATGATGTCTGAGGCTTCGACACGATCTTTGATTAGTACACAAAATTTAAAAGACCAAAGCTATCATTGTGGCCCACTTATGTATAGGAAAACAGACTTGGCAATATAATCTTAATTAAGGGTTTTGGTCGTGGCCCGCCCTGCCATCTTCCCCCTGAACACAGCAGAGGCTGCCAAGGGCCCCAGAGTATGCTCCATGCCTCAGGACCTTGGGATCACCTCGAGATCACTGGTGAATGGAACTCAACATCAGCTCCAAGGAATTGCTGAGGGTCTTGTGCCAGCAGGAGCTGGGATTAAAGGTGTGGATCACCATCGTCCAGCTACATTAATGATTTTAACAGTCCCATTTCCCCTAAAGGAATAGAAGCAGTCATTAATAGTCTCCCAACACAAAAAAGCCCAGGACCAGATGGGTTTAGTGCTGAGTTCTATCAGACCGTCAAAGAAGACCTAATTCCAACTCTCCTCAAACTATTCCACAACATAGATGCAGAAGGTACTCTACCCAATTCGTTCTACGAAGCCACAATTACTATGATACCTAAACCACACAAAGATCCAACAAAGAAAGAGAACTTCAGACCAATTTCCCTTATGAATATCTATGCAAAAATACTCAATAAAATCCTCGCAAACCAAATCCAAGAACACATCAAAACGATCATTCATCATGATCAAGTAGGCTTCATTCCAGGGATGCAGGGATGGTTTAATATATGGAAATCCATCAATGTAATCCACTATATAAACAAACTAAAAGACAAAAATCACATGATCATCTCATTAGATGCTGAGAAACCTTTTGACAAAATCCAATACCCCTTCATGATAAAAGTCATGCAACGAACAGGACTCAAGGCCCACAGCTAAACATAACAAAAGCAATATACAGCAAACTAGTAACCAACATCGAAGTAAATGGAGAGAAACTGGAAGCATTTCCACTAAAATCAGGGACTAGGCAAGGCTGTCCACCCTGTCCCTAACTATTCAATATAGTACTTGAAGTCCTAGCTAGAGCAATTAGACAATAAAAGGAAATCAAGGGAATGCAAATTGGATAGGAAGAAGTCAAAATATCACTATTTGCAGATGATATGATAATATATATAAGTGACCTTAAAAATTCCACCAGAGAACTCCTAAACCGGATAAACAGCTTCAGCTCAGGAGCTGGATATAAAATTAACTCAAACAAATCAATGGCCTTTCTCGACACAAAAGATAAACAGGATGAGAAAGAAATTATGGAAACAACACCCTACAATATAGTCACAAATAATATAAAGCACCTTGGTGTGACTGTAACTAAGGAAGTGAAAGAACTGTATGGTAAGCACTTCAAGTCTCTGAAGAAAAAAATTGAAGAAGATCTCAGAAGATGGAAAGATCTCCCATGCTCATGGATTGGCAGGATTAATATAGTCAAAACGGCTATCATGCCGAAAGCAATCTACAGATTCAATACAATTCCAGTCAAAATTCCAACTCAATTCTTCACTGACTTAGAAAGGGAAATTTGCAAATTCTTCTGGAGTAACAAAAAAACCTAGGATAGCAAAAGCTATTCTCAATGATGAAAGAACCTCTGGTGGAATCACCATGCCTGACCTCAAGCTGTACTACAGAGCAGTTGTGATAAAAACTGCATGGTACTGGTACAGCAACAGACAGGTAGATCAATGGACTAGAACTAAAGACCCAGAAATGAACCCACCCACCTCTAGTCTCTTGAAATTTGACAAGGGAGCTAAAACCATCCAGTGGAAAAAAGACAGCATTTTCAACAAATGGTGCTGGCTCAGCTGGCAGTTTTCATGTAAGCGATTGAGAATTGATCCATTATTATCTTCTTGTACAAAGCTCAAGTCTAAGTGGATCAAAGACTCCACATAAAACCAGAGACACTGAAATCTATAGAAGAGAATGTGGGGAAAAGCCTCAAAGAGATGGGCACAGGGGAAACATTCCTAAACAGAACAGCAATGGCTTGTGCTGTAAGAACAAGAATCGACAAATGGGACCTCATAAAATTGCAAAGCTTCTGTAGGGCAAAAGATACTCTCAATAAGACAAAAAGGCCACCAACAAATTGGGAAAGAATTTTTACCAATCCCAAATCTGATAGGGGACTAATATCCAATATATACAAAGAGCTCAAGAAGCTGAACTCCAGAAATTCAAATAACCCCATTAAAAATGGGGTACAGAGCTAAACAAAGATTCTCAACTGAGGAACACTGAAGGGCTGAGAAGCACTTTAAAAAATTGGGAAAAAATCACAACATTATATTTTCAGATTAGTTCCAGTCTGAAGCATTGTAAATATCTACAAAACTAAAATCTTGTACATAGTTTCATCTGTTTTTATTACATGGTACTAGACAACATGATCTCTCTGAGATTTAATGACTGGTTTTTCTTCCTTTCTCTGTTTCAAGATTTCTATATTCAGTCTGCTTTTTTATTATTAGAATACCTTGGGTACTTACAAATCCAGGAGAGTCATGCTTCTGGAAAACTTGGAAACTGAGAGCTTCCTGTGGAGAGTCTAAATCACAAGGGTCACTTGTTACTAAAGATTAAGTTGAATAATTTTAGATGTGAAGCTGATATCTCATTCTATTTTATTAGAAAATGCACATGAAATATTGTTTATAAACATTGATTGTATTAGAATATTTTACTAAGGATATAATAATTAGGAAATGCTCATAAATTTTTCTATGTGAAATTTGTGATGTGCTGATTTATGAAGCATTTAAAACTTAAAATGGCAATGTAATATGAAATAAATTCAATGGATTGTTGTCAAAAAAAAAAAAAGAAAAAGAAAAAATGTTCAACATCCTTAATCATCAGGGAAATGCAAATCAAAACACCCTGAGATTCAACCTCACACAAGTCAGAATGGCTAAAAGCAAAAATTCAGGTGACAGCAGATGCTGTCAAGGATGTGGAGAAAGAGGCACACTCCTCCATTGCTGGTGGGATTGCAAGCTTGTACAACCACTCTCGAAGTCAGTCTGAGGGTTCCTCAGAAAATCTGACATAGTACTACTGGAAGGTCCAGCAATACTTCTCCTGGGCATATACCCAGATATTCCAAATTGTAATAAGGACAAATGCTCCACTATGTTCATAACAGCCTTATTTATAATACCCAGAACCTGGATAGAAGCCAGATGTCCCTCACAGAGGAATGGATACAGAAATTGTGGTACATTTCCATAATGGAGCAGTACTCAGCAATTAAAAGCAATGAATTTATGAAATTCTTAGGCAAATGGATGGATCTGGAGGATATCATCCTGAGTGAGGTAACCCAAACACAAAAGAAGTCACTTGATATGCACTCACTGATAAGTGGATATTAGACCAGAAACCTAGAATATCCAAGATACAATTTGCAAAAGACAAGAAAATCAAGAAGAAGGAAGACCAATGTATAGACACTTTATTCCTCCCTAGAATAGGGAACAAAATACCAAGGGAAGGAGTTACAGAGACAAAGTTTGGAGCTAAGACAAAAGGATGTACCATCTAGAGACTACCCCAGCAGGGGATCCCTCCCATAATCAGCCACCCAACCCAGCCACTATTACATATTCCAGCAAGACTTTGCTGAAAGGACCCTGATATAGCTTTCTCTTGTGATGCTATATCAGTGCCTAGCAAATACAGAACTGGATGCTCACAGTCATCTATTGGATGGAACACAGGGCCCCCAATGGAGGAGCTAGAGAAATTACCCAAGCAGCTGAAGGGGTCTGCAACCCTATAGGTGGAACAACAATATGAACTAATCAGTACCCCTAGATCTTGTGTCTCTATTTGCATATGTAGCAGAAGATGGCTTAGTAGGCCATCATTGGGAAAAGAGGCCTCTTGGTCTTGCAAACTTTATATGCCCCAGTACAGACGAATGCCAGGGCCAAAAAGTGGGAGTGAGTGGGTAGTGGAGGAGGGCAGGGTGAGGGTATAGGGGACTTTTGGGAGAGCATTTGAAATGTAAATGAAGAAAATATTTAATAAAAAAATTTTAAAAACCTGAAAGGAAAAAAATCTTAATTAAGAAGCTTAGTTATATAACATATTGCAAATGTAGGATTAATAGTTTCTGTTAGATGGCCTAGTGGGCCATCATTGGGAGGAGAGGCCCCTTGGTACTGCAAACTTTATATGCCCCAATACAGGGGAACACCAGGGCCAAGAAGTGGGAGTGGGTGGGCAGGGGAGCAGGGAGGGGGAAAGGGGAAGGGGATTTTCAGGATAGCAGTTGAAATGTAAATTAAGAAAATATCTAATAAAAATAATTAAAAAATAAAAATAATTTCACCATGATAAAAAAAATAGTTTCTGTTGTATATGCATTATTGTGCACACATGGAAAACATTTGTATATAGCATTGTTTAACTTATAACAGATAACAAAGCTGTAAGGAAAGTAGATACTGGGTTAGTATTCAGATAATATATTTGGGAATCCTCACACATATCTACTAGACTGTTGTCCAGAGGCTGCATCAATATTTGTCCCATAGGTGATAGCAGTCTGATAAAGAACTGTCTTACAGAGAACAGACTGTTACTCAAATGTGTGCTTAGATTTCCACTTTTTTTTTGAGACGGCATCTCATTGTGTAGACCAAACTGACTTCAAACTTGTGATTACCCTATCTCAGCTAAAGGAATGCTGGAATTACAGGTGTGCTGACTGGCTGGTTTTTTGTGTTTTTTTTTTTTTGTTGTTTGTTTTTTTGTTTTTTTTTTTTTGAGCTATCTGAGAGAGTTCCTATCCAACCAATTTCAAATATTGGAAATATTGTAAGGAACATAAAAAAGGTCAACTCAGTTATGTTAGGTTCTTTACTGGTTTTAAAATAAGGTTTAGTGTAGTCTAATGTGAGTAAGGTTGCTTCTGAGAAAATGTACTAGTGTGGATTTGTGCACAATCAACCATTATGCAGTGGTAAAGTTAAAACTTGCCAAGTCATACAAATTCTTCAAACTGGGTAAAGAATTTCTGAACAGAGATGGGTGTTGGTGCACACTATTATCCCAGCACTCAGGAGGCTGAGGCAGGAGGATATTTAATTTGAGTCCAGCCAGAGCTATACAACAAAAACACATAAGAAAACAATTGCTTTTCCCGAGTAGATGCAAATATTTGGTCTCTGGTACTGAAGTCTACTGTTCCATATTTTGAATGTTTTGTGGGACAATGAAATCATGTTGACCCACCCAAGAAAGAAAAACTACCTTTAAGAGCAATGTTGTAATCAATGATAGAACAGGGAAACATTTTCTAAAATTCAGGGAAGGTTTTCTAGAATAGGTTAGCTTTAAATCATTATCATTTTGTTGTTATTGTTGTTGCTGTTGTTAGTGGTGTGTCTTTGTATATGTATGCCTGTGTTTAAGGGTGCAAGAGCCATTATACACATGATGAAGTGAGAAGACAGTTTACTTCTACCTTCACACATGTTTCAGAGATCAAACGAAGATCTACAGTTTTGTACAGTAAATGTTTTAACCAGCTGAGCCTTTGCACCAGCTGAAGAAGAGATTTACTTTTGGTAGCTCATGAATCCAAAAGTTATTGTATATAAACTAATTTTCATTATGTGTAAAAAGAAATGTTGTGATGTTTCTATAAGGCATACTGTTTATTTTAAACATTAAATACTGTTTAGTCTTTTAAATGACTTTTTGGATGATAATACTTAAAAAAAATAATGTGTAAAATTTCTTGGAAAAAGTTCCATTCTGTAATTGTGCTATGATAGTGGGATTAGGCACATGGTTGATGGCTTGATCTGACAGGGTCCAACCTGAGAACTGTTAACTTCTTGGATAAGAGCCAAAGGTTGCCCCTGGGGTTAACATAAATCAGTTAATCTCCTGACGGAAACAAGAAATCTTGACATCAAATGTACTGGCATAATGCTTGTCAGAGAGGTTGGGGCAGACTGCTTCTAAATCAGATAATATCTAGCCCTAGAGTTGCAAAGGTGTCTTGGACACGAGTACAGCATCATTGACAGAACTTTACTAAGGCAGCCATTCAGAGAACGTGATCTAAGGCGAGTTTGGGATTGGAAGGACTTTTAAAAGACTGATTACCAATAGGAAGAAATACCTGCACAAGAGGACCAACTTGTTTTCTGCATGAGTAAGGATGCAATGAGAACTCCATAAGCTGCTATTAGGCTCTGTTGCTTATCCTCTGAGAGGTGTTTCTGGCTATGAGGATTCTTAAAAGTCACTGAGAGAGTCACTTGAAACTACTGTTCAACAGTAGTCCTTTTCAAACAAAAAGAAGACTTTCTAAAGAACCAGGGTAGAATAAAGGAAAAGAAAAGACCCTTTACATCAAATCTTACCATCATCTGATAACTTTTTGTACAGGTGCTTGTCCCTGAAACTGATGGACTCTGACATGAGGTAGAAGGTGAGCAATGACTCCTAAAGCATCTTTTCACCTCTGCACACATGATATAACCCATGATCAAGCTCTCTTTTCTTACACAAGCACCCAAATAGTAATAAATAAATAAATAAATAAACAAACAAACAAACAAACTTAAACATTTAAAAACCCATCTAAAATGAGCTAAGTATCAGAATACTTAGTACTTCCCAGACCCTAAAGTCTTCAGACTACTCATATCCTACTTGAGAGAAATGAAGGCCCTAAGCAACATTGGAATTGGAATGTTACCTCTGCCCATTTAATTTTCATCAACACTATTTTATGTGTCCAAAAGTAGAAAGATGAGTAAACCTAGATTTTTCTTTTAGTGACTTTAAAATCCAACAGAGATACTTACATCAAAGAAAAGATCATCGCCAAGAGAACAGTGAAACACCACCACTTGGATATTGAGGCTGCTGTCTATAAATTCAATAATATCAATGTTCTTTATTGCTTCTCATGTTTTTATAATCTGCTAATTCATTAGCTCCTAGTCTTATAGTCTGAAAAATAAATTCTAGCCTGATTCTTCTGTGCTCTTCTAGACAATCGCATCCTGAATGTTTGCATAAATTAAATGCACTATTTTTTCCTCAAGACATGACATCCATTATGTGGCACATTTGGACTAGTTTTATATGCAACCAAGAACCAACCTGCACATAGAATTCACTGAGATTATCTCATCTTGATTTTAATTCTAACTTGTTTCTGTGGTTTGTAGCTTCCTGTTCCTCTTGATTCCCATGTTACAGGCTGACTTCTCTTGGACAAAGATCCAGCTGCAAATTAACATCTGTGGAATAGAAGGGGAGAAAACAAAATGGGCAGAAGGAGTTGGGGTTGAGCAGAGACACTGGACTATTGCCTCCATCTTAAGACCTAATTATGCTTCGGAGGCTGTCCCAGGTGGGACAGAAATGTTAGAAATGTCTTGTGTTACATGTTCTTTTCTGTTCCCTTTGCAATCATGGCTTTTTATAGATTTCCAAATACATTTTGTTTGAAGTTCAGAGGTTTTTCTAACTGTGATCCTTACCCTCTTTAGGAAGCTTGCACACCACTGCTTCCTCTCCCAGCCTACATGCTAACAAAATGGAAATCCCTTCATTCTCTCAATGTGGTGTGTTGTTCTGTGTGTGCACGCCCTACTTGCTTGGTAGGGTTTCTCTCCCCTGACCCACCTGCTGAATGCATTCTGACTCTTCCTCAGGAGCCATCTGGAGTTTGGCTCTTAAAATTTTTCTATCGTTTCAGGATAGAATGAAGCACCCTCATTTCTGTGGGTTCCTATCATTAGCTGTGATCATTTGCTTATTTCTTGTTTCATACTCTAGGATGTGAAAACTAAAAGGACCATTCACAAGTAATTGTATAGGCAGGTATACTATAGATATGCAAGTTCATATTGCATTCCTTAATCTTAGAACAATTTCTGGTTTAACAGTATTCCCCAATTATACTTTATGCTGTGATAAAAATACCATTATAAAAGGCACCATAAGGAGAAAGAGTTGACTTTCATATACAGTTCCAGAAGAAAGTCCATAGTGGTGGGGGTGACATGGTAGCAAGTGGCCAAAGCAAGGAGATGAGACATCATATACCAACCACTCAAAAAGAGCAGGGAGCAAATTGAAAGTAGGGTGAGGTACAAAATCTCAACACTCATCGGTAGTGATACATTTCCTCAAGAAGATTCCATGACCTAAAAGTTCCATAACCTCTCCAAACAGTACTACAAACCAGGGACAAGGTGTACAAGTACACGAGACAATGGGGGCTATTTCTTCTTCAATCCACCACAAACTGTTTTAAAATGTCCAAGAGTTCAAGGTAGAGTGGTGTGCACTTGTTATCTAGATGTTTGTGGGACTGAGTCAAAAAGCTTAAGAAATTGAGGGTCATCTTGAGCAAAAGAGAAAACACACACACACACATATAAACACATACACACACTTATTTATCTTTCCCTCAAAAAAGTAAAAGGTAATCATGGGGCCTCTTGTACAATATAAATTATATTCTATTCAATATTCATGATTGCTTCATTAAGAGTTAAGGGCTGGGAGCCAGCTCGAGGCCAACTTGGGCACAAACTCGGTGGATGATCCCATGGTCCTCAGAGGACATTCCATGCCACAGGCACCCTAATACACCAAGTATCTTAGGATAACTGCTGAGTGGAACCCAACACCTGTTCCAAACCAATCGCGATGGGCCTATGACACCCAGAGAAAGGACACAGGAGCGCTGCCTGACCAGCAGCTCAGGTTCCTTCTGGACGGTGCTGGTATAACTTGGTTTTGAACACTCCAGACAGCCCCACAGTCCCTGTTAGATGATGAGAAAGCATTTGACAAAATCCAACACCCATTCATGATAAAAGTCATGGAACAATCAGAAATTCAAGGCCTATACCTAAACATAATAAAAGCAATATACAGCAAACCAGTAGCCAACATCAACGTAAATGGAGAGAAGCTGGAAGCAATCTCACTAAAATCAGGAACTAGACAAGGCTATGCACCCTCTCCCTACCTATTCAATATAGAACTTGAAGTCCTAGCCAGAGCAATTCGACAATAAAAGGAGATCAAGGGAATACAAATTGGATACGAAGAAGTCAAAATATCACTATTTGCAGATGATATGATAGTATATATAAGTGAGCCTAAAAAGGAAGAAGTCAAAATATCACTATTTGCATATGATTTGATAGTATATATAAATGACCCTAAAGATTCCACCAGAGAATTCCTAAACCTGATAAACAGTTTCAGTTCAGTAGATGGATATAAAATTAACTCAAACAAATCAATGGCCTTTCTCTACACAAAAGATAAACAGGATGGGAAAGAAATTAGGGAAACAACAGCCTTCACAATAGTCACAAATAATATAAAATACCTTCATGTGACTCTAACTAAGGAAGTGAAAGACCTATATGCTAAGAACTTCAAGTCTCTGAAGAAAAAATTTGAAGAAGATCTCAGAAGATGGAAAGATCACCCATGTTCATGGATGGAGTGGTAAGATTAATATAGTCAAAATGGCTATCATGCCAAAATCAATCTACAGATACAATGTAACCCCAGTCAAAATTCCAACTCAATTCTTCACTGAGTTAGAAAGGGCAATTTGCAAATACATATGGAATAACAAAAAACCTAGGATAGCAAAAACTATTCTCAACAATAAAAGAACCTCTGGGGGAATCACGATGCCTGACCTCAAGCTGTATGTACTACAGTGCAATTATGATAAAAACTGCATGGTACTGGTATAGTGACAGACAGGTAGATCAATGGACTAGAAATGAACCCACATACCTATGATCATTTGATCTTTGACAAGGGAGCTAAAACCATCTAGTGGAAAAAAGACAGCACTTTCAACAAATGGTGCTGGTACAACTGGTGGTTATAATGTAGAAAAATTCTAATTGACCCATTCTTTGTTTGTTTGTTTGTTTGTTTTTGTTTTTCGAGACAGGGTTTCTCTGTATAGTCCTGGCTGTCCTGGAACTCACTCTGTAGACCAGGCTGGCCTCGAACTCAGAAATCCACCTGCCTCTGCCTCTGCCTCTCGAGTGCTGGGATTAAAGGCGTGCACCACCACGCCCGGCTTAATTGACCCATTTTTTTTTTTTAGGTTCTGCATACTTTTAATATGAATTATTTAAGAATGAAACATTTTCCATAAGCATATGAACATTGCCAAGTGATTTAGCAAATGTTTTGGAGATTGGGAACCAACAACATCATCTCTTTCAAATGAAGGAACATAGAACATTCATCATGAAGAAAATTAATGAAAAATTTCAGCCAGGGGGTGGGAGCGGGTGGGTAGGGTAGCAGGGCCGGGAGGGGGGAGGATATAGGGAACTTTCTGGATAACACTTGAAATGTAAATGAAGAAAATATCTAATAAAAGTTGAAAAAAAAAAAAGAAATAAGGCATATCTTTGAAACTAATCTGAGACCAGATTGTTCCAGAAACATGGAGTATAAAGAAAACACAGGGCAGCCTCATATATAGAAGCAAACCCTGAACATCAAGTCCAAAAAATGGAACAGGTTAGAGGCTCGCAGTGGATGCTGGAACTTGGCTGCTGGCTTCAATGTAATTGACCCATTTTTATCTCCTTGTACAAAGCTCAAGTATAAGTGGATCAAGGAACTCCTCAAAAACAGAGACTCTGAAACTTATAGAGGAGAAAGTATGAAAAAGCCTTGAAGATATGGGCACAGGGAAAAAATTTCTGAACAGAACAGCAATGGCTTGTGTTGTAAGATTGAGAATTGACAAATGGGACCTCATAAAATTGCAACGCTTCTGTAGGGCAAAAGATACTGACAATAAGACAAAAAGAACAGTGACAGATTGGGAAAGGATCTTTACCAATCCTAAATCTGATAGGGGGCTGATATCCAATACAGAGAGCTTAAGAAGAACTCCAGAAAATCAAAAAACCCTATCAAAAATGGGGTATAGAACTAAACTAAGAATTCTCAACTGAGGAAGACCAAATGGCTGAGAAGCACCTAAAAAATGTTCAACATTCATAATCATCAGGGAAATAAAAATCAAAACAACTCTGAGATTCCACCTCACACCAGTCACAATAGCTAAGCTCAAAAATTCAGGTGACAGCAGATGCTGGGGAGGATGTGGAGAAAGAGGAACACTCCTCCATTGCTGGTAGGATTGCAAGATGGTACAACCACTCTGGAAATCAGTTTGGTGGTTCTTCAGAAAATTGGACAAAGTACTACCATAAGATCCAGCAATACTTCTCCTGGGCATATACCCAAAAGGTGTTCCAACTTGTTATAAGGACACATGCTCCACTATGTTCATAGCAGCCTTATTTATAATAGCCAGAAGCTGGAAAGAACCCAGATGTCCCTCAATAGAATTATGAATACAGAAAATGTTTTACATTTACACAATGGAGTATACTCAGCTAATAAAAACAATGAATTTATGAAATTCTTAGGGAAATGGATGGATCTGGAGGATATCATCCTGAGTGAGGTAACCCTATCACAAAAGAACACATATGATATGCACTCACTGATAAGTGGATATTAGCCCAGAAACTTAGAATACCCAAGATAAAATTTGTAAAACACATGAAACTCAAGAAGAAGGAAGACCAAAGTGTGGATACTTCCATCCTTCTTAGAATGGGGAACAAAATACTCATGGAAGGAGTTACAGAGACAAAGTTCACAGTAGAGCCTGATGGAATGACCATCTAGAGACTGGCCTACTTAGGGACCTATCCCTAAACAACCACCAAACCCAGACACTAGACAGATGCCAACAAAAGCCTGCTGATAGGAGCCTGACATAGCTGTCTCCTGTGAGGCTTTGCCTGTACCTTTCAAATACAGAAGTGGATGCTCACAGTCATTCTTTGGATGGAGCACAAAGTCCCTGTACTGGCTAGTTTTGTGTCGACTTGACACAGCTGGAGTTATCACAGAGAAAGTAGCTTCAGTTGAGGAAATGCCTCCATGAGATCCAACTGTAAGGCATTTTTTCAATTAGTGATCAAGGGGGAAAGGCCCCTTGTGGGTGAGACCATTTCTGGGCTGGTAGTCTTGGGTTCTATAAGAGAGCAGGCTGAGCAAGCCAGTAAAGAACATCCCTCCATGGATTCTGTATCAGCTCCTGCTTGAGTTCCAGTCCTGACTTCCTTTGGTGATGAACAACTGTATGGAAGTGTAATCCAAATAAACCCTTTCCTCCCCAACTTGCTTCTTGGTCATGACGTTTGTGCAGGAATAGAAACCCTGACTAGGACAAATTGGTACCAGGAGTGGGGTATTCCTGTGACAACCTGACCATGTTTTGGGGAAGACTGTGGAAGAACTTTGGAACTTTGGGCCAGAAGATTCATTCAGTGTTAAGAGCTCTGTGAGATGTTGTGTAGGAGCTTGGAAGATAATGTTGGGAACAGTGCAGAAGATGGAGGCCTGGCTTGTGAAATTTCAGAGGGAAAATTAAAGACTCTTTTCAGGGCCATTACTATTTTGGAGTTTGATTATTCTGTGGTTCTGGTTAGCTGAGGCTACAGAATCAGCTGTGATTAACAAGATACCAGAACTATTAAAGCACAACCTTTGCATTACTGAGACTATTGCTGCTGGTTAGCTGGAGCTAAGAAATTAGCAGTGATTAAGAAGAGACCAGCATCATTGAGGTGACATCTTCTGGGAAGTGTTTTCTGAGAGCACAGAGGCTGTGTTCCAGAGATAGCCAAGATTGTACTCCTGCTGCAGTGGGACTTGGTAATGTGTAAGAGTTACCCAGATGGTACTGGTTTTGAAGGCATGAAGGGGTCATGCAGAACATCTGAGGCCATGGAAGCACTGTGAGAGGCCATGGAAGGCCATTGGTGAAGGTGCAGCCTCAGTTGCAATTGATGGCCCAGGACTGAAGTGTCATGCAAAGGAGTTGAGGCTTGGCACCATGAAGAGAGCCTATGAGAGGCTAGTGTTGAAGCCTAGTTACAGTGGAAGACAGCAGCATTTTGGAGATGCCAGTATCATGGGATGACCACCAAGAACAGCAGCAGCAGTGAAGTACAGGCAGCTGGAGCCTAGAAGACAACGTGTGCTACAAAGGGCATGGCTGGAGAAGTGACCGAAGCCCTTGGAGGAGCCCAGAAGTTCGTGAGTTGGATCCCAGACATTGGACAGTTGGAGTTTAATTTTTGCTTTTGATTGTGACTGTGCTCTGATATTTTTCTCTCTTGAAGGAAGTAAATATTTTAGTAGATCCCACAGTTAAGAGACTTTTAATTGTAAAAAGACTTTGGATTTTAAAAGATATTGGATATTTTAAAAGGATTGAACTTTTAATATGTAAAGACTGTGGGACTTTTAAAGTTATTTAAGATCTTGGGGATGAATAAGAACTAAGGATTGAGGCTTACTAGTGATGTATTTGTTTGTCAAGTTGACAAGGGGTCAATTGTACTGGCTAGTTTTGTGTCAACTTGACACAGCTGGAGTTATCACAGAGAAAGGAGCTTCTGTTGAGGAAATGCCTCCATGAGATCCAACTGTAAGGCATTTTTTCAATTAGTGATCAAGGGGGAAAGGCCCCTTGTGGGTGAGACCATTTCTGGGCTGGTAGTCTTGGGTTCTATAAGAGAGCAGGCTGAGCAAGCCAGTAAATAACATCCCTCCATGGATTCTGCATCAGCTCCTGCTTAAGTTCCAGTCCTGACTTCCTTGGTGATGAACAACTATGGAAGTGTAATCCAAATAAACCCTTTCCTCCCCAACTTGCTTCTTGGTCATGATGTTTGTGCAGGAATAGAAACCCCGACTAAGACAGTCCCCAATGAAGAAGCTGAAAGGGTCTGAAGCCCCATAGGAGGAACATCAATGAGAAGTAACCAGTACCCTCAGAGCTCCTTTTAACTATACCACCAATCCAAGAAAACACATGGTGGAACTTGTGGTTCTAGCTATGTATGTAGCAGAGGATTGCCTAGTCCTCTCATCAATGGGAGAAGAGGCCCTTGGTCCTGTGAAGGCTATTCGTTCCAGTATAGGGGAATGCCTGGACCAGGAATGGGAGTGGGTGGATTGGGGATCAGGGGAAGGGGGAATGGCTAGGGGATTTTTGAAAGAAAAAAAGATATAAAGAGTTAATGGCTTTAGGACCTCTATGTCTGTTTTGTTAGTACAGAAACATTAGGCTTTTGTGAAATTTATTCTATTGACTTTATGATTTTTAAATCAAGATATAAGAGAAAAGGTCACACTTTAATGATTTTCACATACAAATATTTCATAGTCCTACCTGGTAAATCCTAGAACTGTAAACCCCAGTGGATCTCTACTGTGTGTTTCATTCAGAGACCCTTGAGACACTCAGGCAGCCACTGTGAGATTGATTTGCAAGTGCAGCATATAAGAAGTGTATCAGAGAGTGAGTAGTGTGGTATAGGATACAGCTGCGTTTTTGAGCAGAAAGTTAAGAAGGTGTAATAATGATGGCTATTTGGGGTAGACATATTCATAAAAACATGCAATAAACACTACAGTCTATACTTAGAAGATGTGGATAACTCATGACTAGCCTGGCAAAGTGGGAAGACAAAATTCTATCTTTTTAGATATTAAAGTTGAAGCAATGAGCCAATTAGAAGATTATCATGGCAGGTTGGGAAGCCAAGGTTTGAAAACAAGGCAGTGGCTTTTTTGCAGTAGAGAAACTAAATTGTGTGGGAGTAACAGCAAGACCATCACTGTGAGCTGGTGCTCCAGGGTGCCCATGGGCTGGCTGCAGCATCCCATTCTCTTTTGGTATAGAGCTGGGAACCACCAGTGAAGGCTGGGTGGTGGGTCTTTTGAAATTACCTTCAGCATTCAGGAGGTATTGGACCATATGTTAAACTGTATCAGTCTGGATTCTAGGAACTTATAGTGTTGAAATAAATTTATTAAATTTAATAAGATGTGTTTCATTAAATTTGAGGTTTTTGAATTTGAAGAAATTTATTTATCAAAACTTTCTCTGCTAGTGACTGTGTTACTGAGAAACACCTGAAGTCTCTCTATTTAGGGAATTTATTTTGTGACTACATGTAAAACAAATTCCTTAGCAAGTTCTAGCCTTCCTGTGTGCAACCTGTAAGCTGTATAATTTAGAAGAAACAGCATGGAAATGATGCTTTTAAAAATAAACTTTTCCTGTTCTTCAAAGCCTAAGGGAGGGTGGGAAGACACTAAGAAATCAGAACATACCTGGATGGCATTCAAAAGAAGATAAATAAAAGAACACTTTGTCCAGAATAAAGGTACAACTGTGGTGATAGTGTTGGCAGCACACTTCTCTCTCAGAAGCTTGTCAAAGACCTAACTAGCCCTTCTGATGATGTACACGATCTGGTTCAGAATTGTGGAGGAGGAAAGTTTTTCTGTGTATACAAGGGAGACAATTAGCCATGCAGGGGTGATGCTTGCCAGATAGAGCAGGCGCTGGGGAACAGAACAGTACAGAGCATGTTCTTTGACTAACCTCACTATTTGTACGATAAGCTGTTTATTTTGTCGTCAAAGAGAGAAAATGTTTTTATTAGTATCCAGGGTGGCTTTGAGGAGTCATCTTGGCTATAGTGAATTGCATTCTCTAAAATTCCCTTTCAAGTGTGTTTCTGGTGAAGGTGAGCTTCAAAGGACAGCCCCCAGATGGAGTGCAGATGGGGGCAGCTGTACTTTGTAGTCTGTGTTCGTTTTTTTACCCAGGAACTTGAGCAACCTTTGTATGTTTCTCTGATGGGGTAATGACCCAAATAAGTTGTTTTTTGAGGTAACCGAAAGCGAGAATAAGCTCGATGGTTCTGACTTAAGTGGGAGTCCTCTAGAGAGAAATGCAGTCATGCTAGAAGAGGTGAGACTATGGAGAATAAAGGAGAAGACAGTGGGGTCATGGAAGAATCCACCTCCAGTAGCCAGGCAGGAACCCTGGTGGAGAGATAAGGACAACAACCCACTTACAATACTTTTGACCCAAAATTTATCCTGAATAAAAGAAATGCAAAGATGGACCAGAGACTCAAGGAATGGCCAACTAAAAACCATCTCAACTTTAGACCAACCCCATGGGTAAGCACCAATCCTTTACACTATTAATGGTTGCTAAGCTTGCAGACAGGAGCCTAGCATGGCTGTCCTCTGAGAGGATCAATACAGCAACTGACTGAAACAAATGTAGATAGCCACAGTCAAACATTGGGTAGAGGTTGGGAACTCTTATGGAAGAGTTGAGGAAGGATTGAAGGCCCTGAAAGGGATAGGAACCCCACAGGAAGACCAACAGAGTCAACTAACTTGGACCCTTGGGAGCTCTCAGAGACTGAGCCACCAACCAAAGAGCTGGACCTAGGTACCTAGCACAGATGAAGCAGATGTGCAGCTCAGTCTCTCTGTGGATTCTCCAACAACTGGAGCAGAGGTTGTCCCTAAAACTATTGCCTGTCTATGGAATCTGTTTCCTAATATGGCTGCCTTGTCTGGCCTCAGTGGGAGAGGATATGCCTAATCCTGCAGAGTCTTGATGAGCAAGGGTAGAGGATACCTGGGAGAGGGGTCACCATCTCAGAGCAGAAGGGGAAGGGGAGGAGGGGAATGGGCTCTGTGAGTGGGGATCAGGAGGAGGGCAGTGATTGAGATGTAAAAAAAAAATGTAAATCAGCTGTTTACCTTGGAATGAAGCCATAGCTTGACCTACATCTGTTCTACCTTCCTCTTGATTTTGTATCAGTTTCTATGATTCCAATATCAAGTGAGTGTATTCAGCAACATGGCAAAGTTACTCCAGAATCTATACAATCCTGTTGTTACCAAGTGTTCTAGCTAATTTTATGTCAACTTGACAAAGTCTAGTCATCATCTGCTTGGAGGGAACCTCAATTGAGAAAATTTCTCCATAAGGCTGGGCTGTAGGCATACCCATAGGACAGTTTTTTTTTCATTTTTTATTAGATATTTTCTTCATTTACATTTCAAATGTTATCCCAAAAGTCCCCTATACCCTCCCCCCGCCCTGCTCCCCTACCCACCCACTCCCACATCTTGGCCCTGGCATTCCCCTGTACTGGGGCATATAAAGTTTGCTAGACCAAGGGGCCTCTCTTCCCAATAATGGCCGGCTAGGCCATCTTTTAATACATATGCAGCTAGAGACATGAGCACAGGGGGAACTAGTTAGTTCATGTTAATCTTCCACCTATAGGGTTGAAGATCCCTTCAGCTCCTTGTGTACCCCATTTTTAATGAGGTTATTTGAATTTCTGGAGTTCAGCTTCTCAAGTTCTTTGGATATGTTGGATATTAGCCCCCTATCAGATTTAGTATTGGTAAAAATTCTTTCCTAGTCTGTTGGTGGCCTTTTTGTCTTATTGACAGTATCTCTCGCTTTACAGAAGCTTTGCAATTTTATGATGTCACATTTGTTGATTTTTGATCTTACAGCACAGGCCATTGCTGTTCTGTTTAGGAATTTTCCCCTGTGCCCATATCTTCCAGGATTTTCCCCACTTTTTCATCTATAAATTTCAGTGTCTCTGGTTTTATGTGGAATTCTTTGATCCATTTGTACTTGAGCTTTGTTTTTTTTTTTTTATTAGATATTTTCTTTATTTACATTTCAAATGCTATCTCGAAAGTTACCTATACCCTCCCCCTGCCCTGTTCCCTTACCCGCCCACTCCCACTTCCTGGCCCTGGCATTCCCCTGTACAGGGGCATATAAAGTTTGTAAGATACTTGAGCTTTGTACAAGGAGATAAGAGTGGATCAATTCTCATTCTTCTACATGGTGACCACCAGTTGTGCCAGCACCATTTGTTGAAAATGCTGTCTTTTTTCCACTGGATGGTTTTAGCTCCCTTATCAAAGATAAGGTGACCAAAAGTCTGTGGGTTCATTTCTGGGTCTTCAATTCTATTCCATTGGTCTACCTGTCTGTTGTTATACCAGTACCATGCATCTCTCTAGTTTCTTTTTGGAGGCACTCAGGGCTATGAGTTTTCCTCTTAGGATTGCTTTCATTTTGTCCCATAATATTGGGTATGTTGTGGCTTCATTTTCATTAAACTCTCAAAAGTCTTTAATTTCTTTCTTTATTTCTTCCTTGACCAAGGTTTCATTTAGTAGAGTGTTGTTCAGTTTCTACATGAATGTTGGCTTTCTATTATTTATGCTTTTATTGAAGATCAGCCTCAGTCTGTGGTGATCTGATAGGAAGCATGGGATAATTTCAATATTTTTGTATCTGTTGAGGCCTGTGACCAATTATATGGCCAATTTTGGAGGAGGTACCATGAGGTTCTGAGAAGAAGTTATATACTTTTGTTTTAGGATAAAATGTTTGGTAGATATCTGTTAAATCCATTTCTTTCATAACTTCTGTTAGTGTCCATGTGTCTCTGTTTAGTTTCTGTTTCCAGATCTGTCCATTGGTGTGAGTGGGGTGTTGAAATCTCCCCTATTATTGTGTGAGGTACAATTTGTGCTTTGAGCTTTATTAAAGTTTCTTTAATGAATGTGGCTGCCCTTGTAATTAGAGCATAGATATTGAGAATTGAGAGGGTTTTTTTTTTTTTTTTTTTGGTAGATTTTACCTTTGATGAATATGAAGTGCCCCTCCTTGTCTTTTTTGATAAAATTCTGTTTGAAGTCAATTTTATTCGATATTAGAATGGCTACTTCAGCTTTTTTCTTCAGACCATTTGCTTGGGAAATTGTTTTCCAGCCTTTTACTCTGAGGTAGTGTCTGTCTTTTCCCCTGAGGTGGGTTTGCTATAAGCAGGTAAATGTTGGGTCTGGTTTGTGTAGCCATTCTGTTAGTCTATGTCTTTTTACTGGGGAATTGAATCCATTGATACTAAGAGAAATAAAAGAAAAGTAAGTGTTGCTTCCTGTCATTTTTGTTGTTAAAGTTAGGAATCTGTTCTTGTGGCTGTTTTTTTTTTTTTGTTGTTGTTGTTGTTGTTGTTAAAGGATTACTTTCTTGCTTTTTCTAGGGTGTAGTTTTCGTCATTGTGTTGGTGTTTTCCTTTTATTATCCTTTGAAGAGCTGGATTTGTGGAAAGATATTGTGTGACTTTGGTTTTTATCATGGAATACTTTGGTTTCTCCATCTATTGTAATTGAGAGTTTTCCTGGGTATAGTAACCTGGGCTGGCATTTGTGTTCTCTTAGTGTCTGTATAACATCTGTCCAGGATCTTCTGGCTTTCATAGTCTCTGGTGAGAAGTCTGGAGTAATTCTCATAGGCCTGCCTTTATATGTTACTTGACCTTTTGCCCTTACTGCTTTTAATATTTTGTCTTTATTTAGTACATTTGTTATTCTTATTATTATGTGTCTAAGGAATTTCTTTTCTGGTCCAGTCTATTTGGAGTTCTGTAGGCTTCTTGTATGTTCACGGGCATCTCTTTCTTTAGGTATGGGAAGTTTTCTTCTATAATTTTGTTGAAGATATTTGTTGGCCCTTTAATTTGAAGATCTTCATTCTCATCTACTCCTATTATATCTAGATTTGGTCTTCTCATTGTGTCTTGTATTTCTTGGATGTTTTGAGTTAGGATCTTTTTGCATTTTGAATTTTCTTTGATTGCTGTGTCCATGTTCCCTATGGACTCTTCTGCACCTGAGATTCTCTCTTCCATCTCTTGTATTCTGTTGCTGATGCTCACCTTTATGATTCCTGATTTCTTTCCTAGGGTTTCTATCTCCAGAGTTTTCTTTCTTTGGGTTTTCTTCATTGTTTCTATTTCCATTTTTAGATCTTGGATGGTTTTATTAAATTCTATCCCTTGTTTGTTTGTGTTTTCTTGTAATTCTTTAAGGGATTTTTGTGTTTCTTCTACCTGTTTAGCAGTGTTTGCCTGTAGTTCTTTAAGGGCTTCTACCTGTTTAGCAGTGTTCTCTTGTGATTCCTTTAGGGAATTTTGTATTTATTCTTTAAGGGCTTCTTCTTGTTTAGCTGTATTCTCCTGTAATTCCTTGAGGGATTTTTGTACTTCCCCTTTAATGGCTTCTACCTGTTTAGTAGTGTTCTCCTGTATTTCTTTAAGGGAGTTATTAACGTCCTCCTTAAAATAATCTACCACTATCATGAGATATGATTTAAAATCCGGGTCTTGCTTTTCGGGCATGTTGGGGTATCCAGGACTCCCTGTGGTGGGAGTACTGGGTTCTGATGATGCCCAGTGTTCTTTGTTTCTGTTAGTAAGATTCTTTACTTTGCCTTTGTCTATCTGGAAATCTCTGATGTTAATGTTCAAGCTGTCTCTGCTTGGAGCTTGATCCTCCTGTGATTCTGTTAGCTTCTGTCAGCACTCCTGGTAGTCCAACTCCCACCTGAGTTCCAGTGGTCAGAGCACTCTCTGCAGGCAAGCTCTTCTCTTGCAGGGCAGGTGTCCAGAAGTCTGGAGCTCTGATCTACTTGCTGATTTCTGGGGTCAGAACCCTCCCAGAAGGCTGACTCTCCTCTGACAAGGAATGTGCCCAGTGGTCTGGGTCTCAGCTCTGTCTCCTGACTGAGGTTGAAGGCCCGAAGGGACCCTGACCAAGAAGCTCTGTTGCTTCTATAGCATGCTTTCAGGTGATCAGGAGGTCCTAGGTGTGGTAGGGTTCTTGTCATCCTGAGGTGATCCCGAGGAACTGCAGCGTGGAGAGCACTCTGGAGCCCTTAGCAGCCTCCACTGGACTCAGAAGGAAGATGGAGGGTGTGGCCCTGAGGTCCTGAGGTGTGGAGTGCACTCCAGAGGTCTTAGCAGCCTCTGCTGGGCTCAGAAGGAAGATGGTGGGGATGGCCCCAGCTGGAAGAGATCCTAGCCTCCAGTCGGAGAGCTTCCTTTGTCCTGTTCCTGCTGGCACTAGACCCTCAGTGATTCCTGGAGCTGATGCTGCGTTCCTCTTACCTGTGATCCTGAGGTGATCCAGAGATCCTGCAGTGTGGAGAGCACTCTGGAGGCCTTAGCAGTCTCTGGTGGGCTTAGAAGAAAGATGGCAGAGGTGGCCCCGGCTGCCGTAGGACAATTTTCAAATTAGGGATTGATGTGGGAGGGCTCAACCCATCACGGGTGAGGCCATCCCTGGGCTGGTGGTCCTGGGTTCTATAAGAATTGAGGTCGAAGAAGTCCAGGAGGAACAAGGCAGTAAGTAGCACCCCTCCATGGCCTCTGCATCAGCTCCTGCCTCCAGTTTCCTGACATGTTTAAGTTCCTGTCCTGACTTCCTTTGATGATGAACTGTGACGTGGAAGTGAAAGTAAAATAAACTTTCCTCTCCACATTGCTTTTGGTCATTGTAGGAATAGAAACCCTAGCTATGGCATCAAGGTTGAAAGCTGTAAAAAATGGAAATATTTTGTTCTATTTTTGTGGGCTTCGGGTTTCACCTTGTTGGGTTCCTGTGCCACGTATTCTGAATTTTATGACAGTGTAAAGACAACCTTGTAAAGTGAAGAATGTATTCTCTGTAATTCTGTAATTTTGGTTTAAATGGATAAAAATGTCTGCACACATACTTATTAACATTTACATAATTATATACATACACATTTGAAGTGTGCACACTGGTTCTGCTTTTTATTTGAGTCATATATTTTCTACAGTTTGTAGACCATTTCATAGTTTGCCAAGTATCATTCATGTCATACTATATAGCACATCATCATAGATGAAGACAATGATAGCTCCTAAACTTTGAATGACCTAATGTAGTCTATAAGGGTCTTAATAAAGACTTGAAATAAAAATTCACATACCCCAATCCAACTGTGCTCTTTGTGATGGCAATGAATTTGTAATATTGTATAGAAAAAAAAGATATGTAAAATTTCAATTAAGGACAGTGATAAAAATATAAGCAGGGTTGAATTCCTCCTCTTTTTTATATTCCAAGAAAATGGTAGAATTACACTTTGGTGACATTCAAGTATATAATTAATTTCAATAGTTACCAAGTTAAAAGCATTTCAACTTGATGTCTGGTATGCTTGTTGGCACAACTGTAATGAAGTAGGAAAATACCAGACACGGAAGAATAAGTGTGAAGTAAGTTCAAGGAAGTGGCAGATTTATTTGGAGAATAATACAGTGGCCATATGCAATAGCCATGCTGTGTTGGTTAGATGTAACAGCTCATGGTTAATTGGTAATAAGCATAATGGCCGTGACACTATTTGGAGATATTTAATGTCTTGATTGGTCAGTGTCAATATTGAATGTTTTCATGTATGTGCCTGTAAGTCAAAGTTAGACATATAATTTCTCTCTGTGAGCAATAGACCCAGAATCCTGGAATATTGAATACTTTATGAAATAACCATTATTTTTAAATTGAAGGACAAAAAGATGAGAGATGTGTAGCACTGTGACAGCCTTCTCACAAACTAAGAAATCATAGCCCATGTAAGGATAAAAAATGCTCTTATTTATTCTCTATATTTTCTGGATGCCAGGTCTCCTTCTTTTGCTGAAGATCTGTTATTTTATTCCAGTAAGCCTCAATGAGACCTTCATATGTCTGAGGCTGAAGACTTACCTTTTCCTTTGAAGAAACCACAGAAAAAGAGTTGGTAATGGTTCATAGCAGGTCCAACCTTCCAGGAGTAAATAAAAGAAAATTGTAAAGAGCTGAGAGAAAGGGGTGAGCAAGAGGAAGCTTGAGAAGCCATCTAGTACTAGCAGCTGCCCTGAGGGATCTTCCTTTCCAGAGGAAAATTTAACTTTGAGATCACTATCCATTCTGTTTGAGCATCTGAAGATCTTCCGATAATGTGGAAAGGTGTCATACTCTAGCACTGACATTACACATCATGTACAAAAGAAGCAACACTATGTTAGAGTATTGTCTGCTTAGCAACCCAGCCAGAGTCTGAGAAGTTGGGTACAGATTAGGCATCTGTGGTTTGAGAGATTTTCATGGAATGTGATCATTCTCTGCGTTAACCTTAGATAAGATGTAGGAGACTATGGAATTTGGAAAGAAATAACAGTATCTGTTCAAGGTTTTAACACATGTCTTCTTTAAAAAGAAAGGTAATAACTAGGGTGTGGGAGTTTGGAGTATGTAAGGAGAAAATTTTAAGAGACCTTTGGTTGATCCTTTCTGTTTTGTAATTGGGGGAATCTCCTCTAATTTGAATCACTAAGCTCCTAGAGAGTGCACATAGTATTGAGGCAAAGATAGTGACTTCGTAGCAGACACCAGCTTTTGTACAAAGTCAAAATGATGTACTTTAACCTATAATGCAGACTATTGTAGAGTAACTGAACCATGGCTTTTGCTTAGTTTCCATCTCTGGTTTGTTTCTATCTGGAGTCTGTAGAAGGCGTTTGTCCATTTATAGAACATGACAACAGATTACTGCATCTAAAATTAGATCCACAAATACCAATGGATAATGCTATGCAGCATAGTCAAATTATGATAGAAACAGCTTTTATTTCTCTGTAGCTATATAATATTGTTCAGTTCATTAGCAATCTATTTAGAAGTAAGGAACAGTGGTATTTTGTTATATCTGTTGAATCACCAACTGAGTTTTAGCCAAATCAATCACCTCCTTGAGTGCCAAGTAGGAAAGCTTACTTCAAGAGTGGGAGGGGTTTGATAAACTCTGATTTGCTTTTTTCCTTGCNTTTATTTCTCTGTAGCTATATAATATTGTTCAGTTCATTAGCAATCTATTTAGAAGTAAGGAACAGTGGTATTTTGTTATATCTGTTGAATCACCAACTGAGTTTTAGCCAAATCAATCACCTCCTTGAGTGCCAAGTAGGAAAGCTTACTTCAAGAGTGGGAGGGGTTTGATAAACTCTGATTTGCTTTTTTCCTTGCTGTGCCTTCCCTCCAGCCTTTAATATAAACGGGCCAGTGCTCGTGATTTCTTCCTGCTCATCCTTATCGCCTATTGTATTTACATGACCCTCCGAAAGCGGTTCCGTTCATTTGATGTGACCAGATAAAGTCAAGAGCCTCCTGCTTCTCTAGCCTGGAGAATCCTTAGCTGTTTGCTCCTGAGCTCTGTTCAGGGATAACCACGCAAGCTGTGTTATCAGATAAGTTATTCCTGTAAGGATGTAAATATGAGAAATGAGGGAATATGTAAGGCAAGGAAAGATACTTGACAGTGGAGGAGGATAGGAGGGGGGAAAAGGCAGAAATAAGACTGAATGAAAGGAAAAATCAACAGAAAGAAGAAAACAAGAAAAATATCAGAGGGAAATGTCTGGGAGAGAAAAGGAAGCCCAAGGAAGGGTGAGACAGCAAACTGAGGATAGCTTCCATTATGCTGTTGGTGGTCGCAGAATCCTGCTGTCTGGGTCCTCTGAAATGCTCTCCATAGCTCTGCCCAGCACAGCCCCCACCCCGCCCCCCAGTATCACCATTAATGATGAAGGAAGCCCTAGCTGCAGAGGTGGCATTTTCTCCTAATTTAATTTTCAGTTACTGAACTCAGTTACTGCCTCTTTAGAGCCTGAGGGAGGATGAGCCTTTGTTAAAGCGCTAGCTGTTAACTTTCCCTCTCTTTTCAACCTCATTATATTTCCTGAGGTTTAGTTCTAGACCTGAAGCGCTGCACTGCGGCTAAACTCTGTAAAATAACGTTTTTTGGTGAAAAGTAACACTTGGAAAAAATGTCACACAAATTTTGACTTCAGTTGTATCCAGTGATGTCACCAAATGTATTTCTAGCTCAGATGACTCCAGTAATAGGGTATTAAATTGGTCACGGGCTTAGTGGAAGCCCTAGCTTGTGATTTCCCCTTCATGGCATCCTGCAGTGCAGTGATGAACCAGAAAAACTTCTTGTCTGGTGGGACCTTTATATGCATATTCAATGAATAGCACACCCACTCAGGAAGAAGCCTCCTGCCAGCAGGATTTCAGAGGGGGCAGCTTACCTGGCTGGGTCCAAACAGGGCATAAAAAAATTCTTAATTAATTGTCATAGCATTTAAATGGCATTTCCTGTGTGTACAGATCTTTCTTCCTTCTAAGGGAGATTTTTAAAAAACTGAGAGCATTAAAAAAAGGTATTTACAATGACTAAAGATTAGAATGACAACAACTGGTTAACTCTGGTCAATTGCGCATAAAGACGCACAAAGCTTATATAGAATGCACTGTAATTGGTCTCTATTATGATGTCCTCCATTGGTGTCACCACGATGACTCTTTTGGATCCTGGCTTAAGAACCTCATTCCAAGTTATCAGGTACAACCAGGAAGGTTTTGTTGACTTAAGTGCCCCTCACCCCTTGATGCTACTTGTTTCTCTTCTGCTGGACTTTGTGACAAGCTATTTTGTTGGGCGTGGTGGCGCACGCCTTTAATCCCAGCACTTGGGAGGCAGAGGCAGGTGGATTTCTGAGTTTGAGGCCAGCCTGGTCTACAAAGTGAGTTCCAGGACAGCCAGGGCTATACAGAGAAACCCTGTCTCGAAACAAAACAAAACAAAACAAAACAAAACAAAACAAAACAAAAAAGACAAGCTATTTTGTCTATGAGGGTATTGTGTTCTGTCTTTTGTATGATGAAGAAAGACCTTTAAAGTCATCTAAGTGTAGCAGGTTGTTTCCGTCTGAAGTGAGTCTAATTGGATGCTACCTCACCCATCCAATTGCATTGCTAGTGTAACACCATTAAACTTCCTCTAAGCTACAATATCTACATTGTACTCAGAAATAATTTCGTCATTGATTATAAAATATAGTGTGACGTCACCCCTTCCTAGAATTAAGAACAATGCACACATTGAAAGAGTTAAAGGGAGCATTTGTGCAGCTCAATCCAAAGGATGGTCCCAACGACTGCGGCTGCCAGGGATCCATCCCACAATCAGTCACCAAACATAGACACTATATCATATGCCAGCAAGATGGTGCTGAAAGGGCCCGGATATAGCGGTCTCGGGG
>LR749659.1:2070550-2175233 GCA_902729485.2 Mus minutoides
CCTGGATATCCCAACACACCCGAAAAGCAAGACTCGGATTTAAAATCATATCTCATGGTGCTGGTAGAGGACATTAAGAAGGACATGAATAACTCACTTAAAGAAATGAAGGAGAACAATGCTAAAGAGGTAAAAGTCCTTAAAGAGGAAACACAAAAATCCTTTAAAGAACTACAGGAAAACACAACCAAATAGATAATGGAATTGAAGAAAACCATCCAGGACCTAAAAAGGGAAATAGAAATAATAAAGAAAACCCAAAGTGAGACAACTCTGGAGATAGAAACACAAGGAAAGAAATCAGGAATCATAGATGTGAGCATCAGCAACAGAATACAAGAGATGGAAGAAAGAATCTCAGGTGAAGAAGATTCCATAGAGAACATGGGCACAACAATCAAAGAAAATGCAAAATGCATAAAGATCCTAACTCAAAACATCCAAGAAATTCAGGACACAATGAGAAGACCAAACCTACGGATAATAGGAGTAGATGAAAAAGAAGATTTTCAACTTAAAGGGCCAGCAAATATCTTCAACAAAATAATAGAAGAAAACTTTCCAAACCTAAGGAAAGAGATGCCAATGAACATACACGAAGCATACAGAACTCAAAATACACTGGACCAGAAAAGAAATTCCTCCCAACACATAATTATCAAAACAACAAATGCACTAAATAAAGATAGAATATTAAAAGCAATAAGGGAAAAAGATCAAGTAAAATATAAAGGCAGGCCTATCAGAATTACACCAGACTTCTAACCTGAGACAATGAAAGCCAGAAGATCCTGGACAGATGTTATTCAGACCCTAAGAGAATACAAATGCCAACCCAGGTTACTATATCCAGCAAAACTCTCAATTAACATAGATGGAGAAATCAAAGTATTCCATGATAAAACCAAATTCACACAATATTTTTCCACGAATCCAGCCCTTCAAAGGATAATAAAGGGAAACCACCAAAACAAGAACAAAAACTACACCCTAGAAAAAACTAAAAAGTAATCCTTCAACAATCCTAAAAGAAGAATGCCACAAGAACAGAATCCTAACCTTAACAATAAAAATAACAGGAAGCAACAACTACTTTTCTTTAATTTCTCTTAACATCAATGTACTCAATTCTCCAATAAAAAGACATAGACTAATAGACTGGCTACACAAACAGGACCCAACATTTTGCTGCCTACAAGAAATGCACCTTAGGGAATAAGACAGACACTACCTTAGGGTGAAAGGCTGGAAAACAGATTTCCAAGCAAATGGTCCGAAGAAAAAAGCTGAAGTAGCCATTCTAATATCGGATAAAATTGACTTTCAACCCAAAGTTATAAAAAAAAGGCAAGGAGGGGCACTTCACACTCATCAAAGGTAATATCAACCAAGATGAACTTTCAATTCTGAGTATCTATGCTCCAAATACATGGGCAGCCACATTCATTAAAGAAACTATAGTAAAGCTCAAAGCACACATTGCTACTCACACAATAATAGTGGGAGACTTCAACTCCTCACTCTCACCAATGGACAGATCCTGGAAACAGAAACTAAACAGAGACACATGGACACTAACAGAAGTCATGAAACAAATGGATTTAACAGATATCTACAGAACATTTTATTCTAAAACAAAAGGATATATTCTTCTCAGTGCCACATGGTACCTCCTCCAAAAATGACCATATAATTGGTCACAAAACAGGCCTCCACAGATACAAAAATATTGAAATTATCCCATGCATCCTATCTGACCACCATGGACTAAGGCTGATCTTCAATAACAACATAAATAATAGAAAGCTAACATTCTCATGGAAACTGAACAACACTCTACTCAATGATTCCTTAGTCAAGGATGAAATAAGGAAAGAAATTAAAGACTTTCTAGAGTTTAATGAGAATGAAGCCACAACATACCCAAACTTATGGGACACAATGAAGGCAGTTCTAAGAGTAAAACTCATTGCCGTGAGTGCCTCCAAAAAGAAACTAGAGAGAGCATACACTAGTAACTTGACAGCACAACTAGAATTTCTAGAACTAAAGGAAGCAAATTCACCCAAGAGGAGTAGATGGCAGGAAATAATCACACTAAGGGCAGAAATCAACCAAGTAGAAACAAAAAGAACTATTCAAAGAGTTAACCAAACCAGGAGCTGGTTTTTTGAGAAAATCAACAAGATAGATAACCCTTAGCCAGACTCACTAGAAGGCACAGGGACAGTATCTTAGTTAACAAAATCAGTAATAAAAAAGGAGACATAACAAAGGAAACTGAGAAAATCCAAAACATCTTCAGATCCTACTTCAAAAGGCTATACACAACAAAGCTAGAAAACCTGGAGGAAATGGACAATTTCCTGGACAGATACCAGGTACCAAAGTTAAGCCAGGATCAGATTAACGATATAAACAGGCCCATTTCCCCTAAAGAAATAGAAGCAGTCATCAATAGTCTCCCAACCAAAAAAAGCCCAGGACCAGGTGGGTTTAGTTCAGAGTTCTATCAGACCTTCAAAGAAGACCTAATTCCACCTCTCCTCTAAATATTCCACAAAATACAGACAGAAGGTACTCTACCCAATTCATTCTATGAAGCCACAATTACTCTGATACCTAAACCACACAAAGATCCAAAAAGAAAGAGAACTTCAGACCAATTTCCCTCATGAATATCGATGCAAAAATACTCAATAAAATCCTCACAAACCGCATCCAAGAACACATCAAAACGATCATCCATCATGACCAAGTAGGCTTCATCCCAGAAATGCAGGGATGGTTTAATATACTGAAATCCATCAACATAATCCACTATATAAACGAACTCAAAGACAAAAACCACATGATCATCTCTTTAGATGCTGAGAAAGCATTTGACAAAATCCAACAGCCAGTCATGATAAAAGTCCTGGAAAGATCAGGAATTCAAGGCCCATAACTAAACATAATAAAAGCAATATACAGCAAACCAGTAGCCAACATCAAACTGAATGGAGAGAAGCTGCAACCAATCCCATTAAAATCAGGGACTAGACAAGGCTGCCCACTTTCTCCCTACCTATTCAATATAGTACTTGAAGTCCTAGCCAGAGCAATTCGACAACAAAAGGAGATCAAGGGAATACAAATTGGAAAGGAAGAAGTTAAAATATCACTGTTTGCAGATGATATGATAGTATATATTCGGGACCCCAAAAATTCCACCAGAGAACTCCTAAACCTGATGAATAGCTTCAGCGCAGTAGCTGGATATAAAATTAACTCAAACAAATCAATGGCCTTTTTTACACAAAGGATAAGAGGGCTGAGAAAGAAATTAGGGAAACAACACCCTTCACAATAGTCACAAATACTATAAAATACCTTGGTGTGACTCTAACGAAGGAAGTGAAAGATCTGTATGACAAGAACTTCAAGTCTCTGAAGAAAGAAATTGAAGAAGATCTCAGAAGATGGAAAGATCTTCCATGCTCATGTATTGGCAGGATTAATATAATCAAAATGGCTATCCTTCGAAAGCAATCTACAGATTCAATGCAATCCCCATCAAAATTCCAACTCAATTCTTCACTGAGATAGAAAGGGCAATTTGAAAATTCATCTGGAATAATAAAAAAACCTAGGATAGCAAAAACTATTCTCAACAATATAAGAACCTCTGGGGGAATCACCATGCCTTGACATTAAGCTGTTCTACAGAGCAATTGTGATAAAAACTGCATGGTACTGGTACAGCAACAGACAGACAGATCGATGGAATAGAATTGAAGACCCAGAAATGAATCCACACACCTATGCTCACTTGATCTTTGACAAGGGAGCTAAAACCATCCAGTGGAAAAAGAACAGCATTTTCAACAAATGGTGCTGGCACAACTGGCTGTTATCTCATGTAGAAGAATTCGAATTGGTCCATTCTTATCTCCTTGTACAAAGCTTAAGTCTAAGTGGATCAAAGACCTCCACATAAAACCAGGGACACTGAAATTTATAGAGGAGAAAGTGGGGAAAATCCTCGAAGATTTGAGCACAGGGGGAAAATTCCTAAACAGAACAGTAATGGCCTGTGCAGTAAAATTAAGAATTGACAAATGGGACCTTATAAAATTGCAAAGCTTCTGTGAGGCAAAAGACACAGTCAGCAAGACAAAAAGGCCACCAACAGATTCGGAAAGGATTTTTACCAATCCTAAATCTGATAGGGGACTAATATCCAACATCTACAAAGAGCTAAAGAAGCTGGACTCCAGAAAAATGAATAACCCCATTAAAAATGGGGTACAGAGCTAAACAAAGAGTTCTCTACTGAGGAACTCTGAATGGTTGAGAAACATCTGAAAAAATGTTCAACATCCTTAATCATCAGGGAAATGCAAATCAAAACAACACTGAGATTCCACCTCACACCAGTCAGAATGGCTAAGACCAAAAATTCAGGTGACAGCAGATGCTGGCAAGGATGTGGAAAAAGAGGAACACTTCTCCATTGCTGGTGGGATTGCAAGGTTGTACAACCACTCTGGAAGTCAGTCTGTCATTTTCTCAGAAAATTGGACATAGTACTACCAGAGGATCCAGCAATACCTCTCCTGGGCATATACCCAGAAGATGTTCCAACTGGTAAAAAGGACACATGCTCCACTATGTTCATAGCAACCTTATTTATAATAGCCAGAAGCTGGAAATAACGCAGATGTCCCTCAACAGAGGAATGGATACAGAAAATGTGGTACATTTACACAATGGAGTAGTAATCTGCTATTTAAAAAATGAATTTATGAAATTCTTGGGCAAATGGATGTATCTGGAGGACATAATCCTTAGTAAGGTAACCCAATTACAAAAGAAGTCATTGGATATGCGCTCACTGATAAATGGATATTAGCCCAGAAACTTAGAATACCCAAGATACAATTTGCAAAACACAAGAAAATCAAGAAGGAAGACCAGCACGTGGATACTTTATTCCTCCTTTGAATAGGAAACAAAATACCCATGAAAGGAGTTACAGAGACAAAGTTTAGAGCTAAGATGAAAGGATGGACCATACAGAGTAACCCACCGGGGGATCATCCCATAATCAGTCACTAAACTCAGACACTATTGCATAGGACAGCAAGTGTTTACTGAAGGGACCCTGATATAGCTGTCTCGTACATAAGTGGATGCTCACAGTCATCTATAAGATGAAGCAAGGGGCCCACATTGGAGAAGCTAGAGATAGAACCCCAGGAGCTGAAGGGGTCTGCAACCCTAGAAGGGGAACAACAATATGAACTAACCAGGACCACCAGAACTCGTGTCTCTAGCTCCATATGTAGCAGAAGATGGCCTAGTTGGCCATCATTGGGAAGAGAAGCGCCTTGGTATTGCAAACTTTATATGCCCTATACAGGGGAACGCCAGGGCCAAGAAGTGGGAGGAGGGAAGCAGGGAGGGGAGAGGGGAGAGGGAACTTTTGGCATAGCATTTGAAATGTAAATTAAGAAAGTATCTAATAAAAAAAATTGAAAAAAAGAGAAACAGTATTAATCTCAAATTTTGTATCAATATATGAAATTTACACCAATGAAAACCTGAATTCTATATCAATGTATAAATTTTGTACCAATGTAAGAAAATATAATTTCAATTTTGCATCAATTATAGAGATTCCTACCAATCAATTTTATGGCTATACAATGCTTTGTTCAAGAGTAAAATTTAGTAATCCATTCCATCTATTTCCTTCATGTTCAAAATTATGACCATTTCCAAATTACCCCTTAAAATGACAAATTATATATAATTTGTAAAATAACCATTACCAGGCACCCAAACCCGTGTATTGGGCTTACATCTCGGTATAACTTCTTCCTGTTGAGTAGGGGTGATGAAAATTCTTTAAGGATATAGGAAGGGATAGGAAAATTAAACAACCTGCTTATACTTAAGAAAGCTAACTTTAGCATCTGTTATCCTGTCTCTACATACTTGGAATGTTCAGAGCCTGACTGAAGTTCTGACTGGATTCATCTGAAAGGTTGGATGATGTAAGATGACCTGGAATCTGTAGCAGTTCCCTAGCTGTTTTGGGCAGCAACAGGAAGCAGGGGCCAAACAGGACAGTTCAGCATCTCTGAAGATGAATCTTGCCAAAGCTGTACATTCTGTAATATACGAATCTCACAACCAAAATTTTAGTACCATTAATATATTGGTATGGATTGTGCAGTGTACACAAGTCAGTTAAGGATGAAATTCTGTTCCTTGTTTGTGCAGGTGAAAGACATCTGTCTTTTTATGAGGTAATTTTATTAATAACCATTTGTAATAAGTCTTTGTTCATGCCATGTAAAGGATAGCATGAAGGATCTTTACCTGTCCTGTTTGATTCTCTTGAAAATTTTCTAGTTCTTCAGGGTCTCTCCCTGTCATATCTGATCCATATGACTCTGGAAGGGGTCCAGAGACTATTCTCCTTTCCTGTCAACACAAATGCAGACTTTCTTCCTTTCTTCCAAAGACTTTGTAACAAGTCTTTGGTCTAGTAACTGGAAATCATTTAACTTTTAGCTTGACCTCGCTCCCAGAGGAATTTTAATATAACCACCAACCTTACAACCACATTCATTTTGGTAAATAAAATAAATCAAAGCAAATAAAACACTCTAAACAAATATTAACCGATGAGACAGTATTTCTGCTGTCTCTTGCCCCAACCTTCATGAGATCAAGGCCTAAATTATTTAATATCTCTATCTACTTACTCCTCATATGATTCTCAAGGCCTAAATTTCTACTATCTGAGATAGACTAGGCTAGGTTAGGCATCCTACCCCCTGCCTTCAATCTAATTTTAAGATGGAATGCCTAGATATTTTATTATCTATGTCTACTTACTGTCTAAGCCTATTTCCAGACTCTACCTTTGTTCTACCAAATAAGGAAATCCCAGAAATCCCACGAGTAGACAATGTTCAAAGATCCCAAGGAAGTATCCTGGCAAGACTTTTTCAAATCTTCTCTAAAACATTTTTTTCATCCATTTTCACTAACTTTTCTCTTCTGTGGAGCTTAATATTTGCTGCATCTACCAACTGGTTCTCTGCCTCTTATTGTAAGCTCTCTGTATCAGTTTTGAACTGCAGAAAGAAATCCCCATGTGGCTCAGGTATAATCTGTATTTCCTTCTATACTTAAAAACAATTAAATCAATTTTTAAAAATCTATCCTTTGATTACCTGCTTGTAGGAAGCAGACAGCTTTTATCATGCAGCTCGCTGCCTCAGAGCAGCCATCTTGTCCTTTTTCAGAGCAGGAGATCCCAGCATCTCTGAATGGAGGTTCTCTCTGTGTTCTTTTGTTCAAGCTTCCTGCTTGCTGGAGCCACAGGACTTTCACTGATCTGGTCACTGAGAAACCAATTATCTCCTCTTCTTAGGCTTGTATCATTCTCTCTCTCTCTCTCTCTCTCTCTCTCTCTCTCTCTCTCTCTCTCTGTGTATGTGTGTGTGTGTGTGTGTGTGTGTGTGTGTGTGTGTGAAAGAGTGTGTGATCTATCTGAGAATTTTTAAATACTGGATTCTCACCTCACATTGGGTGCCATGTGTGGGAGCTGAAACAGGCTGCTCCTATAGGCAGGTGGTTGGGACTGTTGAGCTGGGACTAAAGGTAACTGAGCAACTAAAGTTGAGGACAGATTTAGGGTGCTGAGATAAAGGAATTGGGAAGGGCACACTAGCCAAAGGAGTTTAATAATAGCTAGCAACTGAGCCAATAAGGCAAGCTGAAATTGAGCAATGTGTGTGTCTGTGATTTTCATCTACCCATTCAATATTCTCTGGGTATGTGCCTGTTCCTGGATTTAAGGCAGGGTAGCAAAAGCTAGATGCAACACACTTGAGAGAATAAGTGTCCACAGAGGCCAGAGGTATAGGATCCCCTGGAGCAGAGGTACAGGTGGTTGTGAGCCACCTAATGTGGGTACTGGCAATTGACCTGGGGTCCTCTGGAGGATGAGTAAGCACTCTTAACTGCAAAGCTATCTTACATCTTCCTTCTTTATATTCTTCAAGACTGTTTCAAATCCTGTCCCCTACTTTATGTCGAGTGATCAGACAATTTGTTCACTTTCCTTTGCCATGTCATTTGTTAAGTATTTGAGACTTTGATTAGTCTTTGTTAGTGTTGTTCCAAGGATTAAGTGCAATTAATGAGTTTTACTATCCATAAAACTATTTTAAGATATTGTCTTTAAAATGAATNGCAAAGGAGGACATGGAAAGTAGGCACTCAATAAAAGCAAATATTATTCTGATCACAGTCAGTACTATTTGCACTGCATCATGACACATGTTGGAAGGAACATAGAAAGGCTGAAGACTTTGGGGTTAGACACATTGGGATTCATATGTTTTTAATGTACTTCTTGTCAAGTTCATTAAAATGATTGTGGACATGGCTTTCAATTTTCATGACCATTGCTTTTTACTTTAATGTGAAAAATATAAACAACTCTGCTACAGTGTCAAGAATAAAGAACAGTGTGCAGGCGTTTCCAGTTTTAGAGTATTTCTAAAATGATTATTTCTAAAACAGAAATTTAATACATATCTCTTTTTTATAATCTAGAACATTAAGATTTACTTCTCTCTGAAAATGATTTTTCAAGGAAATAGATTTCTCTTCTTAGAAAATAGACATTCTCAAAAAGAAAATGTGAAGTTATAGCAGATGCAAAATAAAAAAGAATAACAAACCAAAAGATGAATTAAACCCAAGCTGACACTTATCGGTGAGTCAGAGACAGTCTCAAAAAGTTGTACAAGAATAATAGTAAATCAAAGACAAACTAAATAAAATTTCTTACTTACTAATTATCTAGGAAAATAAAAGCTCTCAGGAGAGGATTTCCTGTAATCACATCTATTACACCCCACACATCTGGACCAGATATTGTCTTTCCTTATATTTATGAAAATGAACTGTCTGTGCCCCTAAAGGCAAGATATTTCCCTGATAGGTAACAATCCCTCCAGCTTCTGCTTTATATCTCTTCTTACTTTCATATATTGACATATTTTTGTGCTTCCTATTATTACACCATCTACAGGAAGGATGATTTTTTTGTTAAACATTGCATACATACTCCCCACTAAACTATGTGACATGTGTGTGTTTGTGTGTATGTGTGTGTGTGTGTGTGTGTGAGAGAGAGAGAGAGAGAGAGAGAATTGTCAAAATGCAAAAACAATATATTAACTTCCTAACTAAAATAATAATGAAACTAATAAAAATATACATAATACTTCTTGTAATGTCCAACTACTGCTTACTCCTTTTTTCATTTTTATTTATTCTTCTCATGTATTGTATCCCAATGTAGTTTTTCCTCTCTCTTCTATGTCCAGTCTCTCCACACCTTTCCTTTTCCTCAGGTCCATCCCCTTCCATCTTCCCTCAGAAAAGAGCAGGCCTCTAAGATACATCAATCCAACACAGCATAATAAGCTACAATAAGACCAGGTACTTATCATCACATCAAGGTTAGACAAGGCAACCCAAATAGAAGGAAACATGTCCCACAAGTGGGTAGAAAAAAGTCAGAGGTAGCTCTAGCTCTGACTGTTAGTAGACATACAAGAAAACCAAGCTACACAACCATAACGTTTATGCAGAGGACCTAGGCTAGAGACACACGGGTTCCCTGATCTCGGTGAGCCTACTTGAGTTCCAGTCAGTTGATTCTGTGGGTCATGTTTTTTGTAGTCTTCTTGACATTTCTGGCTCCTCCAATTCCTCCTCCTCCCCAGAACTCCCCAAGATCAACCTAATATTTGCCTATGAGATTATATCTGCTCCCATCAGGTACTGAATGATGCTGAGGTTCAATCTCAGCACAGTGTGCAGGCAGGTCAAACTGTAGACTGGCGATTTTATGGCTGGGTTGGTGTCCCAAGTCCTCCACTTGAGACTTGCCTGGTTACAGAGGATGGCCAGATCAGGGTCCATGTCCGCCATTACTAGTCTTCTTTAGTGTCACTTGCTTATGTTCAGGAAGTTTCCATTGCACCAGATTTCTACCTTGCTCTGGAAATGCTGTCCAGTTCCAATTGTCTGTCAGTATTCTCTCCTGCCATCTCCACCACATGATCCCTTCAGTTCTCACTCCCACTCTCCCCCCAATTCCTCTGGCATGCCTATTTTATTTTCCCTTCCCAGGGAGATCCTTGTATCTATCCCCTTAAGCCCTCCTGGTTACATAGCATCTCTGGGCCTGTGGATTATATAGCTAATATACACTTATTAATGAATACATACCATGTTTGTCTTTCTGGATCTGAATTGCCTCACTCAACATGATTCTTTCTTGTTACATTCTTTAGTCACAAATTTCATGATGTCATTTTTTTTAAACAGCAGAGTAGTACTCCATTATGTAGATATATGACATTTTTAAAAATTCATTTTTTGATTGGGAGATATCTAGGTTGTTTCCAGTTAATGGCTATTATGAATAAATCTGTTTTGAACATAGTAGAGCAAGTGTCCTTGTGGTAGGATGGAATGTCCTTTAGACATATGTCCAGGAGTTATCACTGGGTAGCTTCTGGTATGGATGGGTCTTTAGGTAGATAAATTCCTGATTTTCTGAGGAACTACCATATTGATTTCCATAGTTGCTGTACAAGTTTGCATTCCCACCAGCAATGAAGGAGTGTTCTCCTTGCCCTACATCCTCACCAGCATGAGCTGTCACTTTTGTGACTGATCTTAGCCATTCTGACAGGTATAAGATTGAATCTCAAAATTGTTTTGATTTGCATTTCTCTGGATGCTAAAGATGTTAAAAATTCCTTTAAGAGTTTCCCAGCCATCTAAGATTTCTCCTTTGAAAATTCTTTGTTGTGTTGTGCACCTCATATTTAAAATGTATTATTAAGTTCATTGATGCTTAGTTTCTTGAGTTCTTTATATATTTTGGATATTAGCCCTCTATCAGATGTGTCAAATTTTGTCCTATTATCAGTGTCCTTTGCATTACAGTAGCTTTCCATTTTCTTTCTCTTTTTTTATTAGATATTTTCTTTATTTACATTTCAAATGCTATCCCGAAAGTTCCCTATACCCTCCCCTCGCTCTGCTCACCTACCTGTCCACTCACACTTCTTGCTCCTGACATTCCCCTGTTCTAGGGCATATAAAATTTGTAAAACCAAGGGGCCTCTCTTTCCAATGATGGCCAACCAGGCTATCTTCTGCTACATATGCATCTAGAGACACGAGTTCTAGGGGTACTGGTTAGTTTATAGTTGTAGACCCCTTCAGCTCCTTGGGTAATTTCTCTATCTCCTCCATTGGGGTCCCTGTGTTCCATCCTATAGATGACTACGAGCATCAACTTCTGTATTTGGCAGGCACTGGCATAGCCTCACTCAAGATAATTATATTAGGGCCCTTTCAGCAAAATCTTGCTGGCATATGCAATAGTGTCTGGGTTTGGTGGCTGATTATGGGATGGATCCCCATGTCAGGTAGTATCTGGATGGTCCATCCTTTCATCTTTGCTCCAAACTTTGTCTCTGTAAATACTTTCATGGGTATTTTGTTCTCTATTCTAATAAGGAATAAAGTATCCATACTTTGGTCTTCATTCTTCTTGATTTTCTTGTGCTTTGCAAGTTGTATCTTCAATATTCTAAGTTTCTGGGCTAATATCCACTTATCAGTGAGTGCATATCAAGTGGCTTCTTTTGTGATTGGGTTACCACATTAAGGATAATATCCTCCAGATACATCCATTTGCCCAAGAATTTCATAAATTCATTGTTTTTAATAGCTGAGCAGTACTCTATTGTGTAAATGTACCACATTTTCTGTATCCATTCCTCTGTTGAGGGACATCTGGGTTTTTTCTAGCTTCTGGCTATTATAAATAAGGCTGCTATAAACATAATGGAGCATGTGTTCTTATTAAGAGTTGGAACATCTTCTGGGTATATGCCCAGTAGAGGTATTGCTGGATCTTCCAGTAGTACTATGTCCAATTTTCTGAGGAACCTCCAGATTGATTTCCAGAGTGGTTGTACCAGCCTGCAGTCCCACCAGCAATGGAGGAGTGTTCCTCTTTCTCCACATCCACACCAGCATCTGCTGCCACCTCAATTTTTGATCTTCGCCATTCTGACAGGAGTGAGGTGGAATCTCAAGGTTGTTTTGATTTGCATTTCCCTGATGATTAAGGATGTTGAACATTTTTTTTTTCTGGTGCTTCTCTGCGATTTGGTATTCCTCACTTGAGAATTCTTTGTTTAGCTCTGTACGCCATTTTTTAATGGGGTTATTTGAATTTCTGGAGTCCTTCTTCTTGAGCTCTTTGTATATATTGGATATTAGTCATCCATCAGATTTAGGATTGGTGACCTTTTTGTCTTATTGACAGTGTCTTTTGCCTTACAGACACTTTGGAATTTTATCAGGTCCCATTTGAAAATTCTTGATCTTAAAGCACAAGCCATTGCTGTTCTGTTTAGAAATTTTTCCCCTGTGTCCATATCTTCGAGCATTTTCCTCACATTCTCCTCTATACATTTCATTGTTTCTGGTTTTATGTGGAGGTCTTTGACCCACTTAGACTTGAGCTTTGTGCAAGGAGATAAGAATGGATCAATTCAAATTCTTCTGCATGATAACTGCCAGTTGTAACAGCACCATTTGATGAAAATGCTCTTTTTCCACTGGATGGTTTTAGCTCCTTTGTCAAAGATCAAGTGGCCATAGGTGTGTGGGTTCATTTCTGGGTCTTCAATTCTATTCCACTGATCTACCTGTCTGTTGCTCTGTTGCTGTACCAGTACCATGCAGTTTTTTTTTTTTTTAATCACAATTGCTCTGTAATACAACTTGAGGTCAGGCATGGTGATTCCACTAGAGGTTCTTTTATTGTTGAGAATATTTTTTTGCTATCCTAGGTTTTTTATTGTTCCAGATGAATTTGCAAATCACCCTTCTAACTCAGTGAAGAATTGTGTTGGAATTTTGATGGGGATTGCATTGAATCTGTAGATTGCTTTCAGCAGGATAACCATTTTGACTATATAAACCATGCAATCCATGAGCATGAGAGATCTTTCCATCTTCTGAGATTTTCTTCAATTTTGTCTTCAGAGCCTTGAAGTTCTTATCATATATATCTTTTACTTCCTTTAGAAAGAAAGACAGAATGACTTTAGTGTCACACCAAGGTATGTTATATTGTTTGTGACTATTGTGAAGGGTGTTGTTTCCCTCATTTCTTTGTCAACCTGTTTATCCTTTGTGTAGAGAAAGGCCATTGATTTGTATGATTTAATTTTATATCCAGCTACTACACTGAAGCTGTTTATCATGTTTAGGAGTTCTCTGGTGGAATTTTTAGGGTCACTTATATATACTATCATATCATCTGCAAATAGTGATATTTGACTTCTTCCTTTCCAATTTTTATCCCCTTGATCTCCTTTTGTTGTCGAATTGCTCTGGCTAGGACTTCAAGTACTATATTGAATAGGTAGGGAGAAAGTGGGCACCATTCTCTAGTCCGTGATTTTAGCTAGATTGATTCGAGTGTCTCTCCATTCAGTTTGATGTTGGCTACTGGTTTGCTGTAGATTGCTTTTATCAGATTTAGGTATCGGTCTTGAATTCCTGATCTTTCTAAGACTTTTATCATGAATGGGTGTTCGATTTTTTTCAAATACTTTTTCAGCATCTAAGGAGATGATCATATGGTTTTTGTCTTTGAGTTTGTTTATATAGTGAATTATGTTGATGGATTTCCGTATATTAAACCATCCCTGCATTCCTGGAATGAAGCCTACTTGGTCATGATGGATGATCATTTTGATGTGTTCTTATATTCGGTTTGCGAGGATTTTATTGAGTATTTTTGCATAGATATTCATAAGGGAAATAGGTCGGAAGTTCTTTCTTTGTTGGATCTTTGTGTGGTTTAGGTATCAGAGTAATTGTGGCTTCATAGAATGAATTGGGTAAAGAACCTTCTGCTTATATTTTATGAAATAGTTTGAGGAGAGTTGGAATTAGGTCTTCTTTGAAGGTCTGATAGAACTCTGCACTAAACCCATCTGGTCCTGGGCTTTTTTTGGTTGGGAGACTATTAATGACTGCTTCTATTTCTTTAGGGGAAATGGGATTATTAAGATTGTTAATCTGATCCTGATTTAACTTTGGTACCTGGTATCTGTCTAGGAAGTTTTCCATTTCATCCAGGTTTTCCAGTTTTGTTCAGTATAGCCTTTTGTAGTAGGATCTGATGATGTTTTGGATTTCCTTAAAATCTGTTGTTATGTCTCCTTTTTCATTTTTGGTTTTGTTAACTAGGATACTGTCCTTGTGCCCTTTAGTTAATCTAGCTAAGGGTTCATCTATCTTGTTGATTTTCTCAAAGAACCAGCTCCTAGTTTGGTTGATTCTTTGAATAGTTCTTTTTGTTTTCACTTGGTTGATTTTGGCCCTGAGTTTGATTATTTCCTGCCATCTACTCCTGTTGGGTGAATTTGCTTCCTTTCTTTCTAGAGCTTCTAGGTGTGCTGTCAGACTGCTAGTGTATGCTCTCTCTAGTAACTTTTTGGAGTCACTCAGGGCTATAAGTTTTCTTCTTTTTAATTTAATTTAATTTTATGTTATTTTTCATTAGATATTTTCTTCATTTACATTTCAAGTGCTATCCCATAAGACCCTTATACCCTCCCCCACCCTGCTCTCCTGCCCACCCACTCCCACTTCTTGGCCCTGGTGTTCCCCTGTACTGGGGCATATAAAGATTGCTACACCAAGGGGCCTTTCTTCCCAATAATGGCCAACTAGGCCTTCTTATAATACATATGCAGCTAGAGACTCGCGAGCTCTAGGGGGTTCTGATTAGTTCATATTGTTGTTCCACCTATAGGGTTTCTTCTTAGGCCTGCTTTCATTTTGTCCCATAAGTTTGGATATGTTGTGGCTTCATTTTCATTAAACTCTAAAAAGTCTTCAATTTCTTTCTTTATTTCTTCCTTGACCAAGGAATCATTGAGTAGAGTATCGTTCAGTTTCCACATGAATGTTGGCTTTCTATTATTTATGCTGTTATTAAAGATCAGCCTTAGTCTGTGGTGATTTGATAGAATGCATGGGATAATTTCAATTTTTTTTTATATTTTTATTTTGAGGCCTGCTTTGTGACCATTCATATTGTCAGTTTTGGAGGACGTCATGAAGTGCTGAGAAGAAGGTATATCCTTTTGTTTTAGGGTAAAATATTCTGTAGATATCTGTTAAATCCATTTCTTTTATAACTTCTGTTAGTGTCCATGTGTCTCTGTTTAGTTTCTGATTCCAGGATCTGTCCATTGGTGAGAGTGGGGTGTTGAAGTCTCCCACTATTATTGTGTGAGGTACAATGTGTGCTTTGACATTTACTAAAATTTCTTTAATGAACATGGCTAGCCCCTGCATTTGGAGCATAGATATTTAGAATTGAGAGTTCATCTTGAAAGATTTCACCTTTGATTAATATGAACTGCCCCTCCTTGTCTTTTTTGATAAAATTTCGGTTGGAAATCAATTTTAGTTGATATTAACATGGCAACTCTAGCTTGTGTTTTTGAACCATTTGCTTAGAAAATTGTTCTCCAGCCTTTTACTCTGAGGTAGTGTCTGTCTTTTTCCCTTAGTTGAGTTTCCTGTAAGCAGCAAAATGTTGGGTCCTGTTTGTGTAGCCATACTGTTAGTCTATGTCTATTGGGTAATTGAGTCCATTGACGTTAAGAGAAATTAAAGAAAACTATTTGCTGCTTCCTGTCATTTTTGTTGTTAAAGTTGGGAATCTGCTTTTGTGGCTGTCTTCTTTTAGTTTTGTTAAAGGATTACTTTATTACTTTTTCTAGGGTGTAGTTTCCATCATTGTGTTGGTGTTTTCCCTTTATTATCCTTTGAAGGGCTGGATTCATGGAAAGATATTTTGTGAATTTGGTTTCTTCATCTATGGTAATTGAGAGTTTTGCTGCATATAGTAGCGTGGGCTGGCATTTGTGTTCTCTTAGTGTCTGCATAACATCTGTCCAGGATCTTCTGGCTTTCTTAGTCTCTATTGATAAATCTGGAGTAATTCTCATAGGCCTTCTTTTATATGTTACTTGACCTTTTTCCCTTACTGCTTTTAATATTCCGTCTTTATTTAGTACATTTATTATTCTTATTATTATGTGTCTGGAGGAATTTCTTTTCTGGTCCAGTCTGTTTGGAGTTTTTGTAGGCTTCTTGTATGTTCACGGGCATCTCTTTCTTTAGGTATGGGAAGTTTTCTTCTATAATTTTGTTGAAGATATTTGCAGGCCCTTTAAGTTGAAAATCTTCATTCTTGTCTACTCCTATTATCTGTAGGTTTGGTCTTCTCATTGTGTCCTGGATTTCCTGGATGTTTTGAGTTAGGATCTTTTTGCATTTTGAGTTTTCTTTGATTGTTGTGCTCATGTTCTCTATGGAATCTTCTGCACCTGAGATTCTCTCTTCCATCTCTTGTATTCTGCTGCTGATGCTCACATCTATTGTTCCTGATTTCTTTCCTAGGGTTTCTATTTCCAGAGTTTTCTCTCCTTGGGTTTTCTTCATTGTTTCTATTTCCATTTTTAGATCTTTGATGGTTTTGTTCAATTCCATCCCTTGTTTGGTTGTCTTTTCCTGTAACTCTTTAAGGGATTTTTTTGTTTCTTCTGCCTGTTTGGCAGTGTTTGCCTGTAGTTCTTTAAGTACTTCTGTTTAGCAATGTTTTCTTGTAATTCCTTTAAGGATTTTTGTACTTCCTCTTTAAGAGTTTCTATCAGTTAGCACTGTTCTGTATTTCATTTCTTTAAATGAGTTATTAATGTCCTTCTTAAAATATTCTATCACCATCATGAGATATGATTTTAAATCTGCATCTTGCTTTTCGGGTGTTTTGAGGTATCCTGGACTCGTTGTGGTGAGTGTACCGGGTTCTGATGATGACCAGTTTTCTTTGTTTCCATTAGTAAGATTCTTAAGTTTTCCTTTTGCCATCTGGAAATCTCTAATTTTTATATTCAAGCTGTCTCTGTTTGGAGCTTGATCCTCCTGTGATTCTGTTAGTCTCTGTCAGCACTCCTGGGAGTCCAACTCTCACTTGAGTTCCAGTAGTCAGAATACTCTCTGCAGGCAAGCTCTTTTCTTGCAGGGCAGGTGTCCAGCAGTCTGGAGCTCTGGGGTCAGAAACCTTTCTGAAGGCTGATTCTCCTTTGGTAAGGAATGTGCCCATGGTTCTGGGTCTTAGCTCCACCTCTTGGCTGTGTTCCTGAGGTGATCCTGAGGTCTTGCAGAGTTGTGAGCACTCAGGAGCTCCCAGCAGCCTCTGCTGGGCTTAGAAGGAAGATGGGGGGTGGCCCTGGCCCTGGCCCTGGCTGGAATAGATCTCAGCCTCTGGTCGGGCGGGGTTCCTTTGTCCTTGTTCCTGCAGGCACAAGACCCTCCGAGATACCTGAAGCTGATGTTGAGTTCCACTCACCCGTGATCCCGAGGTGATCCCGAGGTCCTGCAGAGTGGTGAGCACTGAGGAGCTCCCCGTAGCTTTTCATTTTCATGAAGTCCCACATATTAAGGTTGGTCTTTATGTCTCAGATTTTGGTATTCTCTTCAGGAAGTTGTTTCCAGTGCCAATTTGTTCAAGGTTATTCTCCACCTTTTCTTCTATCAGATTCAGTATTTGATGCACTTGACTTGAATTTTGTGCTGGGTAATAGGTGTGGATCTATTTGCATTCTTCTACATACTGACATCCAGTTAGACCAGTACCATTGGTTCAAGAAATATATATTTTTTGATATTATATTTCTTGCTTGTTTATCAAAAGTCAGGTGTCCACAGATGTGTGAGTTTATGTCTGAGTACATTGCATATTCTAAAACATGATGATAAAATCTCAGAAACCTAGACTACCCAAGATACAATTTACTAAACACATGATACTCAAAAAGAAGGAAGATCAAAATGTGGACATGTCACCCCTTCCTAGAATTAAGAACAAAGCACACATTGAAAGAGTTAAAGAGATCATGTGTGAAGCTGAATCCAAAGGATGGACCCAATGACTGAGGCTGCCAGGGATCCATCCCCACAATCAGCCACCAAACATAGACACTATAGCATATGCCAGCAAGATGGTGCTGAAAGGGCCCGGATATAGCTGTCTTGGGGGAAAATATACCAATGCCTGGCAAACATGAAGGTGGAAGCTCACAGTCAGCTATTCGATGGAACACAGGGTTCCCAAGGAAGAAGGAGCTAGAGAAAGTACCCAAGTAGCTGAAGGGGTCTTTAACCCTCTAGGTGGAAGAATAACATGAACTAACTAGTACCCCCTGAGCTCATGACTCTAGCTGCATATATAGAAGAGAATGGCCTATTTGGCCATCAGTGGGAAGAGAGGCCCCTTGGTCATGCAGACTTTATATGCCCCAGTACAGGGGAACACCAGGGCCAAGAAGTGGGAGCGGATGGGTAGGGGAGCAGGGCCGGGATGGGGGAGGGTATAGGGAACTTTCTGGATAACACTTGAAATGTAAATGAAGAAAATATCTAATAAAAGTTGAAAAAAAATCTCATTTAGAGAACATATTTTATTTATTTATTTATTTATTTTTAAAGATTTATTTATTATATGTAAGTACACTGTAGCTGTCTTCAGACACTCCAGAAGAGGGCATCAGATTTCGTTACAGATGGTTGTGAGCCACCATGTGGTTGTTGGGATTTGAACTCGGGACCTTTGGAAGAGCAGTCAGCGCTCTTAACCACTGAGCCATCTCCCCAGCCCTGAGAACATATTTTAAAATAGTGTTGTTTTTTTTTCATTATTTAAAGCCAGGGTAGCCCTGGTTGTCCTGGAGCTTTCTTTGTTACCAGGCTGGCTTCACACTCAGAGATCCACCTACCTCTATTTCCCAAGTGCTGGGATTAAAGGTCTATGCCACCACCACAAATCTAAAATAACGTTTAAGAATATCTGCTAGGGGAATTTAAGAGATCGCTCAGTGGTTAAGACTAATGGCTGCCATTTCAAATGATCTATGTTTGATTCCCAGCATCAACTTGGTGATTAACACCTATCTGTATCTCTAGTATCAGGGGATCAAATGCTCTTTTCTGAACTTTATGGGAACAAGACACACACATGGTGTACAGACATGCAGGCAGATACACCTAAAATAATGTTTAAACTAAAAAATAATGTACTAAGGCTGGCCATAGTGAAGCACACATTTATTTCCAAACTCAGGAGGCAGAGGCAGCCAGAACTCTATGAGTTGGAAACAAGCCTGGTCCTTCGATGAAGTTCCAGGTCAGCAAGGTCTACTTTGTGGGACTGTGTCACAGCACAAACAAACAAAGAACAAAGAAACAGAAATCTGATAGTGAAACCAATGGCTGGTCAAACTGCTAAGAGTGAGAGTCACTACTGTTGAGTGCTAAGCCTTAACAGGACACCCTTATCATCCCCTCCAAAGCTCAGGAAACATCAAAGAAGAGGGGGCCAAGAAAATACAAGATCTACATTATTAGAAAGGATGGGTGTGAAACACTCTGTCAAGAACATTGCATGGCCATTGCAGTCAAGAACTCACCAAAGCTAACGTTGTTCATATAAGCCACAGAGCAGAAGCATATCACAATTTAGTTATGGATAGAGGTTTCCAGGGCCCAGATCCATCCTGGGAACTGATGGTGGTAGAGGGAAGAGCTAGTAGGTGAAAAAGATAAGAGAAGATGAGGGATTGACTGTGATCTAAAAATGCTAGATACATGTATGAAATAGTCAAAGAATACAGTAATAAAGAAAGATAAGAGAGGATGGGGGATTGACTGTGACCTGAAAGTATTAGATATGCATATATGAAATAGTCAAAGAATACATTAATAAAACTAATGACATTTTCAGAGCATATAAAAGAAAAATCTGCAAGCAGTTATACAATTTATTATAAAAGTACTAGAAATATTAAGTCTGTGTCTCATCACTAATTGTTCATAATTATGCTGTAAAGAAAAGCTATTAACATTGTTCTTTGTTAACTTTCACCAAGACTTTAGAGTAAGATCTCATTTTTCAGAACACCACATACTCAAGTTGTAGAATATGTAGAAACCAAGCATATACCAACCAGGAAGCTTCATTCATATTAGCTAATTTTTGTGGAGTTTGAAGGTGCTATGTACAGTGCAGAAGTAGAAAAATAATAATCTATATTACCAAGTTGTGACACCTGTAAGATTCAACAATTACTTTCCTGGTAAGCCATGCCTTATAATATAGTAGTGGCATGGATGCTATAGGAATCATCAATCACTTTTTGATTGAATTTAAGGCTCATGGGATGAGATGGAATCCATACCTAGTACCATTTTCATGGCTAAGAACCTGTGGCTAGACAGGTCACAGGTCCTAGGGGAGAACTTATTATTTTTACTCTGCTAAATGGATATTGCATTAAACATATTTATCCTTATACTCATAGATTAGAGCATCTCTCAAACCTCATCAGAATAGCTGCTGTTTACATTGCATTTTGGTTAACAGAGACACACAACTGGTCAAAATGTAGAGAAATAGGAATGTAGAATGATTAGCCCTAAGTTGAACATCTATGTAATACCCTTCCTCTCAAGGCTTGGGGATCCCAACAGGAAAAATGCAGAAAGGTTCTAAGAGGTGGTAGATGACTATACCAAAATACTGTTTTCTAGACAGAAGAGGGCAGTTGCATATACAAACTCACAGTTGTGATGTTATGCAAGTTCGGACTAGACCAAAATCCAAGCATGGAAAAAGGAAGCGACAGTGAAGTTCTGGCTTATGCTGAAGAGCCATTGATAGCTTCTGAGAAAAGGAGAGTCAGTTTTCTGTAATGCTGTGGCCTATGATAGGGGATGGCCTACTCAATTGTGTATAGGCAGCAAAAATTGGACTCAGTGAGTTATTCTTTTTATGAAAGAAGACATGAAGTATGGGGCATGTAGGAATTTGTGGGTGGATCTTGAAAAAGTTAGAAGAATTAGAAATTCTCAAAGAATTAATAAAAATATAAATACATACACACACATACACACATACACACACATACACACAGTCACATACAAATGCACACACAAGCACACACACATATACACACACACACACACCAAAACAACAAAAAATGCTGTTAAATATTTGCTTAGCTATGAAACTTAATCAAATCACAAAGTAATTGGGCATCACAAAGTATGATGCATTGCTTTTAAAATATAATGCTAATATTTAAGTTTCTGTCAAAATAAGTATATCTTCTAATGATAAATATTACAACTTAAAAGGGTTTTTGAGATAGTGCCTTTTTATAAAACCCTAGCTGGCTATTCATTATATAGGCCAGGTTGACCTTAAGCTCCTATGATCCTCCTGCCTCAGTTTCCAATGCATCATGACATCTGGAAATTTAATAAGAAATTTTCTGTAAGCTTTCTTTAATCAATAAGAATTACTCTATGATAAATACATCAGTAAATTAGTAAATTTCCTGAACATCACTGTTTTTTAATTATTTAAAAAAACACAAAACAATGTAAACTGCTTTTGTGTAACTGGAAGAGTCAGATTGATAGTAGTGATTAATCCCGTGTGTGACATCCCCAGGTGAAATATTCTGTGAGTTGCATGCTTTCTGCTCGGACAAGGTTTGGGTATGAAGTAAAATGGAAAATTATCAAGAGGGCATTGGGACCTGATACTCCAGAGAGATTGGAGGGCAAAGAGAAGGAGAAAGAAGAGAACAGTGCCCCATGAAGAGGAGACTGGAAATGACCAACAGCTTTCCGAGGAAAATAGACAGCATGCTTAGTCAGGCATTGATGGTAAGAAGTGGGATGTCAAGTATCTGCTGGACTCACTGTTCTTTAGGTTGTACAAAGTGACAGACAAGTGTTTCAGCAAAAGAGGCACTGACTTAGTAAGTCCTGGGAGATCAGCTGATTACTGGTTCTCAGAGTTGAATGCAGTTTAAAGAGACATACTAATTTCTCAGATAGGTGTCAGTAGTTTGAATGTAGCTATCTAAAGTGTATAACTGCTATCCTGGTTAGGAGGCTGTGCAGGGAGACACTGTAAATAACCCAAAGCTAATTGTGCTTGTCAACACATCAACTTGTATGAAAGGATGTCAGAAAGAAAAGGAGAATTTGCTTTTTTTTTTTTTTTGGAGAAAGAGTGAATGAAGTGGGTTAACTTAGACATAAAGATACTGTGTTAACTGAAGAAGTGTGGGCTTCTGTTGCTAGCATTGGAGCAGGCTCCCCAAGCCTTTGTTCCTACCATATTTCCATTATACCTCAATTTAAAGTATTAGGTAAACTTTCCCCTTAAAAAGGTTGTTTCAATCTGTCAACCATCACACTTAGATCTTGTTAAGCTGAACACAAGGAAAAGTTGTAGATTTCACATTTATTGTACTGAAATGTTCTTTGCATAGCTTTAGCTATGGCCACTTAAATGTCAACATTGTTAACAATGCTGTCTCTAAATTAGATGCCTACAGGAAAGCTCTTTACTTGGAGGGCCTTGCATGTTATATTGTTTTGTATATGTGAATGTATTATTAATAAAAAGTCACTTTCAAAGTATTTGAGCTCCCAGTCTCAGAGAGACATTTTTTCATTATTCTAATTAGTTGGTTTTTAATTAGTTTTAATTTTTTTTATGAGTAGATAAAAAAATCACCCCAAATATGAACACATCCAAAAATGATTGTGCATTAGGTAATTAAAATGTTTTCTGATTCTAGAACTATTTTTTTTACAAAATAGATATTGAGAAAACTACCTGTGTAAGAACTTTTGTGTATTCTGAGTCACTATCAATTTTTCAAGGGATTAGGATTGCTCCTTATTTACTCTAAGCGGTTCTGGATTTATGTCTGTCCATCTGGTCCTGAGATCTTACTTATCTGGCCCCTGATCATATCTGCTCAGAAAGCTATGAATGAAGAACCAGTGCTTGTTAGACGGACTGATAGAAGCAGCATGAGTTCCTCACTCCTTGCTGCACTTCTCAGACCTCTCATTAATCTAGCTTCCACGGTCATCTCTAGCAGGCTTCCTTATTCTTAGTAACTCCTTAAGTGTAAATTCTTGCGTCAGTGAGAAAATTACTTTTTTGAGTCAGAGAGCTCCCTTTTCAGATGTCTATAAGGTAATATAATGTCCATAATGTAATGATTTTGCCACCAAACTACAAAAAAATTCTAAGGTACATTTGTTTGTCTAAAATCTGTTATTCCCTTAAGATAATCAGCCTTGAAAAGGGTAAATGAATGTTTCACCTACATTTGGACATGTGTACCACATGCAGTCTGTGCCTGTGGAGGCCAGAGAAGGCGTTGAATTCATTGAATGGAGGTTTTGAACTGCTGTGTAGATGCAGTCAACCAAACCCAGATACTCTGGAAGAGCAGGAAATGCTCTTAACCATTCTAGCCTCAAAATATAAGCTTTTAAATTCACAAGGCTCACTGGCCATGGCAGGGACACTTGTCACGGCAGCACTTAGGAACTGAGAGAGTATCACAGAGCTAACCGTCTCATAGACAAACGAGAAAGTACCAAGTCTTCAGCTCCCTGATAGAGGCATTAATCACAAGAGGCGCTCCCAGCAATACTCACACAAACATGTGAATGAAGGAGCAACAAATACACATTTTATGAATTACATAGGTTTTTATTTTGTAATAGAGATAGTTTATGTTTGTTGATATTCATTCTTCCTGTGTTGTTGACTATCTTCATTTTTAAAAGTCTTTAAACTACATAGCTAAATCAGAATATTCAGTAATTTAAAGTTGACATATAAAAAGTACAAGCTGGAATTATATTTAGCACAATATGCAGCACAAACACCTGTATTTAGATATACATTAAAGATATGTATACCCATATATTATACATAGCTGTATATGTAGATAAGTAGATAGTTGAATAATATATAATTAATATGTTTGTCCATAACTATCAAATACTCTATTGATATCTATCATGCATGTATTTTTCTGAATGTTTCTATATGTACATATTTGTCTTTGTAACTGTAACTATGTAGAGGTTCATAATACTATGTATACTTTATTATTCCAATGTTCCCATTGTTCTGGTGTAGTACTGCATTCTTTCTATCCTCTTGGGGTGTCCAGATGCTGAAGAGGACACAAGTGTGCAGGTGGGGGTGGGGGATGAGATTTCTTCAAGGATCTTAGAGTTATGCCTCTTGTTGTGAAAGGTTTTCTCCAATGTTATTTAATGAAGCAGCTTTCTGAGATGATCCTAGCTTGTTTGTATTTCTTTTGGGGGTGGGTTTGAATGCATATGATTTATCTGGGGGGTGAACCAAGACTTATATAGTTTTCAATGAGAGGTGTGTGAATATCCAGTGAGGGAAAAGGTCAATGGATGAAGGCTAAGACTACTGAGATAGCTCATTAGCAGAGGCAATCCAGATGCTAGGTTACTGGACTGACCATCTGTGACCACCTGGTTGAAGGTCAGCTGGTTGTAGACTCTGAAACAGGCACAGAAAAAGGAAAGAAGTTAGTCCTACTCTTGGCTGTCTCAGGATGAGATTTTAATCTCAGTTATTGAGATTTCTTGGGGTTTTACATGTTCAACCTCACCTCACCTATTCCAGGCCAATTCTTCCTGTGGCACAGCCCACATGCCATACATTCTGGCAGAGATATAATTTAAATATTAATTCATTTTTTTTCTTAATATGAAAAGTGACAATTTTACCCCAAGTTAAAACTGGAAATAGTTAAATTGAGAGTGTTCATTGACCCCCTTTTACTAATTGCAGTATAATTTATGTTACAAAATAATGTATAGATATTTCACTCTGTCATTGCTTTGAGAGTAGGTATGTGCTGGGTTGGTAAGATTGTTAGGTAAGTGATAACAATTAGTCAGAGGTGCGTTAGTTGCTGAGATAAACAGCCATTGGCTGAGAACATGTCTTTTTTTGAAGGCAGCTAAGTAAGGGAGTCCCTTGTAGTAGCCTGTTGGCTAAGCAACACTTTTTCTTCTGTTAAACAAACTTGAAGCTCATCAGAAAATGAGCACAACTATGTAATTTAAGGAATTATTGTTAACAATGGTATTTGTGAGATGTTTTCAATTAAAAGAGTTTGTGGAGCTTGTGACTGCATTTCCCATCTTCACCACAAATCTCACTCCCTCTCACTATGTTTTTGTGTGGCTTCAACAATAAAGAAACAAGAATGGATTGGCATAGTGTTTTATATTGGGAAGTCACATCAATCTCCATTTAAATTCTAAGAATTTGAGACTTTCACTTTAGCTTGAAGAAATCTAGGGAAATCTCAACTGGTAACCATCAAGTCTCCAAACTTTCCTCACAATCCTCCAGAGCATCTCTCCAATTGTGGCTACTATATCCAAGTTACTGTAAGTTGAGCACAGTATTAAACTTTCAGGAAAGCTTTCTTGGCTCATGTTCCTATAGAAATGCTGTTTTCTGTCAGGAGAGCCTAACCTCAAAGCTTTTTGCTTTTACACTTAAAGGATAAACAGCATACTCAAGACACAAATCAATATACTTCATGTCACTGAATGTTGCCTTTCTATGAAGGCAAGAAGAGATGTTCTGCCTCATATACTCACACTTTCATATTCCATACCCAAATCCTACTGGTGACTTCCCCCTTTTCTAGTGTTGTGGGCAAAGTGGCAATTATTGCTTAGTTAAAGAGGCTGCTCATTAGACACACACAACTCACTTTGTTTTGCTTTCTCATCTTCTTTTCTGTTTTCATTCCCTCTTTCTTCCTCCCTTTCTTTCTTTTGTTATTTATTCATTTAATTATTCATTTTTCTTTCATTATTTTGTCTCAAGGCTTCTATTTCTTTAGATTCTATTTTTTATGTTTTAAATGGGGGACATCTCTCCAGACTATTCCCACAGTATCCCGTGTCAATGCATTACAAAGGTGCTAACACACTAAATAGGAATGATACCCTTGGGAAACCCCCTTTCTTCTATAGTTGTCCCTGTTGCATTGAATGAAGATGTCTTACAATATGTTTAGCAACATCTCCACACAAGTGATTACAGGTTGATTCTTTCAAACTCCATGGAGAAAGCACTCTTATCCAGCATAGGCAAGAGGTTATGAATACACTCTTGGAACAAGGAAGTTTTGCTGAAAAGACTCTTTGTATTCTCCTGAGGATCTTAATGAGCTATCCAGGGTGATGCATCAACGTGGGGGCAATCAGAGAAGTTCTGTGCTCTCCTTTCATTAGCCCTGCTCTTCTTTGTAGCTAAGCTTCTTGTTGACTCACAGCACTCATGGGATGAATAGAAAGGGAGTGTGTGACTATTACTTTATGGTCCAAATCACCCAAAGGATCAACTTTCATACCATTTAATGTGATGGCAATAGGAGCCTAGATTCCTTCCTCCATGTCTCTAAGAGACAGATTTTCCTGTTTTAAAACCATATAAAATATAAATCCAACAGCTTGAGAGAGATGTTCACTTGTTACATTTTCTAGGTTTAATGATAATCAGACCATTGGAAACTCAGTTTGGATGCAGTCATTTAATATTAAACTTTACAAATAAGAGAACACTTGAGTGATCCCTTTATATATATAGAACTTAGCCTCAACATATATTTCATGAGTAACAATTTGCTTTTCCCCTTAGAGAATGACCTAATTCTTACCATGTAACATGAGTATTTCACCACCCTGGTACTGTTTTCTTACCCCATGTTCAAGGAATTACAATTGAGTTCATTTCCTTGAGACATGATTTATACTTACCCCTACAATTAAATAACATCCAGTAATATCCTATGAGGGAAAAGTTAGGTTAAATCCATTTCTAGGTAAAGGTGAAAATAATTTCTCGTTTAAACATGCATATCACATGGTGGGCCCATCCTGATAAGTGTAGCCCTCACCCATCATCAAGGAAACTTCTTTTTCAAAGATGGACATCATCACCAAAACCCACAACTGATCAGAATGCAGATCCTGGAGTGTGCAGCCCCAATCAACACAGCCACAACACAGCCACCACACCTCAGGCTCTGACCATAGTTTGGAAGATGGGGAAGAAAGTTTGCTGGGAGATTTTGTCTCCTAGAGATGAGACAGATATTTTAACACTATGGTTACCTAAAAATGACTTGAACAATGACAACAGTGAAAGATGTGCTAATGTGGGTGGGGATAGCTCACAAGTTCCCACCTACATGCAAAGATCTGTGGGCAACTAGTGACTACTGAGAGAGGGAGAGGTAGTCTTCCCCAGGATAAGGTAAGTACTTCCCAACTGGTTATCAAATACCAAATGGCAGGCCTTGAAATCTTGTGTGTGTGTGTGTGTGTGTGTGTGTGTAGTCTTCAGAGAGACTCCACCTAGTATTGATTCAGACAGATGCAGATGCCCATTGCCAAACAGTGGACGAAGCTTGGGTCCTTTTATGAAAGAATAGGAGGAAGGATTGTAGGCCCTGAAGGGAATAGGAAATCCGCAAGAAGACCAACAGAGTCAACTAACCTGGACCCTTGGGGCTCTCAGAAGCTGAACTAACCACCAAACAGTGTACACAGATTGGGCCTAGGCCTCCCTGCATATATGGAGCAGGTGTCAGCTTGGTCTTAAACAACTGGAGGGACTACCTCAAAAGCTGTTGCCTGTACATGGGATATGCTCTTCTAGCTGGGCTGCCTTGTTTGGCCTCAGTGGAAGAGAGTGTGCCTAGACTCACAGACACTTGATGTCCCAAGGAAGTACAGAGGAGAAGGAGAGGGATGGATTTTGGGAAGGATTTTTGGAGAGTGTGACTGGGAGTGGGGCAGTGAGTGGGATGCAAAGTGAGTAAGTAAAAAAATAATAATTATTTTAAAAATTTAAAAACAAATAAAATACTCAAATATTTAATTATAGGTAAGTTTTCCTGAAATTATTTATCTTGACAAATGCCCCAAGTCTCTGAAACTTAGTACATGTAGTAGCAGCCTAAGCAATCCTTTGAGACCATGATCTACAATAGTGCCACTTTTGAAGATTAACCTAGAAATGTGTTTCTTAGGTCATGTAAGTAGTATATTTGTAGTATATTTATAGTATATTTATAGTACATTTGTATACTATATATTTGTAGTGTACCATTTATACCAAACAGCCATCAAACACTTCAAGCAAAAGTTATAGATATCTCACATGCTTTTACTCCCTATAGCTGTGCAGATGCAGGCAACTGAAGACAGAACACACCTTCAGTTCTTGAACATCATTTTTATGATGGATCTGAGAAGCCTGGTGTAGATTTAACTGTCGCACAAGTTTTGCTCACTCTTTCTGTATAGTGTGTGTCCATTTAAACTGGCACAAGACTTTTGGTAGAAAATAGAAATAGACTGAAACAGTTGATCTTCTTTATCTTAAAACCTCAAAACACATAAGTCTCATAAGTCTTGAAAAGAAGACAATTCTTTTCCTTTGCTTGTTGTATGTATGCATATGCAGGAATATAAAGTACAACCCTCTGAGCACATTGTTATTGTGCTTGTGCATATAAAGTTGCAGAGATGGCCACTCTGCATTGCACAGTGAATCAACAAAGAGGGGACTCATCTCCTTGAAAAAGGCAAATGTCACCTCTAAATTAGCCAACTATCATAAATTTCATATATCTTGTTTGTGTTAAAAAGCAAGTTTTGTTCTTCACTCCTTAGGTCTGTGGCATGGTGGTCCTCCGTTCTGTTACCTCACCATTGTTTTTTAAAATGGAAACCTCAGTTAAAGATTATCTGTCTTTGGAGCAAATCATGCCACTACCTTAACAGAACCATTGGCCTGGTGGTCATGGGTGATCCAAAACCATGTGCAACTGACACATTCTATACATATCTAGCATGTGCAGTGTGTATCTGTGTGTGTACTATTTAAAAACTCTTCTCTTATGTGAGTGCAGGCACCCAAGGAACCCAGACAGACTCCCCAGATCTGCAGTTACAGGAGGTTGTGAGCTACACATCATGGGTGCTGGAAATCAAACTCTGGTCCTTTACAGAGCAGTTTCTGCTCTAGATCACAGAGGTACCTCTCCAGCCTGAGTATGCTTTTGCATTTGTTATTTTAAAAACAAAGCAAAACAAAACAAAACAAAAAACAAAACAAGAACAAAACCTCTGCTCTTAAAGGGCCAGCTCCCAAAGCATATGGGAATAGCACTGAAGAGGAAATGATAGAAACAAGAGCAATACAGGCAGGGAAAGTAAAGCCCTGGGTGTAGTCTCAGGCTTGTGCCCATGGTGATGAGCACATTAAGGATGGGAATTTAAAGCAATAAATAAATAAATAAATAAATAAATAAATAAATAAATAAATATCCAGAGCTGAGAAGGCCTAATTGTATCAACCCAATTAGAAAGAGATAACATAGGTAAAGGAGGAAAAAATGGGCAAAACACTATTGTTTAGTCATTATAGTATATTATTATTAATAACACAATCATAGTATTGTGAAATGTGAAGCATAGATTGTATTTTAAATTAATTCGTGAGCTAGTCGCAGGTGACCTACTTTATTTCAACCTTGATAAATTAACACACAGTCATTTTTTGATGAGCATCTGACAAAGTAAAAGGTTAGTATTTCATAACTCGTCTCATGTGGCTTAGAGGGTATGTGTATATAAATGGCAGGTTGACATACATATTTGCCACTGGTTTCATTTATTGTAGGCTTAACAATGGTGTTATAAGTGGAAAAGAGGGGAACTTTTATTGGATTATTTGTAGAGCCTTCTGGTGGAAAAAAAATCTCTTGGTTAACTTTAACATAAAATTAATAACTAATTTAATTGATTTACTGATGTGATGTGATAAGAATTCTCAATATTTTGGAGGTCAGAGAAAAGACCTGAATATTGCTTTTTGAAAACAGACTTTTTTCTAGTGAGAGTGTGTAAAACTTCATCTTCTGTTGACAATTAGAGGCTGTAATCTCACTGACCTGATGTCATAGTTAACTTTGTAATCTATAATGTCTCAAGGTAGACTTCCACATCACCGAGATTGCGTATTCTAAGACTCTAACTTAATCCTATTCTCTTTCCATCCTTCACATTCTGTATTTAATTTTAAGCAATTAGAAAGAAAGCCTTTATATGACCTACTTTTAAAAGCTGCAATCTTCAGCCTGGCAATGAACTGAGTTACTTTTCTAGATGTTTATTTATTTAATTTTGCATGCTTTCTCATCAAACAGGCAATTAAAGCAAACATCAGTAACAATTACAGAGGCTCAAACATGAGATCAAAATGGTCACATACAAAGATCAGAGAAAGGACACAGTCATAATAAAGCACATTTAAGAAATACCTGAAGAATGTATCACCAGCTTTAAAAGGTGTTTTACATTTTAACCATAGAGGAAATATATTACAGCCTGGGTTCATAAGCAAAATGATGAAAAAGTAATCAAAAATGTTTCTTTTGACTTGAAATTTCAATGGATGTATGGTTATAAGTGCATTCTTTTAGAAATGTATGTTTAAAGGCTAGGAAATTATTCTCCTTATACTACTTCCTCTCTCCACACACACCCTCATCTTTGATGTAATTTTTCTATATCAACAATAAGTTGATATTATGTCTTAGTCATATGTATTTAACAAATTCAATCCTTCAAAACAGATTTATATCTGGGAAAATGGAATTGATTCTAGTTTGTTCTGACCCAACTTGACATTTCCTTCAAGTGTCTCTTTTTAAGCTATACTATTTACTAAATGACATCTCTGCTAACCTAAAGGAAAATATCTGTTCTTCAAATATTGTCATTGCCCAGCTTTAAAAAGATTTGATTGTACTATGTTAGGGAAACAGTGTCAGAATTCCCATCAAACTTTTCTCCCACTGAAATAACGGAATACAAAAATGAGCTTTGAGCGAGGAAATGACTAGAAAGCACATTAATGCAATCAAGTCATTAGCAACAACTCTGTCCATATCTGTTAAATATTTTCAAACTATTCTAAAGAAACACACCCAGAAGGCAAACGAGCAGTGAATGGAAACAAGATGGTCAGCAGCATGCGTGGCTTGTGATTTGAATGGAAAGTAATTTATCGTGCCTGAAATAAAAGCTGTTTATTCTTGTGTTTCACTGTCTGTAACAATCTTTACCATTTATCTGTGAAAAAGTGAGAAACTGTACCGTTATTAGCATATGAATACTTGACACATCAAATTGGCTGTACAATAACAGAAGGGCATTTGCTATTGGTGTATGCACACAGACAAAGCAGCCATTTTGAAAAAAAATTGAAATAGTGTGGGTTGGTTAACCCTTTCCTCTCCTTTAGTTTTCCTGATTTTGACCAGAACAGTCTGGCAGTTAAAATCAGATTTTTTAAATAGCAAATAAAAGTAATCAGGAGCCATTATGTATGTGGCAATTATATTGATACATTCACCTTATTTAAAAAATAGAAGCAGACAATAATAACGGGGTTTGTGCGAGGATGTGAACACGCATGCGCAGAGTGGGGAGTCCTCGAGTCTGGCACTGTGTACAGGGCCCAGAAATGAAACAATGCAGACGTACAGTTTTATTTCATGGCAACAACATAGTGGTCTTTGGGTCAGATGTGTGAAACTATTTCTCAAAGAAGCTGCATACATAATTGAGGCCCTCTGAAGGGTTCCCTGTTGAAGTTGCCAGGCTGCATTCATTTCTGCAGCAGAGCCATTTGTTATCAAATTTAAATTAACTCTCTGTACACTGAACTCGAATTTTAGAGCCCCACTCCCTCACAATTGTAAAAATAGTTGAGAAGGTCGGAGATGTGTATCTGGAGAGTAGAAACAGACAGTCCCGATAAAGGCCTCAGCGGCTCTCAGGTAGGCCTGTGTCCAGCAGTTTTCAGCTGAGAAAACCCCATTTGCGGTTGGTAGCAACCAGTCTGCATTTTGGCATGCAGTTTCGTCTCAGATCCAAATTTGTTGTGAAATCTTTTCGACTTGGGTCTATATTCCAAGTAACTCTTTGCCTTTGTCAGAGTTGTAAGCTTATTTCTCATCTCTAATATTCCAGACTGATTTTCTCTTCTGGAAGATTTAGAGAAAGATCATGAAAAGTAGCACAAACTTCATATTGTTTTAATCCAATAGGTTACAATTTTATGCTGTTAAATAATAATTTCCCAATTTATCTGAATTTATATACTATCTTAAACAGAGTTTATATCCATCAATATATTTTGGGGGGTAAACAACAAACTTATATGTGTAAACTAAGCTGCCTTGAGACCTCCTGTGCCTGTGAAGGAGAAATGTCCCCAGTGAGAATGTGTGCATGATTTTCATAGATTCATCAACAAAAGATTCCCTCATGGACATCACTGGACCTGTAAAAATCTTTACTATTGCTCTCTTACTAGGAGTTGGTAAATGCACTGGGGAACAGACTTTTATTCCTTTGAAACTTAATGCATAGAATTGCAGCTCAGTCTGAAAGTCTCTGTTTTCTCTGCCTTGAAATGCCCAGATAAAGGGTTAAATCACTATCCCTTTATCACCATAAGACATTGATTTGCTATTATTAAATAAACCTCTTTTCACTTCAATGAAATATTAACTTTTTCCAGGAATGCAGAGCAGAATTGGCATTGAAAGCAATAAAAAGGAAGTGAGTAGTTGTGGGGTGGTGGTGGTGGGGATAAAACAAAGCAAAATGACAAGAAGAAAACAACTGCGACATGGAAAGTGATACACCAAATATCCACCGAAATACCTATATAGAAGCCAAAGGATTCTGCCCCACCGTCTGTCTGAAGACCCTTGTGGTACCGGCTAGTTTATCACAAATAAGGAACTGGCCATCCAAACCACCGCATCTATTAACAACATAACAACTGTTACACAAGTAGGGAAGGTCAGAAATTATAGAGTCAAATGTCTTCAAAGTGTTAGACCCATGCAAAAGACTTCATGGCTAGCTTTCTTTTTTTTTTCTGAGAATGCAAATTATTTTAAATCACAAACTATTTGCTTTGGTTCTCTGAAGTCATCAACACTTCAGGTTAATATGTTCTACCAAATGCTCTTTTACTTCCTTCCAGGTAGAAGGGATGCACCCTGCTTGTGTACCATGACAGCAATGCAGCATACTAGAGCAGTAGTAGATGTTTTCTATTATTTTTGTAGCTGATGTATGAAATTAAAATGAAGAAATTAAAATGTATTAAGTATCAGCATCTATTCAAAGGGTAAATCCTACAGAAACCTAAGAGAGTTGCTTGTAGTGAGACATTCTAGCTATTTCGAAGCTTTGTCTAAATCTATAAACTGACTATAAATAGTTCTGAATGTTAGAGAAAAGTAGGAGAGATGAAACTTGGTAAATTCTCACATTTTTGTACTGTAATTACTCATACTAGCTTCCTATTAGATAATTATATCAAGTTCTTTACTTTTTGAAAGGCATACCTTATTTTTCATTAATAAAGCCCTTTTAAAATAAAACATACATTTCAGTTTATTAATCTTTGCATATCAATACTTAGAAGACATGCATAACCAACAATTTGTCTTATTGATGTTTTATTTAAATAATTAAATGTACAGAACAGAAACTTTTGAATAAAATATTATACAGAAATTCATTTTTGCTAAAATGTGTTTTTATTATTATAAAGAATCATTTTAGAGTTCACAACTATTTAAACAGAACTAAGAACTATATAAAAAGTTATGATTTTCCCCCCTTTGATGGATAGAATTATTTCCTGGCTCTAGCAAGAATATGTTGCCTTTGAGGGTCTATATTGAAAAATTTCAAAATGTACTAAACATCCTAGATCTGAATTTAACATTAAAATTCAAATGGTTTGTGTCATTAGATGAACTTGTCATTTATTGTATGAATAAGCTTCAGGATGATTAGAAGCTCAAACATCTCAAAGACATAGCTCATCTAATTTGTGCTTGGATTTTTGTCATTGTAGGAAAACTGCTATGGTATGACTGGGAATTTTCTCATCAACAGTTACTGCAAAGGGAACATGCTTAAAAAGTACAATGAAAAATAATTCTCGCCCTCTTTCTCCTCTTTTCTTATTGCTCCCACATTTTCCTTCCTTTTCAATCTCTGATCCTGCTTGCATCTCCATTCTGCATCTTGTGTGTTAAGCCAATCAACTCACGTGCAGTACGCTGTGGAGAAACTGCGGCACACATATGGTCGTGGACTGGTTTGGTAAACATATGTCTTTGCAGGCATTGGACAGCATGCCGGGAATGAGCTATTCCATTTTGGGAAAGGAGGTGGGGAGCGCTTAGCCACCTACAGATGTTTTGCAGCAACGCTGAAGAACTGCAGTCAGAGCTGCAAAATGTGTAATTTGGACTTTTTCCAGGTTTCTTTTTTTTTAAAATAAGAAAAAAGTTAACAGCTTTCCTATTCATCTCTTTTGAGAAAATTTACAGTCGTTTCCCAGTCCGGCCCCATTCTGAAGTAAGGACAAAGGACTGAGCCTGAACCTGTCCATCTGCTCCGTAACAGTAATGTTCTAATGGGTGCTGCCTATTTTATGCCATTGCTCATGTATGCCCAGGGGACTGGAACTATTTAATTCACTGATTTCACAGCTCTGTTGTGTGTCACAAAAGGTTAAAAAAAAATCCAGCACACTTTTTAGCACCCTGTTTACAAGGAGTCCATGTAAATCTAACTGAAGTAACAGATTCCCACCCTGCCCCCCATGCTGGTCCCCCTAGCTAATTTGGTGCATTCAGATAACAGGTAAATAGATGGAAAGTTGCACCATTGGCTTGTCCTGTGCAAATAGTGGATATTTTAAATCTGCCGTGAATGTTACTTTCAAAGGCCAAAGATTCCAGAAGTAGATTTGAAAAGAAAGATGTTTGCCTTTAAGATTTTCGGATTAGAGAACTCTGTTTTCCCAGAAGTCCAAGAATTAATGCTATAGATTAGAAGAGAGTTAATGAAAACCCATAAAGGAAGACTGACTACTTATATTCCTCTTCTTTGGGCAGGGGGTTGAGCAGTCCCCCATGCAGCTGGTGCATGCTGGTGTTTTGCCAAGGCCATAATGAAGCCTGCTCACTCCAGGGCATTTTCTTGGACAGATACAGGTGGCCAGGAAACATGCACTTGGGCGGCCCTGAGATCTTCTTAAGAGCACTGATGTCAAGATTGAAACTGGCACCGGTGTTTGCCTCTAAGGAGAAAATGGAATCATGAAGTCGAGGGGATGCCTCTGTTCCTCTCCAAAGAGGATCTCAATAGAAGTGTTTCAATATATGATCTCTTTCCTGATACCCACATATGATCATAAGCTTCTATAACATTATGAATAGCCAAATTATTAACTACCAAGTATAACTGCCACTTTCATTTTGATAATATTAATCAAATTCAGTTCCAACTAGAGTAACTGGGTTAACTGCAAAGAAACTCACATAGTCCCTTGAGAATGAGCTTGTGGGTGAACAGGCCTAAGGCAGTGAGGAGATTCTCAGTTTTTTAAAAGAAGTAATAGCTATTTTTGTTCAGAAGATAGAAATAACTGGATGTTGTAAGAATCTTTGAAAAACATAAATTAGACCTGAAGAAGTGCCATAATTTGCATGTCAGTTAACACACTTAGTTTTGCTCACACTTATCTTTCTTCTAGAACCTTCTGTGTGCTCTGTGATGATTCTCAGTAATGCTAAAAGCAGCTCAAGAGATAGGGAAAACATGTATTAAATTCCATTCTTAGAACTATTACATTCCTCTATTTACAAGTGAAGATTTATTCCAATATATTATTAGGTCTGGAAATTCATTAATTCGTATTTTCCACAATTATTCAAATTTTTACTTTCTCTAAACTAGACCTTGAATACAAATCAAATTATATCTAGAACCCTGGAGTCTGGAAGGTAAGGTCCAGTGGCAACTGGTACGGTATGGATACCAGGATCAGGCAGGATAATTTCTGTTGCATTGATTTTTAATAAATGTACAAACCAAAGCAACAGCAATAGAAAAGCAAATGTAATATATCTTTCCACCACAGATTTGTTTAAAACAATGAAATTATGGTTAAAAAGTTTAAATCTTGGAATCTTAGGATTAGTAGGCAAACACTTTTTTTTAAAAATATAAACTAATTATCAACTGACTCAAATGGATAGACCTGAAGGTGGAATTCATTTGTTGGGAAAAATTATTGTGGCATTTCTTTTAAGATATAAAGGCTTTTATTCAATATGTTGATATCTTAAAAAATGCAAAACTAAAGAATTAATGTGGCTCACTGGTAAAGTGCTTCACTACCACATGTAGTGGGTCCATTCTCCAGCAACCAATCAGACAGACAAAATACAGAGATTAATCATAATTTTAAAAACTGAAGCAACCAGGAGGAAATCTTGAATTGAGTGTAATCCCATCTCTTGGCAGATGGAGATAGGAGGATTAGAAGACCATCTATTTAAAACAAGAAAAGAAAGGGAGGAAGAAAAGGAAGAGGGAGACATGGAGAAAGGGAAAAGAAATCAAGGGATGAAAAAAAAGAAAACTAAAAAACAAAATAAGCTTCACACCAACTTAACTCAATGTCGACATATAGAATAACCTAACAACTTCTGATCTCTTATTTTTAAGATGTAAATGTTTTGTTCTATGAGAATTCAATGATAGAATGCATGCTGTTTTAGAATAAATACTTTTTGTAGCCCACATAAATTGGTGCTGGAGATAATTGACAGTTTGTAGTGTCAATTCAAATTTTGATGTTAGGCTGAAAAGAAATTTAGGTACATAGTCTACAGAATATGACAGTAACGATAGCATTCCTGAGATCATTGTCCGTCATAAAGAAAAAAAGACCCAATTGGAAAAATATATGAATGCTCTTACCCAAAAAAGGCCTTCTCATGTAACTATTACTATTATCTTTTTGATATTATACTGAAAATGAAACTCATTCACTAATTCTCTGAAGGCAATTTCTCTTTACCTCAAATTAATCTTTCTTATAGGCCATATAAACTGAAATGAACTGGTTGTAATGTTTCCATTTGTTTTCCTACAGAATAAACTCATTACAGTCAGCCCATTAGAAAATGATATTAAAGGATTTAATTGCCTGTGCATATTAAATATGTTTAAATTTAGGAAAATAAACATTTTGAAATTGAATAAATATTCTAAAATAATAGGAATGTGGATGTTAGCTCGCTGATAATCTTTAAGGTGACACAAGACAATGTGTACAGGCCTGTCACTCTATGAGAGTCAAAGCTAAATAAGGGCAGAGCTGCATTTTAGGAAGCATAGGTGGTAGTGCTAATAGATTTTCAATAGCAATTTAGTTTATTTAGACGGTTTGTTTGGATGAAGTATTGTTTTATGGTAATGAGGATGGATTTATGACTGACATGCTTGGTGTCTTCTGGTCAGCATTTATCCCAAGGAAGGTACATATTGACCTCATGTCCCAATGCTTTCAGAGTTATGTGTTTTAAAACTGCTGCTGCTTGTGAAAGTTTACATGAAATGACAACTTACCACATTACCGTACATAGGAACAAATACAAAACTAATGGCCAAATAAATTTAGCTAAGCCCCCAGTCCTATAGCTGCTGAGAAACTCATCTTAACTAAACTCAGGACCAGTTGTGTAGGGTTTGATTTGTTGTTTGTTCCCAAACTGATTCTCTGCTTTGAAGCAGAAAAAGAGTGATTCTTTCTATTCAAATGTTCTGTGTGTTCTGAACTTAAGGGGAAAGGTTGAAGGAAGAAACTGAAAATGCAAGTTGTTCAGAGAAAATTGAGTTAGTTTCCTATCAAAACTAAATTATAAAAAACAAACAAACAAACAAAACCCTAAATCATAGAAGCTCAAAAAATGTAGTTATGGCTTAAAAAAAGTCTACTGTTAAATTTGTCTAGATTGATTTGTTACAAAAAAATGGAAAAGGATACAAAAATAAAAAGTGGTGGATCTATGGGAAGCCAGATGGGTGGGGTGAGAATGGTCAAAATATACTGTCAAAGAAAAAAAATATTTGAAAAAAAAATGAAATAACCAATGTATTTTCTGTTTTCAGCATCTATGTAAACAAAATAACTAAGCAAAATATCTTCTGTACCTTGAGTAACCATGCTGATCACTTCTGCCTTAGGCTAATGTGTCTAATTCAGAAGTTTCTGATACCCATGGTGTACTGGATTATGAAGCCAACAGTCCTCCTTTGAGGTACATATTATTGGGTTGTTTTGTACTTCATTTTCCAGATTTCCCTGTGTCTTGTATTCCCCTAGTGGATCACCTGCACTCTGAGGTACCTAAGCTGGCTAGTGGAGCATCAATTTGGTTGGTATGGGCTCCTGTGCTCTGTCACCTTCATCCCAGCAGCTGTGTAGCCACATTGACTCTGTCAAGATGGCAGATCTCTGAAGACAAAAATTGTACCTGCTGAATCTTCCCAATGGAGATACCAATTAGGACCAGATGTTAGAATCTGAGACTATGGGGATGTTTCTTACTTAAACCACCACAGTAGGCAATGGTCACATCACATAGACCATTGTAGGTTCTACTAAAGATTATTGGCTCAATTCTGAATTCAATATGAATGAATGTGTTGGTAGGTAGTTATGACATATGCCTTTTAAAAAGTTCATTGGAATTGCCCTTTAGAGAATAGATAGTAATGGTGCAGGTGGGAATCCCAAAGCTTGATTTGTGCTGTCAGTGGTGATGTGAAGGTGGAAAAGCATAAGTTTAAGGTGACACAGTGGACGTTTTTCAATTCTGTCAGACGCGACAGCTGTATGTGTGACTTCATTTGGAAACAATCTCCAGTCTGCATTTGAGATTGCTGTGGCTGTCAGCCCAGTGTCAAAAGATCTATGGAGGTCCTGCAACTGGCCATGTTAGTCTTCTAGATGCTCTTGTACCTATTTATGCACATCATGGAAGTTCATCCAGCCTTCAATAGAACTGTGCTCAGAGAATGATACCCAGTGGCTCTGACTGTGACTCGTGCTTACAATTAAAATAAAAAGCCCTGGAGAATTTTTTGGCACTAACAAGTGTTTTCTCATTTTGAAATAGGGGCAAATAATCTTCAATAACTTTCTTTGTCTTCTGGCCTGTAATTTTATCCTGTTCAATCTTTCTAGGCAAGCAGAATTCTGGCCATAGCAGAGAATCCAGGTTCCACAATTATCAGAGGGAATAGTAAGAGAAGAAGGAGGTAGAGGAAGAGGAAGGGACAAAATGGAGGGGAATTGCCATGGTGAGAAATAGCTCTTGGGGCAAGATGATTTCTAGTGCAGTGTTTGCCTAACTACAGTGCTAGGGTAAGTTATGTGAATTAAATGCATTTTCAAATAGGATATTTTTCATGTATGTGTTCATAGAATGTATTTACATTGTAAGTTGAGTAGCAGTTGTACATTATACAGCAGTTTTAAGCAACTACTAAAGCACTACTTGGTTTCAGGGTTTGTTTTCTGATTTCTAGTTAACAAAAACACTTTTAAATTTTTCTTAAATCATTGTGATGCTCAAACAGAATTTGAAAGAATTTCGTTTTCATAGATACAGAAACTATATTATTCAAGATAAGAGCTGAAGGCCAAAGGCTCAGTGTGTAAATGTATCTGCCACCAAGCCTGACAACCTGAATTCAATCCCAGGATCCATGTGGTTAAAGGAGAGAATAGGATATCAGCAAGGTGTGCTTCAACCATAGTAGCACTAACATATGCACTCACATGAGCACACCACACACACACACACACACACACACACACACACACACACTCACACATGCACACACAGCCATGTTCATGTGTGCTCACAAATAAATAAATAATTAGTAACAATAACAAACACAAAAGCTTCAGATCATAGCTACAGAATGAAGGGAAGGAAAGGGGGGCACAGATAGAGACAGCCAGGGAGCAGGACAGATGGAGACAGCCAGGGAGGGGGAGGGGGAGAGGGAGAGGGAGAGGGAGAGGGATTAACATGGGCAAAGTTGATAATCATTAGGATAGAGAAAAATTCTGAAGTATTGAAAAAGACACCCTGAAGACAGAATCCTGAAGAGAGCATCAGATGTTCTGATTGACTGAGGGAGATAAAATGAGAGGTTCTGCCTCTAATTAGGTGATGTTCTATAATAAAGAGGAAAGAAGTAGACATAAGTTTAGAAGATAAGTTACTTTTCAACACACAGAATTTTATACATTAGAAAGACATAAGGAAAACCCAGTAGACAGTTGGATAGAAGTCTGTCATATGGGTCAAATAGATCTTAACTGAATGTACAAATTTATGAATTAGCATATTGGTGGTATGTCAAGAAGATTATAACATTATGTAGAACAAAGGAGAGCTTCTTATCCTGTGAATTAGTTTAAATAGTGTAGAAACTTTCAGTCCACACTCAAGGGCATGTTCTTGGAGTTTGTGAACAAATTTTACTCAGATTCTCAATGATGCTTGGGGAATCAAAAAAATGAGAATCTACTGATATAAAGTAAGAAGAAAATGAACATCTAATACATGACACTGAAGCATATAAATTATAAGAAATAATCTTAAAGGGTTTCTTTGCAAGAATGACCCAATATGTGAAAGTAAATCTCAAATCATATACCAAGTATACTGGCTAGTTTTGTGTCAACTTGACACAGCTGGAGTTATCACAAAGAAAGGAGCTTCAGTTGAGATCCAACTGTAAGGCATTTTCTCAATTTGTGATCAAGGGGGAAAGGCCCCTTGTGGGTGGTGCCATCTCTGGGCTGGTAGTCTTGGGTTCTATAAGAGAACATCCCTCCATGGCCTCTGCATCAGCTCCTGCTTGAGTTCCAGTCCTGACTTCCTTCAGTGATGAACAGCAATGTGGAAGTGTAAGCCGAATAAACCCTTTCCTCTCCACCTTGCTTCTTGGTCATGATGTTTGTGCAGGAATAGAAACCCTGACTAAGACACCAAGTGATGATACAATAATGTGTAGAGGCTATGATTACACCTATGGCAAATTCTGACAAAAGATCAAAATAAGGATGTGGGCTTGCCTTTAGGAGGCTATTGTAAGTATGCCAGGAAAGATTAAAAGTATACCATAAAATTTTAAATTGAGAAATAGTAAGTAGAAGACAAGATCCTGAAATTCTACAAAAAACAAAATCTGTCATTTTGTTAATTAATAGAGTGAACTTTGTGTTTTGAAAAATGGATAGATCCGAGGCTAGGGAGATGGCTTTGCTCGTGAAGCAATTTGTATGTAAGCATGAAGACCTGAGTTCAAATCCCTATCCCCAATATAAAAAGCTGGGTTTGATGGCACACACACACACACACACACACACACACACACACACACACACACGTAATCTCAGTTGTTGCTAGGGAAACAAACATGAGAATCCCTGGAGTTCATAGTTGCATCCACATGTACATGTGCATAATATACACACTACACACCAAAGAATGAAAAGAAAGAAAGAAAGAAAGAAAGAAAGAAAGAAAGAAAGAAAGAAAGAAGGAAAGAGAGAGAGAGAGAAAGAAAGAAAGAAAGAAAGAAAGAAAGAAAGAAAGAAAGAAAGAAAGAAAGGAAGAAAGAAAGAAAGAACGACTGGAAAAAATGTGTTTTCAGTGCTTATTTTCTCTTATATATTTAGTGAGCTTCTATTTTTTCCTCTAATAAAGAAATGAAATATGAAAGACAACCACAATGAAGGTTTTTAATCTTGTATAGAAACCAAAGCAGGGGAATTCATGTTAAGCCCTCAGAACAAACTTACAAATGACATGTCCATAGCTACGGGTGGGCTCTCAAGAGTGTTGGATTAGTATAGACATATTGAGAGACCATATTATTTCAATGGACAACAGCAAGACTGATATTATTTCAATGAGTTGAAGATTCATGCCCAAAGCTGGGGCTACATTGAAAGCACCCCCACTTTTTATTGTAATTATTCACTAATGGCTTAAATAAAAGTATCCTAGTAGATTCCAAGGTTGTTAGATTTTTTTCAAGAAAAAATAGCTCACTGTGTAGCTCAAATTAACCTTAAACTTAATGTCTTCATGTATTAGCTCTCAAGTGTTGAGATTATAGGTGTGCACCACTATACTAAAATAGAAACATTGTGAATTATTACTTATAAATGTCTTTAATAGAAGAGACAAAAATTGAAGTTTGTCTGTTTGGGGGGAATTCTGTATGGCAGAACTGAAACCTATCCCATACACTGCACATACTAGCTGGTTACAGTTTGATGTTAACTATTCTCTTCTAAGCCTGCTTCCCTCTGTTATCTCCTGTGACTCTCCAGCGCAGGACTGCATCATTTTACCTTTCCAGTAACTGCAACTTTAAAAATGCATTAAGTTACTAAATTAATTTTACCTATTTGTCAAATATATCTGTTAATATCATTTTCAAATTTCACCTTGGCAATAATAATTGGAATTTTCTATTGTCCTAAAGTTAAATATAACTATTTTTCCTATAATGCATTTGAAACATTATTAATAAAATTATGGAAAAATGTCACAACACATTTGAAATGCAGTCAATAAATAACAGTTAAATAATAGACATTAAACGTTGCACATATATCAAATCATAAAAATAATGTTTCTTTTAGAATTTGAAACACTGGCAAGGGAATTGTTATGTCATTAGATTTTTATAAGAGAAGTAAGCCTTTATTTCCAAGTTTCTCAAATTAAGCTGGCTGAGCTCGTTGTATTGAGGGGATTGATCAAAGAAACAAAATCCCATATCCTCCTCTGATTCCTCTATCTTCCTTGGTTTCAGCCTTGGCTTGGGCTGCAGTCACAGTAAGCGCAGCTTTGGTGGCCACAGCCATAGGGTAGCAGCTACAGAATGGAGCTGGATCAGTCACGAAGGCCTGGAGCATTTTTCAGCAAGTGGAAAGGTATATTCAGTCTCCACAGACAAAATCAGGACAGGCTTGAATGTATTGCTGAGAGAGTGTGGCAGTGAAGCAACAGTCAGGTAACCAGTCTGCAGACAAATACTGCCAGCATTTCATACTGCCTCTAGGTCTGCTCTGTGTTGTCATGCATTTCCGGGTTGTAAATGCTGCCTGTCAAACACCTGCTGGATGATCAGCCCAAAGAAGAAGGGGAAGAGATAGTCAGCACATTCAGCAAAGCAGCTTCACGTCACTGCCTCCTACTTTTGTCTCCGGTTTTAATCAGGTGCGCATCAATGCACTTCAGAGGTACCATCAATTTCAATGGTACCTCTGAGGAATTTAGTGATAATGCCTAAATCTTGGAATAAAGAAGTCTTCTCAGGTTCGAGCAGGCACAATGACTTCACACAGTGTAATGGAACCAGCAGCATGTCCACAATCTGTGAGTTCCTCTTTGATGAATACAAAGCCCATATTCCCTGGATATGAGACAACAGTTTCTGTGGAGCTAGGTTGTTTTCTATTTGCCCCGAATGGCCTTGTGCATCATAGTGTCCTTGCCCATCAGCCTCACAGCCTTCCCTCACAGGGACAGGCGCACCTGCTGTACCTGCCCACATTGTCTACTTCCACAGTGAAGCATTTTGGCCAACTCTCCGGAAGTTGGATGATCTAAAGAAAGTAGTTGGACTTCCAGATTGCCTTATCTCTCCTGGGCATCGCAATGGCGAGTCAGGGAGGAAACAAAGGGTTTAATGATGATGTGACTAATGATGAGACACCCAGAGAAAGATGAGATTAGAATTTTTTTAAGGTTAACAAAGGCTGATATGGATTAGCAGTTGCATGCATTAAAATAAAAATAAGAGAGAATTTATGCATTTGTAAAAAAAAAAAAGTTCTACTGGCAGACTATACAGCTTCAGAGCCTGTCATTTGACAATTCAAATGTAATTGGAATGGGTAAGGGGGAAGCCAGGAGAAGGATACCTTCCATAGTAGAAAGACTTTTTAAGGCTCCTTGGAGTCACGTGGACCGGCCCAGTAAGGAGTTATTGCTTCTGCTCTTAAACAGCCCACAGCAAACATGCAAACACACCTGAAATGACAGAGAAGAAACGGCATGTGCACACAATACTGGAAGAGTCATTGAATCAGAAACTTATTTGTTTATCTCTATATGCAACCATGACATGATGATATAAAGAAAATTTAAAACTGCTTTGATATATATAACATATATCAAATATTAAAACTTTTGATATGATATAATTATATTATAATTAATAGCAGTTTACTGAAAGGTGAGACCTCATTTCCATATACTTTTAATACGAAAATAGTCATTATCAAAACAACAAACGTTGGATAACATATTTCTCATGGTTTCCCAGATTTTAAAAATAAGGACTTTAGTATGTAAGGCCTCCAAAAAGTATACATATTTGCATGACCAAAGACACTTTACTAAAATATGTGAAGGAATGGCACTTGTCACCTCTATACTTAGCATGTAATCATACAGCAATTAGATGCCTGATATCACTTTTATAGAGAAAAAAGAGGAAACAAGTTTATATACAATGTGGTTTTCTTTCTATACAAATCTTTGCAAATATTTACCTGCTTATTGGTTAATTCTTTTTTTGTAGGTTTCTTTATTAGATATTTTCTTTATTTATATTTCAAATGTTATCCCCTTTCCTGATTTCCCCTGTGAAAAGCCCCTATCCCTCCCCTACCCCTGCTCACCAACCCATCCACTCCTGCTTTCTGGCCCTGGCATTCCCCTATACTGGGGCATAGAGCCTTCACAGGACCAAGGGCCTCTCCTCCCATTGATGATTGACAAGGCCATCCTCTGCTACATATGCAGCTGGAGCCATGGGTCCCTCCACATGTACTCTTTGGTTGGTGGTTTGGTCCTTGGGAGCTCTGGAAGTACTCGTTAGTTCATATTGTTGTTCCTCCTATATCAGGCTCCTGTCAGCAAGCTCTTGTTGGCATCCACAAATGTGTCTGGTTTTGGTGATTGTACATGGAATGGATCCCCAGGTGGGGCAGTCTCTGGATGGTCATTCCCTCAGTCTGCTTCACACTTTGTCTCTGTAACTCTTTCCATAGGTATTTTGTTCCCCCTTCTAAGAAGGATTGAAGTATCCACACTTTGGTCTTCCTCTTTGTTGAGTTTCATGTGGTTTGTGAATTGTATCTTGGGTATTCTGAACTTCTGGGCTAATATCCACTTATCAGTGAGTGCATACCATGTGTGTTCTTTTGTCATTGGGTTACCTCACTCAGGATGATATTTTCTAGTTCCATCCATTGCCTAAGAATTTTATAAATTCATTTTTAATAGCTGATTAGTACTCCTTTGTGTAAATGTACCACATTTTCTGATTAATTCTATCTCTAATGTCTCTTTGAAAACCTCCCAAGAAGAAACTTGCTTATAGAGCTTCTGAGCCTTGTTCTTGGATGATATCATTGTGAGAGGCCAGTGTTTGCAGCTACTCTATACAGCCTTTTCTGACTTCAATTGAATTCTTTGTAAGAATCAAAATGAACTGGGACTGGAGGTACATACCTTTAATCCCAGCACTTCAGAGGCAGGTGGATTTCTGTGAGTTTGGAACCAGCCTGTTTACATAGTGAATTCCAGACTGAGGCAGACAGATTACAAGTCTGAGGCTAGTGTGGGCCACCTAGAGAGAACCTGTCTTAACAAACAAACAAACTGAACCCAACCATGAAGAGAATGTTTCTTTTTCCTCCATGTAAAGCACCTCATCACATCTCCATCCTTAAAACAACTTTGTTTGGAAAGGACCACCTTGAAGATGTTGCCCTCTGTGTACAGTTCCATTTCCAGGACAAAATGTCTTAGGATCCCTTTACAGTTCTTCCTATCCATTAAAGAGAAACAAAGAGATTTCAATGCATACTAATTTTAAAATGGAAAATTTGAATGGCTTGCTTTATATCATTTCATTTCTCTGTTCATATTTAAATATCCAGCTGTGGCCTACAGTCTCAAAGCCCACTTGATTAAGGTCTTAGCGGACATGTCATAAACATCTCAAGATACAATTCACTGACCACATGAAGCTCAAGAAGAAGGAAGATCACAGTGTGTATACTTTAGTCCTTCTTAGAAAGGTGGATCAAAATGGGATAAGATACAGAGACAAAGTTTGCAGGAGAAACTGAAGGAAAGGTCATCCAGTGACCATTCCACCTAGGGGTCCATCCCACATATAACTACCAAACCGAGACACTATTGTGGATGCCAAGAAGTGCTTGCTGACAGGAGCCTGATATAGCTATCATCTGAGAAGCTCTGCCAGTGACTGACAAATACAGAAATGGATGCTCACAGCCATCCATTGGACTGAGTGAGCATAGATAGGGTCCCCAATGGAGGAGCTAGAGAAAGGACCCAAGGAACTGAAGGGGTTTGCAGCCCCATAGGAGGAACAATATGAACCAACCAGTATTCTTCAGAGTTCCCAGAGACTAACCCACCAACCAGAGTACACAAGGAGAGACTCAAGTTTTCAGCCACATATGTAGCAGAGAATGGCCTTGTGGTCATTAATGAGAGGAGAAGCCTTTGGCCTTGTGAAGACTCAGTGCCCCATTGTAGGGGAAAGCCAGAACAGGGAAGCAGGAGTGGGTGGACTTATGAGCAGGGAGAGGGGGAATGGAATAAGAGGGTTTTAAGAGGGGAAATGAGGAAAGCGAATAAAATTTGATATGTAAATAAATAGCTAAGAAGAAAGAGAAAAAAAGAAGTAATACTGTTCAACATGAGACATGAATTGTAAAAATATTAAAGAATTAAAAAAATAAAGTAAAATAGTTTGGATATGAAAAAAAGAAATTATGTTTTAAATATTTTTAAATATGCAAATAATGTCTATAATAATTTTAATAATGCTATAGGTTGTCTCACTGGGAATGAACTGTCCAGTTAATTGAAAAAAGAAACAATCACTAATGGACGAACACAATGAATTCCTGGAGGTCTTAATAAGTATGTTTAGGGGAGTTGGAGAGATGGCTCAGTGGTTAATGCACATATTGCTCTGACAGGAGACCTCTGTTGGGTTCCAGTTCTCATATCTGGCAGCTCACAATTGCCTATTATTCCAACTCCCGGGGATTCAACACTTCTGACCTCATAGATGTCTGTGTTCACTCAAACATACTCACATATATGTACAAGCACACTACACATTACTAAAAGTAATGAAATAATTTTCTTTTTAGAAGTATATATAGAAATTAAATAATCATTGCTACTGTACTGAAAATAATATTTAGTTGAGCCTTTATGTAAGAAATATTAATATTTCAGTTACAAAGACTAGTAAATATATGTGATAGTATTTTAGTGGTCAAAATATACTGTACTAGCACTGGAAAGTTGACCTTTGAAATATTATAATATACCAAAATCAAACAATTTGAACTTGGTTATGGTAAGCTCTTAAAAACTTAAGAGGGAGACTGGCTATAATTCAGAAGGAAAGCACTTGATTAATATGCACTGCGACAGTTCAACCTTAAGAACCAAAAAAGCAAATAAGTTAACAGTTTTAGACTGTTTTGTAGCGTATACTGGGTATAGCTTACACTATAAATTGGATAGAAGAATGTCTCTCATAGGCTAATGCACTTGCTGACTGGGTCTCTAGCTTGTGGAGCAGTTTGAAGAGATCACGTGGAGACCCAGCTTTCTTAAAGGAAGCAAGTCACTGGAGATGGGCTTTTAGTGTTCATAGCGTCAACTTATTTCCAGTGCGTTTATTCTGCTTTGTGATAACAGTTTAAAATGTGGTCTCTCAAAGCATCCTCCTGCAGCAGATGAGAATAACTATAAAGACCTATAACCAGACACTCTGCAGCAAGTGAGAATTCTTGGCATACTTGGCCGTAAAGAGAATATCAAATCCCTCCTGTCAGAGCTCAGGGAACCGGACCAAGAAGAAGGTGAAGAGAGTGTGGGAACCAGAGAGGAAAGAGGACACCAAAATTACAAAAACAGACATCAAAAACAAAACAAAACAACAAACCAAGCTCCTCTAAATCATCAGGAGCAAAGCTAATCGGAACTCAAGGAGATTGAAACAGCAGCACAGGGTCTGCACAGATCTGTACCAGGCTCTCTGTGTATATATTACAGCTTCCAGTTTTGTGTTTTTCTGGGATTCCTGGATGAGTAAACATGTAGGTCTTTTATTTTCGTTCCTTCTCTTGGGCTCTTTTCCTTCTGTTGGTTGGTCTTGTCCAAAAGGTGAATAGTTTTTGTTTTATCTTATTATATTTTATATTGCTATTTTTTTTAAAAATGAATAACCGAATGAATGAAAACCCAGCCAATAGGGTAAAGATTAATAACTGAAGCTTGCTAGGAGAGGGAAAATCAAATTTCTCCACTACACTGACATTGGGAATATAAATGACTCCATGATAGGCTTCATGTTAAGGAGTTAGTTAACCAACATATAAGAGACTCCATAGATTTTTCTCCAAGTGTGCTTTGATTTGGTTACAGTTTGCTGGTTGGTTTTACTGTTTTTCGTTTTGGTCATGGTTTTATTTTGTTTTTATTAATTTGGGGTGGTTGTTGTTGTACTGGGTTTTGTTATTTTTGTTTTTTGAGAAAGGACTTATAGTTAGGTGGGTAAGAAATATCTGGAAGGACTTGCAGAGGGGTAATAATGTGATCTATATATTCAAATTTAAAAAATTTTAGATAACAAAATTAGATAGTAATGTTTTAGATTTATTTAAAATAATAAAGAAAAATGTGTTCTCTCAGCTTCCAGCTCTGGCTGCTGTTACTGCTATGCCCTCATCATTATGAATTTTTACCCTCTGGAAACATATACCAAAATAATGTCTTTCTTTTATAAGCTGTCTTGATCATAGTGATATAAAAACTTTAAAACACAACCAATCAATCTGTAGTAATGACCAAACATTAGAAAATGAAAGGATCAGGTAAAATCCTGGCCAGGGGAAAAGGCAGTACGTGAGCTATTCAAAGTTTTGATGGTGGATGACAATCAGTGAATTTCCTAATTCACTAAGAAGAGAAATCTCCAATTCTTGTAGTGCTTGAACCCATGGCTTTGTACATGCTGTAGGCACGTGCTCACCAATGATCTGTACCCCAAGCCCTCTAAGAGCATTTTAACCTTGGTTTTCCTGAACTGATTTTATTTAGAGTAAAAGTTTAAGAAGATAATTTATTCTCAAATAATAATGCATTACAAATATTGTAAAAAGTAAAATTTCTTTTTCTAAAGGGTTTCCTACTTCTGCCAGGTAACTCAGCCAGAAACAGAGAATTTACTGGTCTTGGATCATGTGGGAAACACAGCTTCCATCGGCAGACACACCCTGAAACCTCAGCAAAGCAAAAGGTAGACTGTGATAAGGTTATAAAAAAGGAGACAACAACCTGTGTTGGCAAGAGTGATACCAAGTTAAGAATAAAAGACACAGGAAATCAATCCCAATTATCCATGGCAACATAGCAAATATTTTAACCTTGTGTGGCTCCCCCTCATCACCCAGCAGTCAGAATTCAGTGAGAACTTGAAATAGAAACTCATTTCACTCTCACACAACATAATTATGAGGTAAATTTTCTGGAAAAACAATGCATGCAATAAATTCCAAAGTCAAGTGGAAGTGATTTTTAAATTATTTGCTATTTTGGGTTATTCAAAACAGGCAAATGATGATTTTATAGTTATATTATCACATTTGAAATGAATGAAAGAATAAATGAATTCATATAAAGTGAAACATATTAAGATGGTAATTGGCTGTAAACAGAAAGGTGGGGTAGTTCGTTATAAAAGCTTTCATCTCCAGTGCACGTTTGTGTTTTAAAATTTACAAATATTTTGAGAATGACTATAGATACACAGATATATAACAAATACATTTCAGATCAAAATGTGCATGATAGAATACAAGTCCAAATTTTTATTATAATGGACTCACATAGTCTCCTTAGCCAACAACCACTCACTAATTGAAGATGATGTAAAAAGTGTGACTAGGCAAACATACTTACTTAGAGAGGACAAGGGTTTTACTCAGGACATATTTAAGTAGACCATATCTGCTTAGGTTTTTCTGCTTTCCTACTGAAAACTACTCAATTCCTCTTATAAGAACGATAGAAACCAATTTATTTATAACCATTCAAGTACAATATTTCTTCATTAATCAGGTTGTTTAAATCTTAGTATCTTTTTAAAAGGTAATATTTAAATTATTTTTCATTGTCCTGTAGAGTCACCTATTTTGAAAAATGAATGGGAAAAGTATGGGCCATTTTCTTTAATTGCAATAATTCAAGTTAAACCCCTAATAATTGAAAAGATAATTCCTTATTCTCTAAAGCATATAAGTCATCAGTAAACTTAAGAATATATATGCATTGAATTTAACATCTTTAAACAGAAGAAACTTTGTTTTCAGATATCTTATAAAACTTGCCACTTTTATGCATATTTTTGAAATTAAAGAATAGTCTTCATTTCCTATAGGAACTCTGAGAGGGCTGTCTTTTGGCTACTTTGTGGGTCCTTTTTTTTTTTCCTTACACCATTCACCATCCTATGTCTTCCACTAGTTCAACCCCCTAACCCTAGGTAGGAGAGAAAAAAAGATAGAGAGGAGAGAGGAAAGAGACCCTGAATAAAGTTGGGGGAGTGTTTGATCTCTGCCATCAGGATATCTAATTATTTTCTTTCTTTTTTTTTATACACAACTACTTGATAAACCACAACCAATAGCAACTAATTAAGAATCAACAAACCGCCCTACCTCTTCAAGTCCTAGTATTTATATTCCCTCTGAAAAGTCCCCACCATGCCACAGGGGCCTGTGTTCCACTATGTTGATAGTGGCCTTATTTGTGATAGCCAGAAGCTGGAAACAACCAAGATATTCCACAACAGAAGATTGAATACAGAAAATGTGGTTCATTTATACAATGAAATACTACTCAGCTACTAAGAGAGGACATCATAAGTTTTACAGACAAAAATTGCTAAGTCTCCTTCTTTTGTGTTTTGTTTTGTTTTGTTTTTGTTGAATTTCCAGGAAGTATTTATAGTAGCTCAAAAGTACCTAGTCAGCCATCATCGGGAAGAGAGGCCCCTTGGTATTGCAAACTTTATATGCCCCAATACAGGGGAATGCCAGGGCCAAGAAGTGGGAATGGGTAGGTAGGGAAGCAGGGTGGGAGGAGGGTATAGGGAACTTTTGGGATAGCATTTGAAATGTAAATTAAGAAAATATCTAATAAAAATGCTACAGAAAAGAAAAGAAAAGAGAAGAGAAGAAAAGAAAGGAAAAGAAAAGAAAAGAAAAGAAAAGAAAAGAAAAGAAAAGAAAAGAAGAAAAGAAAATGCTACACAGCCACATATGGCACACTCTCTGGCACAATATTAGGAGAGATAAATAAGTATTGTTCTCAAGACTATATTTCTTAAGGTTAATATACATTGTGATAATCCAATAATAAATACCAAAACCACAGTGCATATTATCACAGCTTTGAGCACTTTTGTATTATATGGATTATACAAATACATTGTACATTTTGAGACTAACATGACTAGTGGATGATGATGTCAGTGACATTACAATATTAAAAATATAGGAAAAATCCTGTTGCATTGGCTCTCCATTCGAAGTCATGATGCTAGCATCAATTTTAACATGGTACACTCTTTATTATGAAAATACATCTACAAACATGGCCAATATGTAAGAGACTAAAGAACCAGATCAATGTGTGTGTGTGTGTGTTCGTGTGTGTTCGTGTGTGTTCGTGTGTATTTGTGTGTGTGTGTGTGTTCGTGTGTATGTGTGTGTGTTCGTGTGTATGTGTGTGTGTGTTCGTGTGTATTTGTGTGTGTGTGTGTTCGTGTGTATGTGTGTGTGTGTTCATGTGTATTTGTGTGTGTGTGTGTGTTCGTGTGTATTTGTATGTGTGTGTGTGTGTTCGTGTGTATTTGTGTGTGTGTGTGTGATTGTATAAGTTAAACCATTCTTGATTTTCAAATGCTATTGAAATTATTATAATTTCTCATATGCACAATGACTTGTCAAGATTTCCTGTTTCTACCTGTGTAAAAAAAGACTACATGTGATATACAAATATGAGGCATACAATCTGAAATAATGCCTATATCTCAATAATATCATAGTTTAGCAGAAAATACTGCATTTTAGAAAGAGACAAAGAATTTCGACGTTTTAAGATAAGTAAGAGTCTTATGTAGACGTTCTTCGTTTTATCCATTTAAAATCATAAGATTTTGTAATTATCATATTGACCTCTCTAAAACAAAATCTTTGTATGTTCACCTAGAGAATTTAATAGTAGTTTGGTCTCGAAAGTATCTAAACATTTGTTTATTTACTTATTTTGACCACATGAAGCTCAATACGAAGGAAGAACAAAGTGTGGGTGCTTTGGACCTTTTTAGAAGGAGAACAAAATACTCACAGGAGCAAATATGGAGACAAAGTGTAGAACAGAGACTGAAGGAAAGGCCATCCAGAGACTGTCCCACCTGGGGATTCATGCCATATACAGTTATGAAACCCAGACATTATTGTGGATACCAAGAAGTGCATGCTGAAAGGAGACTGATATAGCTGTCTTCTGAGAGGCCCTGCTAGAGCCTTACAAATACAGAGGTGGATGCTCACAGTCAACCATTGGACTGAGCATGGGATCCCCAATAGAGGAGTTAGAGAAAGGACTGAAGGAGTTGAAGGGGATTGAAACCCCATAGGAAGAACAACAATATCAACCAACCAGACCCCCCAAATTAAATTTCTTGTGTGCATGCTTCCTCACGTTTGCAAGGATGATAAGAAACCCACATAACATATCTTCCAAGATTTTTAAAGAATCAATTTCATGAAATAACTGTGAATACTATGTGAGCATATTAAAGTAAGAGTTAAAAGAATAAACAACTTTATAAATAAAATAAAAGGGGCAGTCTCTACTCCACACTGCCTACTCCTCTTTCTCCTTGCCATTCACTCTTCCAAACTTACCTGTGTAATCCTTGCTTTCTGGCAATCTAGGTTCCCAGTAAGATTACTGAATTTATTCTCTAATTTGTACCCACTTGATTCTCTATTTAGTCTCCACCCCTCTGTCATAGGACTTTTACCCAGTTAGAAAAAATGTATATCATCCTGCAGGTCAATCTTCATGGGTCAACCAGTCAACCAGTGACTTTGTTTACATAACAAATTCGACACCTCCATTTGAACAGTGAACATTACTTTGGCAAAGTTACTAATGACTTCTTATTGTAAAATACAGTGAGCAAATGAAAATTGATCTTAGGTCCTCTGTGACACCTATAGTGACACTAGACAGCAAGTTCCTGTGTTGAAAACTTGTTCTCAAGAGCTCGTGTCTCTAGCTGCATATGTAGCAGAAAATGGCCTAGTTGGCCATTATTGGGAAGAGAGGCCCCTTGGTCTTGTAAACTTTATATGCCCCAGTACAGGGGCATGCCAGGGCCGAGAAGTGGGAGTGGGTGGGTAGGGGAGCAGGGCAGGGGAAGGATATAGTGAACTTTCGGGATAGCATTTAAAATGTAAATGAAGAAAATATCTAATAAAAAAAGAAAAAGGAAAAAAGATGCAATGTGGAATATTAAGAGGGAACAAGGCGACAATAGCTCATACTCATGAATAGGTCAGTGATGTTCTTGTAGGAATGGAGGTCTCTCTTTCTTGTCTTTCCATATTGGCAGGAGCAACAAGAAGGTCCTCATCTGATGTTGCCCTACAATCATGGACTCTCAGGATTTATGTGCATCAATAATTTGCTCATTCGTAGGTTGGCAAGATGGCTTAGCAGAGCAAAGCACTTGCTCTGCAAACCCAGCAGCCTGAGGGGGAGGAAAACCCAACTCCCGCAAAATGGTCTATATGCATGCCACAGCACATATACAATAATAATAAGAAGTAAAAATGTAAAAATGTACTCAGTCTCAATAAATCTTATTTAGCAACACAAACTAGACTAAGACAGAGATATCTATTAATTTAAATTAATGCTACCACAGAACCAGACCTCTTTCTCAATGAGGCTGGTGTTGGCTCTCCTTAGTCTCTCCTAGAGAAACATTGTTCTTTATTCCCTCGATAAGTACTTTTTCCTCTTGGTGCTTCCATGTCCTGTGTTGAATATTCCCTTCTCCTTTACCACATGCTAATAATGAGTAGTTCATTAAATGACAATCTGGCCTGAAGTAGACAGTGACCTGTGGGTGTGAGCAACCACCTACACTCATCTCTTGGTGAAAAGGGTGTAGCACTGTAGGAGCTGGGATAACAAGGGGGTGCACATGGAGATCCTCTGTTTTCACTATGGAAGTTAAGAGTGAGTCTCAGAAGAGCCATCAGTGAAAGGGTGGATAAGCAGCATATCTTTTCTCACATGCCCTAATGTGCTAAGAGGTAGAAAATGCTTAACTTTTCTATAGTGTGTTTAAGATCTCGTGGCAGCCAACTCTCTCAAAGACAACTACATTGGTAGAGGTTGGACTAGCAATGACATTTATACAGAAAATGCATACATGCTATCTTACTTTGTGTAACCAGCATCCCAAGCAGGCTGACTTAGGGTATGGGAAGGACGTGATTCATTTTAGATGACACCAATTTTAGCATGTGAGAGACAATCACTGTGTCTCCAGATAGATCTCATCTGGTTATCTCATACTCAGACCACCTGGACAACTTTGCAGCTCCCATTTCTAGGTGAGATGCTTGAAATTGGAAAAGGGTCATGGAGGTGATGCTGAGTGCCTATTTCTCAGAGATCATAGAGATATAACATTTTGAGGTGCTGAGTGAACTACAGAAAACCAATTCAAACTCTCTGGAGTTCATGTACAAATTTTATGTATAAAATTTGGGGTAATAACAATAATTTCATAAGGACATCATTTTGAGACTGAACAAATATTTGCTAATTTTCAAATGTAATGCAAAGTAAAGATTAAAAGAGGAAGAAGAGACTGACCTGTTATTTCCTAATATATGTGCTTAGATAGTTTAGTTCTTAGATAATTTGGTGACCATAAATTTCTCATTAGTATTTTTCATTGTTAAATAAAATGGATAACCTAAATGGTTATAATTCATATTTCTCTTATGGAATTGAATTAGGTTGCTTTGAATTAAAAACCAATCTATACCCTACTAACAATTCCATATTTCTTGATTTTAACTCAGTATTGAAAAATCTGGTTATGTCTGTGCAGTGGTGTCATTGAGCTTTGTGAGTTCAGGGTTCCAGATCTCTCCTCTCTGATGTTGACCCTGAAACTACCAATAGAAGTCTTTTGTTTACAGAATTTCCTGAACAGTTTTGTCAAGATGACCAAAATTTCTTTTCCCCTAATCCCCAGAGCGCTTATGGGAACTGGTGATCCTCTAAGCACCCAATATGCTTGGACACCCTATTCAAAAATTTGCTAAATGTGGTAGCTTAGACATGGAACTTGCTGATTTCTTTTATATTTAAAAAATTTCTCAAAAAAAAATTCTCCAAGGTTCTTTTGTTCTTTGCACTGTTTGAACCCTGACTTGTGTCTTGGTTTTTGTCCTTCTATTGAGCATTTCCTTGCCAGGAATCGCACGCACATCTAGATTCTCCTACAAGATTTTTACATGGTGTCTTCTTGAGACAAACATTTAGAGGTCCACAGATTATTCAACTTTCTGGGTCCTAAATTGAACCCATATTTTTTTCCTCTTCTCTGCTATCTTTCTGCTGTGTTTCCGGGTTAGCAAAGGGACTGTGTAATGGTTACGGTTCAAGGGGGAGGGGCATTCCCATCCTCTCACTGCCTCTCCCCCACCTCCATCAGACTCCTAAACCATACTGATAGGAACATATTGTCTTCTGAGTGGATCCACCCAACAGCTGATGTAGACAGACACAGATACTTATAGCCAAACAGTGGATGGAGCTTGGGGACTCTTATGGAAGAACAAGGTGAAGGAATGCAGGCCCGGAAGGGGATAGGAACTCCACAGAAAGACCAACAGAGTCAATTAACCTGGAACCTTTGGGCTCTCAGAAGCTGAATCACTAAGCAAAGAACATACATGGGCTTGGCCTGGGCCTCCCTGGCCTTAAGTAGATGTGCAGCTTAACCGTCATGTGGGTCCTGAACAACTGCAGTGGGGGCTAGCTCAAAAGTTGTTACGAGTAAATGGGATGTGTTCTTTTAGCTGGACAGCCTTGTCCTGCCTCAGTGGGAGAGGTAGTGCCTAGCCTCTCAGAGACTTGTGTCAGAGTAAGGGAGATAACTAGGAGTGCTCCGACCTGCTCAGAGGAAAGGGGGAGGGAGTAACTGGGAGTGGGTAGTGAGCAGGATAAAGCTTGAATAAGTAAAATAACTAAATAAATAAAATTAATTTTTAAGAAAGTCAAGTTTCAGTGCAGGAGAAAAACATAGATCTTAAAAGAAGGAATAGAATTCCAGTCCTCTGCTAATTTCCTCTCAACTTACAGTTTCTTTTTTCACCCCCAAGCCCTCCTCAAACATCTACCCTCTCTGTGAAATGATATTGATCCTGAAGCTTATAATTTAGGTCCTAGAAACTTTTCCTGACCCTTTCAACTGGGACAAAGTACCACTTTCATGTATTTTCTAGAAAATTCATCATACTCTTCTATCATAAATGTTTATACCATTGTATTATAATCATATTATAATATGATATATATATATATATATATATATATATATATATATATATATATATATATATATATATTCCATGTCCTTTGCTAGGCTCTCAGCTCTATGAAGACAGGGACCTTCTGTGTCTCTTTCCACACCTATGATCCTAACACAAGGCAGACCCAAACCATTGTATGTCCTTGCCTTACTTCATCCCCTAGAATTGTAACTTTTCCATGGCATACTTTCTTGACCTTACTGCCATGGTTAAGTGTTGTTGTACCATACATTTTCCATATCCTGCCCACCACCATTAATGTCTTCTACAAGGCCTGGGATAATATTTATTTTCAGGTTAACAGGTTAGCAGAAATTCATTTAAACCATTTTTTTTAAATATGTTTTAACTGAAACAGAGTGACCTCTCCTACTCCTCCCTTTACTCTCTCCAAGAACCCTCCTTACAACCTCCCTCTTGTTCCCTAACTCAAGTTGATAACCTCATTTCTTTTTATTACTATTGTGTATTTGTTTGTTTGTGTCCACAAATATATAAATATAACCTTCAAGTCCATGTTGTTGTTTGTGTATGTATGGTTTCAGGGATGAAGACTGCACTGGACAGAGAAGAATGGGACTCACATCTGGGAGAGATGAATTCTTCCCAGCTGTCATTAGTTGTCGATAGTGGGAACCTGCAAATATTTCCCCTTCCACATTGAAAGGTGAGGGACATATATGCTCAGATATAGCTACTGCATTGAAAAAAATCATGAAAAGGTTCCATGAGAACTGGCCATTGACAAAGTTCCTGTTTTGCCAAACCAGTCCCTGGGTCTTCCTCACCACAAACCCCTTTCTAGCTTGTTACATGGGAGGAAGATATCAGGATTTCTGCAGTTTCTGTTCCAGCACTGTGGACAGTGTTTAAGAGCTAGAGGGCATGAGAGAAGATCTTTCTTTTTTCCAGAGCTTCATGTTCTCGGGGGCTCTTGTTTCTTGGAGCATCTGTTCATGCCTTCTGCTCTATCTTCTCCAAGCACATGAGAGTAAATGTCACTATGTTGGTTACTTATTCCTTCTCAACACTAGCAGAAACCATCTAAGAGATGTGATTGGTAAGTTAAATCCCTGCAAGTGAAACATCTGCCTTAGCAGTTGTTACTAATCTGTCCCTATTGTAAGTAAGTCCCTTGAAGAATTACTGCATATGTCAACTTCTTACCTGAAATATTTCATCCCAAGAGAAGGAGCAAAGGTTAAGAACTTGGGCTAAAAATTGTTACTGCATCTCAGGAGCACTACTCTATAGCCTAAAACATTTTTGGTGCTTGCCGCATACATTGGACATGTTATGTCAACAGGCAGGAAGCTGCAGATACTAGGATCAATTAGCTTATATAAAGAGCCAAGATGGAAATGGGATTTGGTGCTGCATGTGGAATCATCCACACATGTATTATTCACCCTCATATACCCTTACTGCTCAGGTCTGATCTTAACATTAAACAACTAAGAAACTTTTCCTTTAATGTATAAATGAAAAATAGAACAGAGAAGTAACTAGAAATCAGGGTCACTGGAAGGAGAGGTTTCTATAACTAGAAACATACAGCCACAGATTTAATTTACATCTTCTAACCTATTTGTTTCAAAAAGCATGGAAGTATATTCTCCCACAAAACTTCCTAAGAGAGGGCATCCTGAATACTTCTCTTAGATTTTAGAACTATAAAATGATGACTCTGTATCTAGTAATTATAACATAATTCTGAAGTTAATATATCCTACAACCACAGGAAATACTCTATGTTTTGCATATTTCATTATGTATATTTTCATGTCTAAGAAATCCTGAGAAAATGGTGTAACATTTAACACAATTCTCCAACAGGTACTTAGTAGACACCTGTTTTGGTTGTTCAATTAAGTTCTGGTACCTCAGTGTCAGTTATATTCTGGAACTCTCTCTTCACCTACATCTTCACAGTTGGGAGGGTTAAGTGTTTCAGTAATAAGACACATGATTTGTGTCAACAACCATAGATGTGGCTCCAGGATAGACACACAATCCATTTCCAGTGAGTAGAAACCAAGCAGGCATCTTTCCAGAGCATATTGGACATGTTATGACAGCACAAGCAAGGCCAGAGCTGTCAGCATCAATTAGCTTATAAAGGGAGCCAAGATGGAAGCAGAATCCAGTAGAGGATGTGGAACACATGCTTGCATTTGTCTACTGTCACTGCTATAACAAGTTTCCACATACTCAGTGTATTAGCATAGCTATGGAGAGCAAGTGTGTTATATGCCATCCAGCTAAAATCAAGTGGAGCCTCCAGCAGGGTTCATTTTGTACTAGTTCAGACTGTGGTTGCATGGCTATGCTCTCCATTCACATTATGGCTGCTCATATAAGGTTTGTATCTAATCAAAAGCCACCACACACACAAGGAGTTCTTTGTAGGCTTAGGTTTTGGGTGGGGTGGTTTCTCTCTCCCCCCCTCTCTCTCTCTTTGTGTGTGTGTGTCTGTCTGTCTGTCTCTCTCTGTCTTTCTATTGTCTCTATCTCTATCTCTCATGTGTATATGGAAGTGGTGTGTGTGTGTGTGTGTGTGTGTGTGTCTGTGTGTGTGTGAGCTGTTTGCATATATGTATCACTTACCCGACTAGTAATCATGGAGGTATTGAATCCCATAGAACTTATGTGACATGTGTTGTAAACCATCATGTGGTTGCTGAGGATTAATCCCCCCTCTGTGTGTGTGTGTGTGTGTGTGTGTGTGTGTGTGTGTGGGTGCGCACGTGAATGTATGCACACATGTACTCATGTGTATGTGGTGCACATATGTGAGAGAGTCCATTTGTTCAAGGTTAATGTCAGGTGTGTGCCTCTGTCACTCCCAACTATATGTATGTAGGCAGGGTCTCTCACTGCCTCTGGACCCTGATATAGTGATTAGACTGTTTGTGCAGTTGATAAGGGGGAGTCTCTGTCTTGACCTCATGAATTGAGTCATCTCCCCAGACCCCAAACATTTTAGTTTATGACCCCCATTTCTCTACTTTCAATATCAGCAAGCTTGAAGTGAGTTTTTGTATCACCTTTCTTGCCTTTCTTCTATACTTTTAAGGGTTAGTATGAATATATTGGACCTACAATGATTCTCAACTCCAAAGCTTAACCAGTTCTGCAAACTTCTCTTACCATGTTAAGATTATATTTTACAGTTTCCAGTTATTGGAACTTGGAAATCTTTGGGATATATTGTTATGCCTGTTAATAATCAAGCCACAGTCAGCTACACCACACACCAACTTAACCCTTGAAAGTTTGGGCCATAAGATGACCTCTCTCTTTGCTAACATCTGGAGACAGGTATTTTTTCACTTGTAACTAACAAATAATAGGACTAACCAAGATTTCTTTAAACATTGTGTATATTTATGCTCCAAAAATATGGGACTCCAAAGTATGGTCTAGAAAATATTACTTACACTTCCCACCAACTTCGTGTTTTCAGAGAAAACCAAGAGCCAAAATGGAAAAATAGTTGCTCAGGTGCACAAGCTAATGTATTTAAAAAACCACTATGATCTTCAAATGACAAGCCTTCACAGCATTTGTCAATAGATGACTTCCCTGTTCTTTTATAAAACTCCTCCCCCAGATCAACCATTATGGACAAATCTAGTCATTCAAGCCTTCTGTAAAAACCTGCCCAAGTCTCATCTCATCTCATGTATTTCAAAAACCACTCTTCATCTCCAAATGACAAGCCTTCACAGCATTTGTCAATAGATGACTTCCCTGTTCTTTTATAAAACTCTTCCCCCAGATCAACCATTATGGACAAATCTATTCATTCAAGCTTTCTGTAAAAACCCGCCCAAGTCTCATCTGGATTTTATATCATATTGTAACAGTTGCTCTTCTATGTGGGGAAGGTCAAGCCAGTACCCATCCATTGGAGTAGACCTCTCTTTGCATTATTCATCCTTAACAAAATTGCTTAGTTGGCAATAAATACATTTAAATGGACATTTGTTAAGTAAGCAAGCTACATCATAGTTCTCAAACCTTAATAAATTTCCATAGGTGTCTTGTGTTTCTTTTCAAGGAAATGTTAGAAATCTCTAATAACGATATTGTCATCTCCCTTTAGACAAGTGTCTGCTACTGTTTTAGCTCCTGACAACCTGGGCCAGGGTGACCTTGTTCATTGCCTCCAAAGGAAGCACATCCTCTTTCCTGGCAAGTGTGAGGGAACACGTCCTGGAGAAGTGTTTCTAATTTCTGCTGCTGAGAACAGCTTAGTCTCATAAAGCCACTCAAGAGCTTTCATGATGTTTGATTCTATTTCTATGATCAATAGATTAAGGAAATGAAGCAACGCTAGTATTAAACAACTTTAGAAAATTTGGGTGTTAAAGTATTTGTTAAACTGTTTACTTTCAAATTTTACGTTATAACTTTTATTGATGAAAATCTATTTGAGATAGTGTAGCGGTTTGTTTTTCTCCTTGACACTCATATTGCTGCCCTAAATGTATTCTGGTGCTGAATTCCCCTCTCTTGTGGCAAACTTGGAAGCCCAAACTCTCCTTTTCATCTTTTCTATTCACTACAGGCTAGCTTTGGATGCTGCCCTTAGGACCAGATTGTCTCACAATGAAGTAGAAGGGAATATAGATTCCTTCAGACCCATCCATTGTTCTTCCTAGTCTCTATTTCCAAACCTGAACTCTCCTTTGGATCACACTTCTTTTTTTTATCTACTCAGAAGTGTTTCCCCAATTCCAAACCATCATGTTTTACTAGAGATAAAAATTAGATGCAGACATCATTATTGATATTTTTTCTGGTATTGCTAAATGAAAAATAATAATCATAAAATACAATGAGCATAATAGTACAGGCCTGTACTCCAAGGACATGGGAGGCTGATGTAGGAGGAATGTGAGAATCATCCTATGCATTTGTGGATTTATAGACTGAACACCTAAATCTCAGCTGGAAGTATACACTTGTGGTTCCAGTATGCAGGAGGGTTAGACAGAAAATTCCTGAGCTCAAGGCCAGTCTAGCTACATAGTACCACTCTCACTGTGTGTCTCCCATCTGAGCACACCAGGATCATGATAACTAAGTGTGTGAAGAATCACTTAATAATCAGATTAGAAAAGCTCTACCATTGTGAGTAGCTCATTAGTTGTCTAGGTGCCCTGTGGAACCATAAAGATCAATACGTTCCTAATGTGACCTCCCTAACTGTTTTCCCTCCAAAGAAATTCCAGAATCTAGGATAGAAGTGGGCCAAACCCAAATCTATGATTGGAAAATCATGTTTATTCAATTCTGTACTATTGAGATTGACATTTTCTCAGCTCTACAAAAGGCCCTTCTCTATAAGTTGTAGCATTTTTTTTCTGTTAAAAATTCATTACAATCATAACCCAATCCATATGAGATAGCACTATTAACACAATGAAAAAAGAATGTCTTTTCCTGGCACATCAATTACAATCACTTTCCTTATCTGAAGGTTTCTCATTCTTGTATATATCTAACAGGAGTAGATACTTTTTAGATTCTGTTTTATTGTATACAGAGACTTCTTACCATAATTCCCTTAAGAATATATACAACTATTTACCTAGCATTGGCATTGTAGTAGCATTCACATGTAATACACAGATGGCTAAAATTAAATAGAATTGTGTAAATGTATGGAAAATACTACAAGCTCAATATGAGGACTTTGGTATTTGATAGGTGGTCCTATGACCAATATCTCACTATAGGTTAAAAGATATAGCTACTTTTTAGCTATATATTTTCTCTTTTTCTTTGCATGTTTCTACTTCCTGGATTATTTATCTTTATCCTCTCATCTGATTGTTGACTTTTTATTGTTATGTTTTTATATTTAAAATTTAATTTTATTACTGTTTTCTTTAGTGCTTGTCCTTATTTGAGAAACCTTCATTTTTATCTGTGAAGGTGCTAACTCAAAATAATTTTTACTTTTTTCTCGGATCATTGGGTCTTTCTGGTTTTAGTTTTTCTTGTACTTGCCTTTCATGTCCAAAATGTTCCACAAACATTAAGTGATTCATAGATGCTCATTCATATTTAAAAGTGTATCTTTATAAAACAGCATAAAGTATCTGAATTTAGAGCTTAAACTTCACTGATAGGTTGGTCTGTGAGCCAATATTTTCTTAAGGAAGCCCAAATTTCAGTTTGTATATATCTTTTCTTAGGATTTATTGAGCTTTTCCAGAGAAACATCTTGAGAACTCCTGCTTATGAAGGAGAATCCCCGGTTTTCAGCATTTTACCAACAAACTCAGAAAAGGTACAAGAAATTCTATAGATTCTATGGGTCATTATTAAACTGGATTTATTTCAGTTTGGTTTCTTGGCCTTTGCTATAGAGTATTTTATCCTGAACTAGGGGTTTCTTAGAAAAGAGACTAGGGTATGAGTGTGAGTGTATTCACATGCATGTGTGTGGATGTGTTTGTGTGTGTACATGTGTGCATGCACATAAACAAGATGCTCTAATAGTACATCTAGTACTATTAAAATTTACACATACTTCCCTAGTTTTCAGCCATGTTCTTTACTCTCCAGTCTTTACTCAGTCCCTCAGGCTTCTTGATTTAGTAAAGCTTAGCTTCATCCTTCTGCTCTGACTACTGTACTACTTTGTCTTCCAAACAGCTAGTGAAATCATGTGACCACCATATATATCCTCATTTTTTTCTTATAGACAAATGTCTTTGGCTATTATTTTGTTAGAGTTTTCCAAAGTAGATATGATAGCCCTACATAATTAATTTCCCAATTTTATCTAGAGGCCTTTCATGCTTTTTTTCTACAAGCTTCAAGGAAATTAAAACTCATCTCAAGGGCTAGAGAGATGTCTCAGGAGTACTCACTAATCTTCCAGAATCTGCAGAGCTAGCCTTGGCAGCATAGTAAGTTCTGGACCACTGTGTCTTAGATAAATAGATATTAGGACACCCAAAGGCAGAAATAGAAAAGAATTTTATAGGTAACTTGATTTTTTTCTATCCCAATATTTTGTAAGCAATAAAGATTTCAAATTTCAACATGTCTACAATAATACATAATGTTTTTCTTAAGTAATTGTTCTCAGTTACTGTCTTTATCTTCTTGCTTTCTACCTAAAGTTAAATTATTTTACACATGTAAAGATGGACTGTTCTATTACTGGTTCTATTGTAAAGGGTATTTTAGTAGGATTTTTGCAAGCATTCCCCATTAGTTTTTTAGTTTAAGGTGTTTTTAGATCACACCTACTACATTGGCATGCTTTCAAAACAAGTATATAGAAATTCCTACTACAGGCAATCTTACTGATCTCGGGATTTGTGGTTATTAGCATTACAAAATATCTGATGTAGAACATTAGTAAACTGTCAGCTTCAAAAACCGTAATCTAAGGTATGAAATGGCAGAAATCTACTAAGAGGAAGCTCTTCTACTTTGGAAAGGCAACCAGTTAGGACAGAGTTTACCATTTGTTGTTTGGAGGAAACTACCAATTTCGTTATGTTAAGATGAAATCTGTGGTATCAGTTATCAATTATTGATCACTCATTTCTGATCCTTTTGCTCAGGCAAGCAAATTAAAGCAGAATAGAAATGAAAAAGATAAAGCAGAATAGAAATGAAGAAGAGTGTGTTCTTAAGGGAGGTCTGTAAAAAAGCAGAGAGTTATTGGTTCTGATGTGAGATCTGATTTGCAAGGGCTGCTTCATGAGATCAAAGCAACTAAACTCCTGCTTACTTCACTTCTGAAAGTGGCACATTCAGTACACAAACAGCACAGCAGTTAGTCTTCAATGAGTCAATCAAAAGAAGAACAGTGTCAAATTAAATGAAACCAGGCGAAACATATACAATTCCATACCAAGCTCTCTTTCTCCCAACTCTGTCTCTTTAAAGGACCCTCCAAGTCTCTATCAATTTCATAACTTTTTATTGTTGTTTTGTATATTTATATGTGACATATATACATACAAGTATATGTGTAACTTATATATATATATGTGTGTGTGTGTGTGTGTGTATAACATGTATAAGTAAAAACATATACTCAAGCATATTTAATATTTAAATATTATATATATATAATATATATTCTGCTTGCTGAGTTCATTTAGTGTTGATCATATGTACATATGTCTATGGATGACCACTGGGGGTTTAATGATGTTTCTGGGGTCTTGTTCCTGGAGAAAGCTGATTCTCCTTCTATCAGCAACAATTATTTGCCTGTACCTCTTCATGTAGGGACTAGACCTCATGAGATTAATCCTGCCCATGTTTAGATGTCAACTGGTATTCTTCTTGTGCAGAAAACCATATTGTTAAGATTTCGTGGGAGCAGATTACATAGAGAACACCATCCTGGAACACCATCCTGGAGCCTCTCCCTGAGGACTTGTCTTACATAGAGAACACCATCCTGGAGCCTCTCCCTGAGAACTTGTCTTACATAGAGAACACCATCCTGAAAGCCTCTCCCTGAGGACTTGTCTTACATAGAGAACACCATCCTGGAGCCTCTCCCTGAGGACTTGTCTTACATAGAGAACACCATGCTAGAGCCTCTCCCTGAGGACTTGTCTTACATAGAGAACACTATCCTGGATCCTCTCACGATCATGTTGCAGATGTTTTGGTTCCCTGCACGTAAGTACATCTTGCCATGGTAGTCATTTTTGTGGTTTGTATGCTTTTTAGGTTGTTTTTGTTCACTAGTGGCTTACAAAGCACTTCAGATACTATGAGAGAAAATCCTAACGGAGAGGCTTCCAGTTCAATTCCTCCTCATCTCGTGTCTTAAGTGTGCAATGTTTCTAAAAATAGGGTTTAATTTTCAAGTTTGGGAGATACCCAAGATCACTGGCAATACCTTGTATTGCATTCTATTGGGTATTATAGCTGCCCTGAACAGTAACTCAGAAAATAGTTTCCCATATATATACATATAATATTTATTTAGGAGGGATGGAAATACTAAGGGGGGAAGGATAAATAACAGTAAGGATGGTTGAAAAAGTCATCGAGAAATGTTATTTTATGGTTTACTGTTTCTGATAAACCTACCACATTTCAATCTAACAGGCAACATTCTGAGCACATGTCTAATTTCAGGCTCTTAAGTCAGGTTACCTCTGACTGAACAACAGAATTTCAAATGTTAAGATGTTAAAGATGATGTATTACTTAATAAATGACTGATTCTTAGCACAAAAATGGAAATGTTTGTTCTGACAACTGACTTTTTCCACCTTGAGTATCTTGTAATGTCCTAAGTTGCTTTTCAGTGCTATAATAAAGACTAAAGAGACAAAGTCAAATGAGTATGTAAAAGGAACTAAGGAGAAGGGTTAGAAAAAATAAAGACAGATTTGAAAAGTGGTCATTTGGGCTGGTGAGATGGCTCAGTGAGTAAGAGCACCCGACTGCTCTTCCGAAGGTGATGAGTTCAAATCCCAGCAACCACATGGTGGCTTACACCCCACCCGTAATGAGGTCTGATGCCCTCCTCTGGTGCGTCTGAAGTCAGCTATAGTGTACTTATGAATAATAATAAATGAACCCTTGGACCGGAGAGAGCAGGGACTGAGCAAGCGTGGCCGACAGAAGCGAGCAGAGCCGACCAGAGCGAGCGGGGCCGACCGGAGTGATCAGGGTTGACTGGAACAAGGAAAAAAAAAGTGGTCATTTATATATTAATAATCCTAATTATGTATGTCAGGAACAACATAATATAAATGATAGGGACTAGTCTACATATTCCAAAATATATGGGCACAATTATAATGAAGTGAAATAGCAGAATTTTGATACAAAAACCACTTTCTTTTTCTCAGAAATTGTAATTCAGGGATGCTCTGCCCTTCTCCACTCACATGGACACACACAAGCAAAAAGTCCTTAGAAACACACCTCCATTGTCCTGTAAATCCAGTGACAGATTTTTGAAGAATTGTGCTCAGATTTGGAGGGAAACAAGAACAGATAATAGCCTTTAAAAAAAACTCACAAAGAGTTACATGACCCTAGCCTTAGCTCCCAGCCCCTCAGTGAAGAGAAAGACTTTGTTACACAGAACATGTTATAACAAATGCATGCACGACCCTGATAAGCACTTTGCTCAAAGGGAGAGAAGAATGGGAAAAGCTGAAAGTCTCTACACAAACCAATCTTTTTGATGAAAACATATTTCTTTTTTTCCTCCTAGTCTCTACAAGACAGTGCACAAAGTGCTCATTTATATTTCCTTTGTTTTCATCCCAAAGCTAGAAGATCAAAGAGTTAATAAAACCTTCTTGCCATAGAAGGTCATTACAAAACTAAATGCAGCAATTCAAAAAGGAAAATAGAATGAATGCCAAGGAGATGTTTAACGAAGTAACATTCTAGATGTATTCTTTGAAGAACATTTGCAGACTCGTCTGATTGCTTTAGCATGCACAGGGAACAATGTGTCTGCGTGTAGCTAACACTGACTGATGGTTGTGTTCTGCAGCGCCACAACCAGACCAATAGGAATCACAAGTGTATTTGATATAGAATTACCTAATGTTGCTGAAAATATTCATGAATGCTTTGCATAACAAAATGGTATTTAAGACTTCCATACCTTCCCCCAACTTGGGCTTAATTAAATTCCCAAATATGGGACACGACTCTATTCATTTGAGAATAATTTGAAGTACTATTTTTCCAAGACCTGACAAAGTTGGATAGCAAGATGAAGGGTTATTTGTGTTTTGTCTCCTATGAACACCTCATCTTCTTTTCTACTCTTTCTTTGTATTAACATCTGTAGTGTGGGAACAAATACGGAGTGTACAGTGGTGGCCTTACAGATTGTCAGTCTTACTATGCTTCTGTTCATAAGAGGTTAAGACACAAGACTTTAATTTCAATAACACATGTCATAGCCTGATTTCCATCTTCTGTACTCTCAGTGTTTGGCTGGCTTCAAATGTTAAAAACAAGCCCTTAATGTAATAATGAGGTGCACACAGGTGGACTCTTTAAGAGGCAATCATGAGCACAAAGAATACAGGGATCAAGTTGACCACTTTGTAAAAAGTCTGAGGAATTTGTCGGACCCTTTTGCCAAGCCATTAACATCAAGCTATAAGACACTATCTCTGAACCAGAAAAGGAGACCCTCATCAGGCATAAATCTGCTAGCCCTTGGTCTTGTACTTCCTAGTCTCCAGAATCAGGAGAAAAAAATTTCTGTTATGTGTATATTGCCTAGTGTAAAGTATTTTGTTGCAGCAATCTGAACTACGACACTGAAGACCTAGAATCTCAGCTTTATGACCCATTAGACAGATTGCTTCCTCAGTAAGGAACAGCCACAGCTATCAAAATTGTCTATCCCTCTGGTAGAGTCACAGTTGTGTTTCTTCTATATTGAAGTAAAAGGTCCTCCAAGGGCATTTTATGAGCAGACTACAGTACAGCTATAATTAAGTGTTCAGGTAATGATTTTCTTTTCTTTTTTTTTTGAAAAAATTAATTTATTGTATGAAGAAACATAAACATTTGAGTCGAAGACTCTGAGAAGCAATCCACAAAAGTGCATACCCACAATCCACTGGCTGAGATGCACTGGCACATACAATCATACCAATGCTGTAAAACAGATCCCAAGGAAATGCTGCATTTTCAAGGCAATCAATACTAAGCTTAGGTAATGATTTTCAAAAGAATATAACATAATATAATAGCAACAGTAAAATTTTAAAATAAGTAAATTAAGTTTAAGCACTGGAGTTAATTACCTGGAGGCAAATAGCTGACCTACTTCCCTATAGAATGCATGATTTGAGCATGGCCAAAGTTTTGCTGATGTCCGCCAAAGGTCTTTATTTCCGTCTTGCATCAGAGGCACATGTCATCATCCTGCAAGGCCACTGGATTGCAGAATGAACGGGCCAGAGGGAAAATTACTGGACAACAAAATGAAAGGGGGCATCAGGCAGCCCAGAGCTCTGAGCCTCAGCAGAGGAAGCTGCCCTAATGCTCATAAAAGGGTGATTGTACTCAGCACCACTTATCCAGTGCCAACAATCTGGCAAGCCTTCTATTCAGTTTTATACTAGGGCTCCAGCAAGGTGACCCCAGAGTGAGGCTGAGGTCAGGGAAAGGTCACTGGCTGGAAAATGAAACTAGTCAAAAGAAAAGAATCCTAGGAATGGGAGAGGCTAGTCACCCACAAAGTAACCTAATCTAGGAAGTATCACTGAAAGGCATTTAAAATGACATCCTTTTTACTAATGCCAGCTGATGCTAGAATGCTTTGAAACACACACACACATGCACACACATACACACCAACATTTTGCCGTGAATGTTCTAGAAGTTTCCTCTCTACTCTTCTTTCTCAGCTTTTTAGCTTGCTCTGTTGCCTCCTCTTTCTTTTTCTCTCTATCTATCATCACCCCAACTTCCAAACCAAAGACAAGGAGCCAATCATGAGATAATTCTTTGATAGTATGGAAAGCCCTCTTTAAAGACAGGCAGTCATCTTTTTCCTCCTCTGAATCTTCTAGTGTCTCCCTCAACAGCAATTGAGGCACACACATTCTTCCACAATGATGTTAATTGGTCATGTGTGACCTGAGCTGTTGTTTTAAAGAAGTTCTTTAAAGGCTAAATGAAGCTTAGTGATTGGATTGTTCATTTTCTTGGTCTTAACTTCTTTTATCTCATGAGAATAAATGAATGCTTGTAGGGCAGGTGCCCATTTTAAAGAGAAGGCAACAGAAGAAAGGAACATGAGCTCATAGTTAACTCATTATCACCTTTCAAAAGAGTATTGAATGTCATTTCTTTCTCTGAATGGCCAAACAAAAACATTTCCTAAATAAATCCACAAATAAAACTATAACACTTTAAAAATACAAAAAGAATATGTATAGAGTGAAGAAAAATTTTATCTTAAAGAAGCAACCAAAACAAAGCTGTGCGTGCAGAGTATTTGCTAGCCATTTGATATTTTTGTATTATGAAACATAAAAATCATCAGTTTAGGAAGTATTCATTCATTCACTTTTCTTAAATATGCAAAAACAGAGGAACTCCAACTTTTTGTTTTATATTTGTTGTCAAGACCTCATAGAACAAAGTTAATTTTATATAAAGTAATTTTAAAACATTTCATTTAAGAGAATAAATTTCCATAGATCATTCTCATTGGGTCTTATCAGTCTTTTAATATGAGTTCCTTAGTTTTATTAGTGATTTATATATTATTTATCTTGCAAAATACATAAAAATAGAATCAGAATATCTTTGGGTTATATGACTCATGATATCAAATCAGAAATAATATAGTACGTGTTATTCAGAAAGCAATGTAAATGTGGCCTAAAAGAACATTTTGAATCAGCTGCACATTAAACATTGAACAGAAAAGTTGACTTATTTAAAATAAAGCCAGTCACTGCATCACTCTGCTACATGTAAACGTTTCTTTGTAAATAAGGATGAACTGACAATGCTTGAAAGTATAGTTCATCAAAATCACAACAAGAAACCAAATATTATGAACATGTAAAATTCCATGTTTATTTAATATCCATTACATAGCTGGTTCATTGAAACCAGACTTTGTGAAGACAAATAACATTTCTGATGAACATAAACAATTTCATACAGTTGAAATGTATTCTGCGTTTTCACATGAATAAAACTGTCATTATGCAACATTTCCAGCAATAAAGACCTTGTCTGGAATTGGCATGGCATCATTCAGTGCTACATGGCAGCCTGGGCCTGCATCCAGCTCTGGAGGAGAGATTAACAGCTCCATATCCAGGAGCACAGAGATCAGCACATCCACATTCAATTGCAACAAATCTTCACCTAGGATGGTGTTGTGCTCCAGCGTGCTTGCTGTCATGGGCATCTTCTCAGAGGATGGCCTTCAGAGGTTCAGATGGACATTCCTAGCATAAACATTTTTGGAAAGTTAAACGCAATTTACAAAAATATTCAAAAAGGCTTAACTCTAGTTGTACTTACTCAAATTTTAATAATTATTTACTCTTATAATTACTTATATCCCAGGCATTGTGTTCAGAGCATTGACCAGCTAGTAAAATGAATGGAAGATTCATATAGATACTTTAATTATATTTGCCCTGGAGCCATGAAGAGTGAATACAGGCACACAGGCAAAAGATGATAGAAGTAGATGTCCCTTAGTGTCATTAGGCACTGACCTGGGAGAACTAGTGGTTTCCTATGGCCATCACTGGAGACTAGCTAAAAATGTCCTTCAAAGTCAATCACAATTACTTGCTTCTTTTATCTAGAGTTGAGAGACTGAAAATTCTTGAGATTCTTGAAAGGCCCTCTTTCTTTTTCTTGATAACATTCTCTTCTTTTACTTTTTTCAGTTTTATTAATTCTTTTAGAATTTCATACAATGCATTTTGGTCATACGTCCTTCCTCCTTACATTCCTCTCAGATTCACCATCACTTTACTATACAAGCTACTTCAGGTCGTATTTTAAAACCCAGACAATTACAGTTAGTGATACCATTTATTCTTGGATGAGTAGTACCACTGGAGTATGGTCAACCCACTAGGAGCCCTACCCTTACAGAAAACTGATTATCTGTCTCTGAGTAGGTATTAGTAGCCAACAACTCCATTATTCAAACACCCATCTCCTTGCTGAGATTTTATGTGTTGTGAAATTACACAGATACTGTGAGTACTGATTCAAAAGTTTGGAATTCATATGTACATTCCAAACTATAGTATAAACATCCTTCCTCATAGGAGTGACCATGAGATAGCTCCTGGCCAATAAAAACCAAAATAATTGACAAGAATACACACACACACACACACACACACACACACACACACACACGCACGCACGCACGCACGCACGCACGCACACATGTACACAAACTGTTTAGGTATGGTGATTTATCATTGTAGTCCTAGTACTCAGTCATCTGAAGCAGAAGGATGCCCTTGGCTACATAGCAAATTATAGTCAACTGACTAGAAGAAGACCCTGTTTCAAAACAACATTCCATTATATAAAATAAGATAGGCAGACTTGCCATCTTTTCACCCCTCTTCCTTATCTATTTTGGATTATCCATATGCAAACTTTTGACTCATGTTTTTGTTAGGCCATAATAATTTGGTTTCTTCCTACCTGTAACTAGCAACATGAATCAACTGAGGCTGTTTAATAAAGTATTAAGACTAATCAGTGAGTATTGGAGATAATCACTAATACTTGTTGATAATCACTAATACTTGTTGATAATCACTAATACTTGTTGAGTAAAAGGATAAACGAATCTTATTGGATATTCTACACCTCATTTTTACAACTGAATGAGTGTTAGGTAAAATTTCCTCCTTTTGGTAGTACACACTCAAAACCTTAGAAGTGACTAATGGTTCTTTTCCTTGCTGTTTGCATCAGAGGAATGTATCCTGTCCTTAATGGAGGCATCTACAACTAGAATTGTTTGAGGTCCAGTGGTCACAAGAAAACATATTTGACGAGAGGAAGTAATCCTTAAAAAAGCAAGATACTCAAAGTACTTATTTAGGATTGGCAATTAAAGAAATTAAGTATACTTTCTGCTTTTGTTAATAACTGAAATCCCATCTCCAGTACTTACTGTGTATGTGGTCTCAAACAAGGTAATTTCACCATTCTGAGAATGGAGAATATGCTGTTTTGTTTCACCTAAAAAGGCAACATTTCATAATCAAACCCATGGTATTGTTTTTTAGTATTAAGTTAAAACAATGGATGCATAGTAACTGAAACAGTAATTGGCACACAGTGTACAGGTAACAGATTTTAATCCACTCCCTTGTTGTCTTCATTTTCGATTCCCCAAGACAGAATGACTTTAAAGGAATCTATCTAGAAGACAAATGTTATGTGATTTAATCCATTTAAAAGTGAGTGCATAGATGTAGATTTGTGCATTGTGGTTACCAAGCAAGGCAGAGGAGAGGGAAGGATGATGAAGAGGGTAGATGGTGAATGGGTGCAAACTCCAGCCAGAGAAGATGATGAGTTTTAGCCTTTTATTATACAATGGGTGGTCCTCCTTAACAATGCTGTACCAAATTATTTAAAATAACCAGAAGAAAGTGTTTTTCATGCTCGTATCACAAAGAAATAAAAAATATTTGAAATAACAGATAACCAAAAGATGCTGCCTTGATTAACATGCAGCGTATAAGAATAGAAAAATATTACACTGCATTCTGTAAAGACATGAAGTGACTGGGACATGAAGTAGGAAAGGGAAAATGCTCGAGGGATTATACAAAAGCCCTGTTGGAACTAAGAGGTAATTATTCAGCTTTTGATTGGACATAGTTGGCAGAGAAAGTAGCAGCTCTTCTTAGACGGTGAGCTTCCTGAAGCCAACGGCTATGACTTATAGATGTTTATCTTTATCACAGAACCTAGAATTCCAAAGTAATTTGGTGTTAAGATATTTGACTAGCACACTGCCTTTGGTTGTGTGTGTGTGTGTGTGTGTGTGTGTGTGTGTGAGAGAGAGAGAGAGAGAGAGAGAGAGAGAGAGAGAGAGAGAGAGAATTTCCTAATAATGATGTATCAACCTACACAATTCATGTTTTTTTAGAAGCAATCTTGTCACATTTAGCATTAAATTCAATGCTTGGACCTGAAGGCCACTGTGAAGACACAAACCAATACATGATAACATGAAGGCATTGCAGCCCCACTCTGTTTCATAATACATTGTATGCTGTGTATTCACCAAGTATCTCCTAAACACCCAGAAGACATGTAAATTATGTGCTTCTGGCATAAACAGAAATTTTAAGAAAACCAAAGCTTTGCACTATTAGCTATTCAAATACAGAACAGATTGTTGTGAGTGAAAATTGAAAACAACAGGGCAGGAGAGATGGTTCAACTGTTAACAGTAAATATGCACTGCTTTTGTAGAGGACTGGATTTCTGTTCCCAACACCCTCACAGGGTATGGATGCTTATGATATCTTTAACTCCTATTCTATGGGTCCAAACTCTTTTGGCTTCAGTGGGCATCATACTCACTTGCACAAAACCCCACACAGATACACATAAGTACACATAATTAAAAGTAACATTCAAATGCTTGAAAAATGATAGTAATACCCAAATATATGAAGCTAAATGCAGAGTTCGTTTGGCTTTTATTTAAGGCTGTGAGGTTAATGTTACTGACATATGTGAATGCATGCTACAATTCAGAAAGACAATTTACTACCCCAAGTACCTAACAGCATTAGTTCACACTCTGACCACAGAGTTCTTTGCCCTGCTCTATCAGATATCATTGGCATGTTATTTTGCCTGGTTCTAGTGAAAGGAGTAAAGAAAAGCATAAACCTACAGCTTAATCACCACCTCAGCCCTAAATCACTCTCTTCTCACTAGGACTTTGTCTTAACAAGGGGTCTTCTGAGAAGTCACTCTGATAAAGAATGCATTCACTAACTCTCAGTCTCCTCACTGAGCGTGCTTGAATGAGAATCAGAGTGATTTTCTAAAGGTCTTCAGTTCGTTCTAGCTTTTCAGTGCTCCCCTTTTCTCCACTTTAATGTCTATTTTTAAAGGAGCATTGAGGAGCAACTACACTGTAGGACTGCACTGGGGAACGGGAGGAGGGGTGCATTTCACAGGTGCTGAAACTTGTGTCCAGGTCACAAGTTCAGGGATAAGAACATATGGCATTCTCTTTTGCTAACCTGTGATTTCACACAGTAAGAGCAGACCAGAGTATTTAAATTAGCATGTCTTCATATAAAACCATTCACCCCTATCCCTTGTACTGGAGGCTCTGGTACAGAGTCATTGTTGCCACTGAGAGCTGGCAAGGCAGTAACATCAGCTATTCCCATAACATGGGAAGTATTTCTAATGCTGTGGCAGAGAGCTGGATATAAGCAAACACTTGAAATGGGATTTATGCACACATTAAGATACTTCTTGGGGGCCAGGGAGATCATTCATCAGGTAAAGGCACTTGCTGCCAAGCTTGCCAACCAAAGTATCATCTCCAGAACTCACATGATGAAAGAGGACACTACTGTCCTCTCAACATGTATGACTGAAGGACACTGCAGCCCCATCAACACGTGTCACAGAAGGACACTGTGTCTATCTCAACACATGTAACAGAAGTACACTGTTTCCCTCTCAACACGCAGTAAGTCACGGAGTTAGGTCTCAAACTGGAGCAGTCTTTTCTACATCCATGTTCTTCCATGGTGGCATAATTCTTGCATATTTACTACAGGTAAAATGTTAGTCCTTCAAGAATGCTGTAGAACTATAATTATGATTCTAATTTGTTTATTAAATGTATTAGATATGAAAATAATTTTTCAGAAGTAAATGAGAATATTCTCTTATCTGCACCTAGAAGAGGATCAACAATATGAACTAACCAGAACCCCCAGAACTCGTGTCTCTGGCTCCATATGTAGCAGAAGATGGCCTAGTCGGTCGGTCATCATTGGGAAGAGAGGCCCCTTGGTACTGCAATCTTTATATGCCCCAATACAGGGGAACACCAGGGCCAAGAAGTGGGAGTGGGTGGACAGGGGAGCAGGGAGGGGGGAAGGGGTAGGGGACCTTCAGAATAGCATTTGAAATGTAAATTAAGAAAATATCTAATAAAAAATGGGAAAAAAAGAAATTTAATTTTATTGTTTAAATACTGTTTAGAAAGGACGGCTTTTATCTGGATTTGTCAGTATTGTTTTTAAAACTGTCTTTCAGTTCATTGTATTGTTTTAGAGAGCAAATAAAAATAAACAAAAAAACCCAGAACTAAAAAAAAAAACTAACAATAACTAATTTTTAAAAACGGGACTGAGAATTCAGTGGTGGTGCAAGCCTCCATCATTGAGTGTTGTTCTCTGTCATTCCCCTGGCTTCTGCTCCTGTCACCTGTGGCCCGATGGTCATGCCCAGTGCTGATCTTCAGACGTGATCTCTAGCGTCCAGTCACTTCTTGTTTTGCGCTCTCCCTTCTCTCGGTTCTCTTGATTACCAGCTGTTTCTTCTCATTCTCATTTGCATCTTTGTCCCCAAATTCCTAACTCCGAGTGTAGAGAGCTTGAGAGCTCAGGCTTCCGACCTCTTGTGTTCTCTCTCTCTCTCTGATTCTGTTTCCTCTCACACCTCTCTATGCAGGACTTGAACATATCATATTGACTGCCTTCAAAACAGTCTATATCCAATCACGTTTCACCAACTTCACCACGAGGCGAAGAGCGAAATAATTCTTTAAGTAACTTTTATTCAGCCTTTAACTCATGCCCTCTTGATGATTAATGATGATGGCTGAGCTAGTTAGTTTTTGTCAACTTGATGCTTTTTGTCCACTCGATGCTAAGTGGGATCATCTGGCAAGACAGAACTTTAACTGAGAAAATTCCTCTGTAAGACTGGCCTGTAGGCAAGTGCATGGGGGTATTTTCTTAATTAATGATTGATGTGGGAGGGCCAAGCTCATGATGGGTTAGGACACCTCTGGGCAGGTGTTATAAGAGGACCTGTAATGAGGACCAGCAGTCTGAACAAGCCATGGGAAGAAAGCCATAAGCAATGTTCCTTTATGTTCTCTGCTTCAGTTCCTGCCTCCAGGTTCCTGCCCTGAGTTACTGTTTGACTCTACTATGTGATAGACCTATAAGCCAAATAAACCCTTTTCTCCCCCCCCCAAAAAAAATCATGAAGAACTTGGAAAAATAGAATACCAAGTTATTTTATTTTAATATCTTATTCAAGAAGCTAAACTAGTTCAGTTGGTATCAGCTCATATAATAAAGCGAAGCTGTATTTTGGAGCTAGGCATAAATAATATGAGGAAAGGTTAAGATGAAGGAAGACATGTTTGCACAAGCATTTGGAATAATGGCTCATGGATCTTATAGAATACTCCCTCCACATGGTATTACACACAGGGCCCCATTGCTTCATTCCTTGTGCCTTTACCATGCTATAGCTGCTATAGGAAATCTAGTCTATATCACTCCATACTGTTAAATCAGCTACCTTCTATGAAGAAGTTTAAATGGAATAATAAATAATAATTGCTCAATTCACTTTGTCATATTTTAAATAGGAATTTCTGCCAGTGTTGGTTATAATAACAAAATTTCTAAATAAAGGGAGAGAAAGAGAAAGGGGGGTGAGATACATAGTCGCAGATAGGAAGAGGGTGAGGAGAGCGAGGGATAGAGATTTATACACTTGTTCAAAGCAGAGCCTGTGGCGGTGACGACAAGCCTTAGTGCAGGGAGGAGTGAACTGCAGTGTGTGATCTCTGGGGGAAGTTGACATTTTTAAATGAACTGGACTTTCCTTCTGCTGCTTATTATTTGCCAGGTAGTCACAGGAAACCCAAACTCACTTCAGGCTTCTAGAAGAGTAATCTGAAAAGCGATTTAACATGTCTTATAGAGCTTGTGTAAGTCCAGAATGCTGAGTATTGCAGACAAAAATAAAAAGCACAACTTTCTGTGCTTTCCGGAAAGAAACAGAAGTTTTCAGCCCATTAGTTTGCTCAAGCTATCATTAGAAAATATGAGAGTCTAGTTGGCTTGAACAAAATATTATTTTCTCACCTCTGGAAGCTAGAGAAGTATTTTTTTTCTCTCTTTATTAGATATATTCTTCATTTACATTTCAAGTGTTATCCAGAAATTTCCCCATACCCTCCCCCATCGCCGCCCTGCTCCCCTACCCACCCCCTCCCACATAATGGCCCTGGCGTTCCCCTGTACTGGGGCATATAAAGTCTGCATGAGACAAGTAATTTAGTTTTTTGCTGGGGGCCCTCTTCCTGGCTTAGATATTGTCACTTTCTTCCTCACCACCCCATGGATTTTCCTTGATTTGGGGATGTGAAGGAGGAGCGATCTGTCATCACCTTTTTTCTCCTCCCCACCCCCACTACTCTTTTTTGTCCTCCCTCTCCTCTTCCATTCCTCCTCCTCTTCCTCTTCCATCTCTCTTGTTCCTTCTGCTCTTCCATCTGTCCTGTTCCTTCTCCTTTTCTACCCCTCCTCTTCCTCCTCTTCTTTCTCTTCTTTCTTTCCTCCTCCATCCCTTTTGTTCCTTCTCTTCTTGCACAGATGTCTACATTTTATCAAGTTGTTCTCTGATAATTTCATACGTGTATATAATGCATTCTGTCCTTGGTCCCTCTTTTGTTCTCCCTTGTCCCCATCATTCTCTCTATATAAGTCTCTTTCCAAACTTACGTTATTTTGTTTTGGGACTCACTAATTTACCCACAGGTTTGGAATTAACTATTCACTGGAGTATGGAGGGCTCACTGTTAGGTACACAACTGAATATACTAATTGCCCCTACTCTAGAGTCCATCAGTATCTAATAGTTCAGCTAGAAGGGGTAGGGCCCCCTGAGTTCCTCCTTGGTCCATGGCTGGCAGTTGGCAAGTCCAGTTTCATGTAAGTACACTGCTGTTACATTGAAACTTTGTTTACAATGGCTATGTCCTGCCCTGAAATAAGTAGTTCTCAGTTGCTGTGCTAAGACACCATGACTAAGGAAACTTATAAAAGAAAATATTTATTGGCACTTACAGTTGCAGTGGTAGAGTCTGTGCCCATCATGGTGAGGATGAGAATAGGCAGTCAGGCATGGCACTGGAGCAGTAGCTAAGAGCTTACATCAGTAACTGAAGATAGGAGGCAGAAAGCGCTAACTGAGGAATGGTGTGTGGCTTTTTGAAACTCCAAAGCATATCCCTAGTGACACACTTCCCTCAACAAAGCCACATGTCCTAATCCTTCCAAAACAGTTCTACCAACTACAAACTGGGCATTCAAACATACGAGCATATGAGGCCATTCTCCTTCACACCACCATAGTACCACCATGCACCTTTCTCCCTATCTTCCAGCCTTTGCATTCTTATGTTCTTCTTGCGCAGTGTTCCCTAAGTTCTATAGGTAGTTGCATAAATGTCCTGTTTAGGGCTGAGCACTCAAATGTCACTCATTCTCATTACCTTAAGCGGCCATGAGTTTCTCGCAATTTACTGGTTTGCTGCAAAGACAAGCTTCTTTGATTAAACATGGGTGTAGCATTATCTATAGAGTCTGAATATAAATATTTAAAATATAGTTTGGTGTCAGGTAAGTTTAACTTAATAACAGTACAATTATAACCAAGGATCTATGGCCTCTCCATGCATTGATTTCTGAATGGGTTTAAAATCTCAGGTATGGATTCCTTCTTATGAAGAAAGCTTCAAATCCAATATAAGACTAGATCATCACTCCACTTCAGGTGTGCCCCTATTGTACCAGTGGGATGTTTTCTTAAAAAACTACTAATTCTGTTTTGAGAATGACACTCAAATGTCATAATATTAGGATTTCAGGTGACATTATCCTAAAAAACAAACAAACAAACAAACAAACAAACAAACAAACAAAAAACCACCAAATGTGCACTGGGAAGCTGTGTATCAAAGAGTAATCTAATAATAAAGCAAGAACTCTTAGAGTTCCACAGAATACAACATAGCCTATAAATGATCTCTCCATTATGTAAAACAACTATTAATGGCCATCTTAGAGTTTCTATTGCTGTGACTAACAATATGACCATAAACAACTTGGGGAGGTTAGGATTTAGTTTAGTTTAACAATCTCAGGTCACAGTCTATCACCAAAAGAAGTCATGGTAGGCATTTAAAGCAGGAACTGAAGCTGTGACCATGTAAGGGTGCTGCTTACTTGCTTGCTCTCATGGCTTATTCAGCTTGTTTTCTTATAGCACCCAGGACCTCCTGCCTAGGAATGTCACTGCCTACACTGGACTGGGCCCTCCCATATCAATCATCTGTTATCTGATGGGGGAATTTTCTCAGTTGAGTTTCTCTCTTCCTGAATGATGCTAGGTTGTATAAAGGTGACAAACAAATAGCCAGTACAGTGAAAAATCTCCATGAGCTAATCATTTTCTTAAGAAAACTAATTATGGGGCTGGGTGGTTGTGGCACATCCCTTCAATCCTATCACTTGGTAGGCAGAGCCATGAGGGTCTTGGTGAGTTCAAAGACAGCCGGGTCTACAAAGGGTATTCCAGGACAACCATGGCTACCCCGAGAAACCTTGTCAAATAAACAAACAAACAAAAAACAAAAACAAAGCAAAACAAAAACCAACCAACAACATCCCCCAAAGAACAACAACAACAACAACAACAATAATAATAATAATAATAATAATAATAATAATAATAAATAGTGATGAATTACTTGGAAAGGTATTTTGCTCAATTAGGAAGTGTTGGCAACTAATTTTTCAACTTCATCCAAATGAATTGAGAATTCAAATATTTTTAAAACATGATTGTAACAGTTATTTTTCCAGATGTCTTAACATGTTTTGCTGCAGATGATGTGTGGCTTAATTCTGTATCCCATGATTAAAAAGTTTGCATATTGAAAAGGTTGTCACATGTTAATACAAGGTGTGATTAACACTGGAATGGTTGTTCTTCATTTTTTCCCTATTTCTACTGCTACTAACACAAAATAAGCATTGATCATAACAGTTTTTAGATTTTGTTTTGGCAGATTAACAGACTCTTCACAATCTTAAAGGAGGGGCAGGTAAGGAGGACTTCTTCCTCTTTCTTTCCCTTTCTCCTTTTATCCCTCCTTCTCTTTCTTTTTCCTTTTTTATTTTCTTTTCTTCTCTCTTCTACTTCCTTGCTTCTTCCTCACTACCTAAGAGTTTATCTCAGAGGAGTCTGTCTGCATGAACACATGGGAGCACTTACTGTGGATTATGTGCTGTATGGTGATTCTTGATCGTATATGTAAATTATTCCCATAAGTAATTAGAGAGTAATCATTTTGTGATTATAAATGTGCAACCATTTCACACCACATAAAAATTTCTTCTGAAGTTTTGCCATTTTAAGATAACTTCACTCTCCTGTACAATAATTTGTAAAAGAACTTAGGTTGAATTAACAGAGAATTTGCCTAGCATGTACAAAGGTATGGGTTTAATTATCAGCACCAAAATAAAAGAAAATTAAAAAATATAGAGCACCGGCCTCCACTATATATCACCATATTCCTGCCTTGATCACAAGGTTTAGACTCCTTAATGTTAGGTTTTGGAAAATAATTCCAGAAAGGTTTATAAGGGCATGTTCTTACAGTATTCAAACATCTTACAACTGGATCTGGTTTCCAGTCTCTGTTTCAGCAGACTGTAACTGATCTGTCACCACTTAGTCCTTTGGCAGATCAGCTCTCTTCTGGCATTTCTCTGGCTCACCAGAGATTAAGGAGGAATACTGTGGAAACTGTATGTAAATGGTAACTGAATTAATTAAACAGTAAATGCAGTTAAAATTATCACTGCCTTGACAAACTGAACTTCTTAATGAACAAGACAGAAAAGAAAAGAACCTTGACAAGAATTGACTTCAACTTTAAAGGTTTTAAGAACCAAAAACCAGTTGTGATTTATCTTAAAATATTTTCAGGTATCTATCCCATTCACTCAAGACATACAACCTTCATACTTTTGTATCATGGAATAATTACTCTTTCTCTGAAATGTTCATCTAGTCTCTTCCACTACATAAATATCTGGGACTATATCCAATGTAGCTTTTCTCATGGCATCTTAAACATGTGCCTGTAATTAACTCTTCTACTACATACTTTCTTTTGCCTCTTGCTTGGGTAAAATTCATCTTTATATATCTAACATAGAGTTGATCATCTAACTTGGATATATTAGGTACTCAGAAGATGTATGTTGAATGTAAATGATTAATAATGAGTACAGCAATCTCTTAGAAATTTCATATCCACCTCCCTGTAAATGTTAGCTATCTTAAAATATGATATTAATTATTATTATTTAAAAGTGTCATGATTCATTGCAAGGATGATAGAAAGAAATTCCCCCTTTCTCTCATCCAGGAGGTTATACTCTTCTCTGCTCAAAATAAGCAAAAATCAAACACATTATCATTAAAGCCTATTTAATTCTCTTGTCATTAAGGTTATTTGACTATAGTTATTTGCTTGTTTTTCTAATAAAAAAGAAAAAAATACACAAAATCTGTCTCACTAAAACCACATTCCAACTAGTTTAAGCTCTTCATTCCTTCCTTGATGATTATGGGTCTAAGAGGTCAACATTAAAACAGACTATCTTCCTGGCCATTTCCTTTAGAAACTGTGGTGAAACAAAAGGATTCTGCAGCATTTTCAATTAGCATATTACTAAAATGCTTAATTTTTACAAATATACTCTTAATGTTGCAACTGATAATGACTTTCTTTGAAAATCAATTAAGGTGCTATACTTATTTATAATGAAGTTTTATATCTGTGACTTACTAAAGAACAAAAGTGTGTGTGTGTCTTATGGAGATCTGGGGGAAAATTGACAAGAAACTACACTTAACTGAATCACGAGATCCATATTTGATAAGTAGAACAGTTACAGAGGAGCCACATACCACATACGATGAATTGTCATTGAGCCAGAAATTCTAAAACCAAAGGTATTTTTAACCAAACAAATCATATCGTATAGTACTAACTTATTGGACTTTTCTGTGAAATAGAGCTACATGATTTTTCTCTCTCATTGTGTTTGCTTGCCTATAATGTAGGACCATTGTAATATTCTCCTTAAAGGAGCAAGATCAGAGTTAAAGAAAAGAATTCAACCCCACCTAGAAAAGAAAAAACTGGGACAAACAATACTACTAGGAATAACTGAATTAAAATGCCCAATCAGGAAACTGGGTCTAATATTCAATTCCACCTATGATAAAACTGTGTTGGGGGTTCCTTCCAGTCAGCACCAGTGCCAGGCCACTTTGGACATGAACTTGGCAGAAAGTCCCATGGTCCCCAGAGGACACCCCCTCCCAGGCACCCTAGCATGCACAGGAATTTAGGATCACTGGTGAGTGGAACACAACACCTGTTTTAACAGAACTGGGAGTGTCTAGGGCCAGCAGGAGTAGGGACACAGGAACCCCACCCAGCCAGTGGCACTAGTTCCTTCCATTCGGCACTGGTCTACCTTGGTTTCAAACTCAGCAGACAGCTCCATAGTCCCCAGAAGCGATACAACTTCCAGGCACTATAACATGCCCAGAAGCTTAGGATCCCAGTATGCCAGGATCCCAGGACCTTGGTCACACCAGGATCTCAGGGTCTCAGAGGAAGTTTGACTGACAAGAACTCTGACACTCCCAGAATCTCAGCATCATAGGATTCCAGAATCACAGGATCACAAAGAAAGCTGGACTCTGAGAAGTTCTGACTCAACTGGGATTAAAGGAAAGACAGGCTCCAATCAGATATACCAAGGGAAAGGAGAACTTGAGATAATCAGATATCAGGAGGCAAGCTTAAGAACAGAAGCAACAGAAACCAAGTTACTTGGCATCATCAGAACACTTCTCCCACCATAGCAAGTCCTGGGTACATCATCACACCAGAAAAGCGAGATATGGATCTAAAGTCACTTTTCATGATGATGATGATGATGAAGGAGTACAAGAGGGACAAAAGTAACTCCCTTAAGTAAATACAGAAGAACACAGGTAAATAGGTAGAAGCCCATAAAGAGGAAACACAAAAATCTCTTAAAGAATTACAGAAAAACATATCCAAACAGGTAAAATAATTGAATAAAATCAGGCAGTATCTAAAAACGTTAGTAGAAACAAAGAAATCACAAAGGGAGACAACTGTGGAGATATAAAATCTAGGAAAGAAGTCATGAGCCCTAGATGCAAGCATCACCAACAGAATACAGATAGAAGAGAAAATATCAGGTGCAGAAGACACCATAGAAAACATTGACACAGCAATCAAAGAAAATGTGAAATGCAAAAAGATCCTAACCCAAAACACCCAGAAAATCCAGGACAAAATGAGAAGACCAAACCTAAGGATAATAGGTATATACAAGAAGGAAAATTTCCAAATTAAAGGGCCAGTAAATACCTTCAACAAAATTATAGAAGAAAACTTCCCCAACCTAAAGAAAAAGATGCCCATGAGCATACAAGAAGTCTACAGAACTCCAAATAGTTTGGACCAGAAAAAATATTCCTCCTGTCACATAGTAATCCAAACAACAAATGCACAAAAGAAGGAAAGAATATTAAAAGTAGTATGGGAATAAAAGTCAAGAAATATATAAAGTCAGACCTATCATAATTACTCCTGACATCTCCCCTGAGACAATGAAAACCAGAAGATCCTGGGAAGATGTCATACAGACCTAAAAGAACATAAATGACAGCACAGGCTACTAGACCCAGCAAAACTCTCAATTACCATAGATGGAGAAACCAAGGTATTCCATGACAAAACCCAATTTACACAAGATCTTTCTTCACATCCAGCCCTTCAAAGGATAATTAAAGGAAAACTCCAACACAAGGAAGGAAACTACACTCTAGAAAAAGCAAGAAAGTAATCTTTCAACAAACCTAAAAGAAGATAGCCACATGAACAAAATTCCAACTCCAACAAAAATAACAGCTAACAACAATGACTTTTCCTTAATATCTCTTAATATTTATGGACTCAAATCCACAATAAAAAGACATAGACTAACAACAGACTAGTTACATAAACAGGACTCAACATTTGCTGCATACAGGAAACCTACCTTAGTGAGACAAAGACAGACACTAACTCAGAGTAAAAGGCTGGAAAACAATTTTCCAAACAAATGGACCAAAGAAAAAAACTGGAGTAGTCATTCAAATATAGAATGAAATCAACTTTCAAGCTGAAGTTCTCAAAAAAAGATAAGGAGGGACACTTCATACTCATCAAAGGTAAAATTTACCAGGATGAACTCTCAATTCAAAGCATGTATGCTATGTAACTCCTTCCATGGGTATTTTGTTCCCTATACTAAGAAGGAATGAACTATCCACACTTTGGTATTCCTTCTTCTTCATTTTCATGTGTTTTGCAAATTGTATCTTGGGTATTCTAAGTTTCTGGGCTAATATCCACTTATCAGTGAGTGCATATCATGTGAGTTCTTTTGTGATGGGATTACCTCACTCCATCCATTTGCCTAAGAATTTAATAAATTTGCTGTTACAAAATTTAGAGCGGAGACAGAAGGCTGGACCATCCAGAGATTGCCCCACCCAGGGGTCCATCCCATAATCAGCCACCAAACACAGACACTATTACATATGCCAGAAAGATTTTGCTAACAGGACTCTGATATAGCTGTCTCTTGTGAGGCTATGCCAGTGCCTGGCAAATACAGAAGTGGATGCTCACAGTCATCTATTGTATGGAACACAGGGCCCCCCAATGGAGGAGCTATAGAAATTACCCAATTAGCTGAAGGGGTTTGCAACCCTAAAGGAGGAACAACAATATTAACCAACCAGTACCCCAGAGCTCTAGCTGCATATGTAGCAGAAAATGGGAAGAGAAGCCCCTTGGTCTTGCAAACTTTATATGCCTCAGTACAGGGGAACGCCAGGGCCAAGAAGCAAGAGTGGGTGGGTAGGGGAGCAGGGCAGAGGGAGGGTATAGGGGACTTTCAGGATAGCATTTGAAATGTAAATAAAGAAGATAGCTAATAAAAAATTATTAAAATGAAAGCAATGCTAAGAGAAAAAAATAAAAAACATGTATGCTCCAATGCAAGGGCAGCCACATTCATTAAAGAAACTTTAGTAAAGCTCAAAGCACACAATGCATTACACATAGTAATAGTGGGAGACTTCAATACCCACTCTCATCAATGGACAGATTCTGGAAACAGAAACTAAACAGACACACATTGAAACTAACAGAAACTATGAAACAAATGGATTTAACTGATATCTATAGAACATTTTATCCTAAAACAAAAGTATATACCTTCTTCTCAGCACCTCATGGTACCTTCTCCCAAATTGATTATATTATCGGTCATCAAACAAGCCTCAACAGATAAAAAAATATTGAAATAATCCCATGTATCCTATCAGATCACCACGAACTAAGGCTGATTTTCAATAACAATATAAATAACAAAAAACCCAATGGTGACATGGAAGCTGAACAACAATATACTCAGTGATAACTTGGTCAAGGAAGAAAGAAAGAAAGAAAGAAAGAAAGAAAGAAAGAAAGAAAGAAAGAAAGAAAGAAAGAAAGAAAGAAAGAAAGAGAATTTAAAGTCTTTCTAGAGTTTGATGAAAATGAAGCCACAACATACCCAAACTTATGGGACACAATAAAAGCATTCCTAAGAGGAAAATTCATAGCTCTGAGTGCCTCCAAAAAGAAACTGGAGAAAGCATACACTACCATCTTGACAACACACCTAGAAGCTCGAGAACAAATGTAAGCAAATTCACCCAAGAGTAGTATTGGCAGGACATAATAAAATTCAGGGCTGAAATCATCCAACTAGAAACAAAAAGAACTATACAAAGAATCAACCAAACCAGGAGCTGGTTCTTTGAGAAAATCAACAAGATAGATGAACCCCTAGTCAGATTAACTAAAGGGCACAGGGACAGTATCCTAATTAAGAAAATCAGAAATGAATAGGGAGATATAATAACAGAATCTGAGGAAATCCAAAAAAAATCATCAGATCATACTACAAAAGGCTATTCACAACAAAACTTGGAAACCTGGATGAAACGGACAATTTTCTAGACAGATAGCAGGTACCCAAGTTAAATTAGGATCAGATTAACGAACTAAACAGTCCCATATCCCCTAAAGAAATAGAAGCAGTCATTAATAGTCTCCCAACCAAATAAAAGCCCAGGACCAGATGGGTTTAGTGCTGAGTTCTATCAGACCTTCAAAGAAGACCTAATTTCAGTACTCCTCAAACTATTTCACAAAATGGACACAAAAGGTACTCTACACAATTCATTCTATGAAGCCAGAATTACTCTGATACCTAAACCACACAAAGATCCAACAAAGGAAGAGAACTTCAGGCCAATTACCCTTATGAATATTGATGCAAAAATACTCAATAAAATTCTTGCAAACCAAATCAAAGAACATATCAAAACAGTCATCCATCATGATCAAGTAGGCTTCATCCCAGAGATGCAGGGATGCTTCGATATATGGAAATCCATCAACATAATTCATTATATAAACAAACTCAAAGACAAAAACCACATGATCATCCCATTAGATGCTGAGAAAGCATTTGACAAAATCCAATACCCATTCATGACAAAAGTCTTGGAAATATCGGGAATTTAAGGCTCATTCCTAAACATAGTAAAAGCAATATACAGCAAACCAGTAGCCAACATCAAACTAAATGGAGAGAAACTTGAAGCAATCCCACTAAAATCAGAGACTAGACAAGGCTGCCCACTTTCTCTCTACCTATTCAATATAGCACCTGAAGTATTAACCAGAGCAATTAGACAAAAAAAAAAAAGAAAGGAAATTGGATTCAAATTGGAAAGGAAAAAGTCAAAATATCACTATTTGCAGATCATAGAATACTTAAGTGTTGTGTGCCTCTTGCTCAGCAAGAAGAACACGACCCCCAAGCTCTTCCTTTAACAGTTTATTCAGGAAACCTTTGAATATATTTCTTCTGACTAGTCTACCCTAAATTCTCCTGGCTAACTCTGACTCCCTTACTCTGACTAACTCTAACTGACCCTGTCTAACTCTAACCTAACTCTACCTAATTCACCCTGTCTCCCTCACCCTGACTCCCTGGCCCTCACGAACTGCCTTTGACTCTAACTACCCCTGACCAACTGACTCTCCCTAATAGAACACGGGGAAAGCCAGCCCATAGGCTAAACAGTCCTAGGCCAACCAATCCCAGTAAGCCATGTGGTGACAGCAGATAGGTCCACATAAGCAAGGCAGATGATCAGCCTTAGCCAATTGAGGACTTGTGTCCCTGAGAGCACTTGCTATCAGGCTAGCAGAAGGCAGAAGCCATCCCCCTCTTAAAGGCATGGCACTGCGCAGCTCTCCACACTTAAGTGACTCAAAAAATTCAATCAGAGAACTCCTAAATCTGATAAATGACTTCAGTGAATTAGCTGGATATGAAATTAAGGCAAACAAATCAGTGGCCTTTCTCTACAGAAAGGATAAACAAGCTGAGAAAGGCATTAGGGAAACAACATTTTTCAAAATAGTCACTTCTCAACAATATAAAATATCTTGGTGTAACTCTAACTAAGGAAGTAAAAGATCTTTATGTTAAGAACTTCAAGTTTCTGAAGAAAGAAATCAAAGATCTCAGAATATAGAAAGATCTCCCACGCTCATGGATTGGCAGGATTAATATAGTAAAAATGGCTATCTTCCTGAAAGCCATCTACAGATTCAGTGCAATCTCCATCAAATTTCCAACTCACTTCTTTACAGAGTTAGAAAGGGTAATTTCCAAATTCACCTGGAATAACAAAAAGCTAGGATAGCAAAAACTATTCTCAACAATAAATGAACCTCTGGTAGAATCACCATGCCTAACCTCAAGCTGTAATACATAGAAATTATGATTAAAACTGCATGGTACTGGCACAGCAACAGACAGGTAGATCAGTGGAATAGAATTGAAAACACAGAAATGAACCCACACACCTATGGTCACTGGATCTTTGACAAAGAAGCTAAAACCATCCAGTGGAGAAACAGCACTTTCAACAAATGGAGCTGGATCAACTGGCAGTTAGCATGTAGAAGAATGCGAATTGATCTATTCTTATCTCCTTGTAAAAAGATCAAGTCTAAGTGGATTAAGGAACTCCACATAAATGCAGAGACACTAAAACTTATAGAGGAGAAAGTGGGAAAGAGTCTCGAAGATATTGGCACAGGTGAAAAATTCCTGAACAGAATACCAATACCTTGGACTATAAGATCGAAAATCGTCAAATGGGGCTTCATAAAACTGTATAGCTTCTGTAAGGCAAAGGACACTGTCAATAAGACAAAATGGCCACAGACAGATTGCTCACAACTTCCTGTAACTCCAGTTTCAGAGGATATGACAGCCTCTTCTGGCCTCTATGGGCATACATATACATATACATATACATATACATATACATATACATATACATATACATATACATATACATATACAAGGACTATCCTTACTTTTTGAAACACAGCTTCCTGCTGAGAGTGGAACACATACATTGCCTTTATTGAGTAGTCAGTGAGCCTCTGGGTTTATGCTGTCTGCCTTCCAGAGCTGGGAGAACACACATTGGTTCTAGGGATTACTACACTCAGCTCCTCATGCTTGCCCAGCAAGCACCTGACATACTGAAATATCATCTGTCCAGCCTTGTGCAGTATTTTCTTTTTAAATCAATAGTCTAGTTAGTGTTCTGCTAATATGGTTGGAATGGCCAGCAACTTAGGAAGCTGTGAAGCCTTGGACAGGAGAAGCTGTATCTACATTCTTCTCAAGCATCTTTTTGGGCAGCAATAATATACAAAACAAACAAATAAAAATCGAAACAAACCCTCTAAGACAGCTGCATGCTGTATTTTTAAATACTTGCAAAAATGTTTTATCTTTTTAAAAATTTTTCTTTTTCTAGGGGAAATTTAATTTTGCACTTTGATGAGTCTGTATTTTTTTTGAAGAACAATAATTCTAAGAACTTAAGACATAAATTTCAAGCAAAGCACATTTCTACTTACTTTGGCAAACTACACTCAAGAGGCGTAGAATAAGCCCTAGTTTAGCATTGAATATGGAATAAAATTTTACATTAGACAATTTCTTGCCTTTTCCTTTCTCATTCACTCAGGTTCCTCAAATCTGATTGAGGTTTTACAATATCTGAGATTCCTTGTAAATAACCTTGCCATGTGAGCCCTGGCATCACATGGGGATGAAGACATAAAGCTTTATTGTTTTACAAGTTTGAACTTAATGATATTGTTCACAAAGGGAGGAAAAGACCCCTTTGAAGACAATAGTTTATTCTGTCAAGTGGACGTATGCCATCCATTTGGAAGGGGCCTGTGGACAGCAGCCCTGACTTCCTGGTGACCTGTGCATAGCAGCCCTGACTTTGGATTAAGTGCATCCTGGGGCTCTGATGTTCAATCCATCTAGTAGGGGGATTGATTTATTTTTTGTGATTTTCATCATGTCACTACATGCAGTGTAACATTCACTTTTACTTGATATTTGCTTTAAATCATTATTTCCTGTTTTTTAACCTACGTTTTAAAAGAAAGTTTTAATCGCTACCATTAAAAAGTTGTCACCTAAAAAGATGGTAATCTGAATTTCTTAATTTATGAATACCATACAATATTATTAAACTCTAGCTCTCTATAGTTTTCTGGAGAAGATGCTCAGCCTGAGGCTCATCTTCAGCTTCTTTTAAAAAGATAAAAGTATTTGACAGCCCTTTGTTAGGACCAGAATGAGACTTTCTTCTTGATATAATTAGATGTTTAAAAAAACTGAGAAGAAGATAGTTTTAAGTTGTGACATTTGCTGCCTGTATTTCCTAAAATGATCTAGATACACTGGTACACAACCTTCGTAAGGTCTCTCTCTATGGAAATTGACTTCTCTGCAGACAGTCACTCTGTTTGCAGACACACAAGAAGGAAAAGGTCTATTTCTTGCCTGATGTTTCAAAACATAGAAACACAAACATCTTATAGCAAGAGCTGCCTCCACTCCATCCTCCAGGGTCTAAGCAACCTGCTAAAACATGAGAAGTTTGTAAGGAAGTATGAGTGAGAGTGGAAGTGAGGAGCCTACTGGTCAACCTGATCCAGCTGCTATAAAGACCTTTGTCTTTCCAGTAATCACATTGAAACTATTGTCCTTACATGAGTTCAAAAAACAAAAAAAAACAAAACAAAAACAAAAACAAACAAACAAAAAAAACCCTTGTGTTGAAGCTACAGGCAAAGACTGGACTCGTTTTGAACTAGGTTAAAAATTCAGATTTTTTTTAAGATGCAGCTTTTTTAAATTACTCAAAGCTTGCTCAACCATGCACACTTCCTTGTTCTCACTCATATGACCCTGTACTTGTTGAACATGAGTTCATGAAAAGCAACACAGAAGGGCTGGATTATATGCTGTTCTTGCAGAGGACCTAGGCTCATGGCTCCACCATCTGCACCTCCATCTCGAGGAGATCTGATGCTTTCTACAGGTACCAGGGATCCATATGGTAAATGTACATATATACAGGTGAAACACTCATACACATAGAAATAAATAAACAAATATTTAAACAAAAACTGAAATGGAAAGCCTTTTCCATTTTAACAGCCAATAATTTTGTTAGTTACAATTAAAACATTGTATAAATACTAAGCCAAAAGCTTTACTTTGCCTTTTATGCAGAGCTGTGAGTTACTAAATTTTAGAATTTTTTCATATTACAATATGAAGTAAAATGGATATTTAAAGCTGATTTACACAGAAAAGATCAAAGGAAAATTAGTGGGGAATTTTTTCTCTTTACTCCCACTCTAATTTATTTGTGTATAAATGTGTGTGTGTGTGTGTGTGTGTGTGTGTGTGTGTGTGTGTGGTACATGCACGTGTATGTGCATGTGTAGAGTGTACTCACACACATGCATGGAGTCCAAGGAAGATGCCAGGTGTCCTGATCTTGATTCTTGACCTGAGTGGACGCTCCCACAGTGCTGGGATTGCAGCCATTTTACACTGTCATGCTTTGTACATGGCTTATAGGGATTAGAATCTAGACTCTCATATTTATGCAGCAAACTCTTATGCCCTGAGCCTCTACCCCAGTCACCAAATTCCACTCTTAGACCAGAACTCCAAGTAAATCTACCCATCTGTCTTAAGAGTCGGAACCTTCCAGAAAAGAAAAAGGCTGGTGTTAAATGGTTTACAGCTTTGTTTCTAAGAAGCTGTTAACTTACCTTTACCAAAATTAGTCTCCAGACATTCAATGGCATTTGCTTTTATTTAGATCTGCTGCTGCCCTCTCTTGCTTTATTCTACTTAATTCCCTCATCATACTTTGTATTTAAAACAATAAACATAGCTCAGGTCCAGGAACTGCACTGTACCTGAATGACCTGAGTCTGAGATAGTATTCCAGTATTATGATGTTCTGGAATTCAGTGGCCTGAGAATTAAGAGCCTGAGATTCTAAGTCCAGTTCATCACTAACTGTGACACTGATAACCAGTGGCCTGGTTAAAAAGAAAAGGTGAGGACCAATCTATAGAACTGTTGCTTGCCCTGGCATTTCATGATGCTAAGAGGTAAAAATAGTATTTAATGATTTCAAAGTATCAAACTCGTCTTCCAAGGAGGTTTTATTTTAGTGACCAGAAAGTGGTGTCATGAACCTTTTATGAATAACAAACCCTCAATTAGACATATATGGTGTTTCTAATGTACTAGTTAACTCACTGACTTGAAGAAGCTAGAGAATGACAGATATGGATCTAACCATTAAGTAGTTGGTCTTCAAATATAGCTGCATTAATATTTTATTGCTTGCATTTCATTTTAATTGTAGTGTTTCTAAAATTCCAAAGAGATAAATATCTCTTTATGTGAAGTCTCCAGAGAACAATAGCTTTGAAACATTTATTAATAGAATAAATACAGACAATTCTGTATACTTGTGTCTGTGAGTGACCAGACTAATAAAGATCTTAGAGTAAAATAATAACTTATATCAAGCTTCAGAGGAAGGCTATATTTGCACACACCTACAAACATCTTTCAATCCTAGATGACTGACTGAGAAAAACCTTTACTGTTTTATAGCATCTTTACTCAACAGCCAAAAAAGCTAGTTTTTTAGGATTTTGTCATTGATCTTGGTTACTAACCAGGAATTGATGGTAAGATTCTGCTGCTGAAGTTCCATATTGGCAGTGGGAGATAGAAACATCAAGCTGACACTGACCTGAAAATTCCCTCTCTGATGATTAGCCTTTTTAATGATGGAGAGAGTTATTCAGGCTATTTAAAGATGTCATCAGTGGTTTTCTCAAGCTGTGGAATCTTCATGTTACAGTATTGACCTTCTAGGCAATTATATATAAATTAAAACTTCTTTATACCTAAGTTTCTTCTTCTGAAAATTGGAAATATGATATCCTCTGAGGCTCAAGAGTCATAAGGGAGAGGAAAGAATGTAATAGCCAGAAGATTGGAAAGAATTAATGCCTATAGTATTCTGTCTTCTCAAAATGACAAGCCTCTTCACGTATGTGTTTTTAGCAGCTGTGGTTACCAGCACAAGATCTGAACAAGAATGAACCTACCAATAATCCATCATGGGGGTCAATAGTGCTCTTCCAAAGGACCTAAGTTTGATTACTAGCATTCAGGTTGGGAGGCCCACCACAGCCTGTAATTCCAGTCCCAAGGAATCCAATGTTTTGACAGGTACCTGCATACCCACTCCCTCTCTCTCTCTGTGGGTGTGAGAGAATCACACATATAAACATAAATACATAAGCATCAAAGAAGAAAAGCAAAAATTTTCATCATGAGTGGTGAGGGCTCATGAGGCATTACCCCTTCCTGGTATACCATTCACAGTTGATTGCAGAGGAAGAGAGAATCACTTTTTTCAGGGCTAGAGCCACTGGTAAATTGCCTTTGCTCTTGAAAATAACTAGCTTTCCATACATGCTTTTGCAAGAAAGCCTAATTAAATTCAGTGAATCGTTAAAACATAAAAGCCATGAAAGCTGGAGAGGTCTTCATAAGAAGAAGGGGTTCAGTGATGGGGCCTTCATAGAAGGGGGTTTAGTGATGGGGAGAAGATTGAAAGAAGACTCAGGAGTGAATATGATCAAAATAAAGTGTACACATAAAATTATCAATAACAATTGAAAACTATTTTAAGACTGTTAGTGTATACTTTTTAACTTTAAATTTGAGCCATGACACGACCATTTGCAAGTGCTGAGTTTTAAATATAATGTAATATTGTTTCTCCCAAAAGAAGTAGTGTGATTGACAAGTACTGCAAGCAATAGCAGTCTTGGCCAGGTGATGTTTTTAAAGATTCTCTCATTTGAAACAATTCACTAGAGAACTTCCACAGCATTCCATCGATCACCTTGTTGTTTGGGTTTCAAAAAATAAACCTTATTTGGTCACTATTTGGCAAAACATGGGGCTACTGTATTTTGGCTATATACCAATGTTATGCATCTCTCATCAAACTAATTTTCCAGTAGAATTTCCTGAAACGATCTCTCTCTCTCTCTCTCTCTCTCTCTCTCTCTCTCTCTCTATATATATATATATATATATATATATATATATATATATATATATATATATATATATTTACCATATTCCATATGGTGTTAAACCATATTCCAGAGGTCAAATGCCACTTACATCTTCAAGGAAACAAAAAGACAAAGGGGGACCTGACAGTAGAAACAGTGAGAAGGTGTTCCATACTCGAGCCTCCCGACAGTCCCTTCTGCTCCTGCTCTGATTCCTATTCCTGCATTGTATCCCTTACCTTGCCTGAGTTTCTTCACTGAGAAGAGAGGACAAGCATTGAGTGACAGCACTGCCCGAATGGGCAGAAAAACTGCTTTTGACCCCTCACCCTTCTTCCCCACTTATCAGACATTGAACTTGGGCAAATTTTTAAAAGACTATGTTCCTTCTTCTGTAAATTGGAAATGTGCTGCAGGGTCATAATAAGGCAGTTAGTACGGCAAGCCTTAAGCACTCAAGACAGTGTGGCTTCAATTTAATCTCTTTATTAGTAGAGCATAGCAATGACAGATGAACTAAGAGTTATTAAGTTCCCAGTGCTCCTTGGGCAAGACAAGGGTCTAGAAATCACCATCTATCTCCCCATTCTCTTCCCTCACACTCACCCACACAAATGTCTTCTCAATGCATTTGAAAGCTAGTTGTCTGATATGTGTACAATTCCTTTCCTTCATCTCCCCTAATTCTTCATGATTTCTTTTAAAATACCACTGTATATAAAGAAAACTATATGTAAAGAAAAATAAAATTATTATGGCAAAAATGAAAACAATACTTACAATTACTTGTTAGAAAACATCTCTACATGATAGAATTAATGATAGTTATTCTCTTAACAATGCTTGTATTAAATCATTTTAAAGGTATGTATACTTAGGGGAAAGTCACTTATTAAACTAAATAAATATGTAGTTGTATAGAAATGTGAACCAGCTGGAGTTTGAAAAAAATACCAGAGGGAAATCACTTTTATAAAACAACAACAACAACAAAACCAAAACGACAAAACAAAAACAGGATTTAAAAGACACTGTATTCAATGGAGTACTACTCAGCTATTAGAAACAATGAATATATGAAATTCCTAGGCAAATGGATGGATCTGGAGGATTTCATCCTGAGTGAGGTAACCCAATCACAAAAGAACTCACATAACATGTACTCACTGATATGTGGATACTAGCCCAGAAGCCTAGGCTACCCAAGATACAACTTGCTAAACACATGAATCTCAAGNCCCTCCAGGTGGAGGAATAACATGATCTAACCAGTTCCCCCTGCGCTCATGTCTCTAGCTGCATATGTGGAGGAAGATGGCCTAGTTGGCCATCATTGGGAGGAGAGGCCCTTTGGTCATACAGACTCTATATGCCCCAGAACAGGGGAATGCCAGGGCCATTACGTGGGAGGGGGTGGGTAGGGGGGCAGGGCAGGGATGCGGGAGGGTAAGGGAAAATTTCTGGATAACATGGGAAATGTAAATGAAGAAAATATCTAATAAAGAGGAAAAAAAAAAGTTAAAAGACACTGTATTGAAATTGGGAAGAATGACATCATATTAAGCTTCATTTGCCTTATCCATAAAATGGAGTAGTAGTATTTCTTGTATTTCATTGCAGTACATTGAATGGGAGAAATCCATGGTCTATGGGACAGAGCCGGTTCGCAGATGTGTTGCATGTCATGAAACAAGAATACCTAAGTGCTTTAAATAGAATTAACTGAAAAACCTAGACAAAAACTTTTATCACCATTAAAATTATCTTAAGGATTGGAATGTACTATCCATAGAAGAAGTACGATATATTAAAAAAAAAAAAACAACAGATATTGTTCTCTCAGGTCATTCATCCAAGGATCCAATGCTGGTGTCCATGTGCTTGTTGGTACTGTTAGTTCAAAGGCTCATTTTGTAGCCCCTGGAGCTAATAATATTGATTCATCCCAAGTTTAAAATTGTTTATATGTATGTATAAGTGTTACTGCATTTGTATGTGTAAGTGTGTGTGTGTGTGTGTGTGTGTGTGTGTGTGTGTGTAGAAGACAATTTGAAGACTCGGTTCTTTTTGTCATGCCTGTTCCAGGGATTGAACTCCAGTCGTGAGGCTTGATAGCAGGCATCTTTACCAGCTCTCCAGCCCACATTTTAAGTACTAATTCTGTGATAGTCAATGATTATAAATTTTGTGTGTACCAGAAATGTGGGAGTGTCCATGCAAAAGCTGAGTTTCAATTGTTATCGTATTTAATTATTTATATATTGAAAGGGGAGGCACATGTGTGATACAGTGTGCATGCAGGAGTCAGAGGACAATGTTCTGGGGTCACTTCTTTCCTTCCACCAGATGGGTCCGGAGAACTAAACTCAGATCATCAGACTTGGCATTAAGCACCTACAATCACTGTGGTATCTCACCCGCCCCACTTTTTCTACCTTGAATATAAAAATGTGCTTCGCCATAGACTTTCAGGTGTGTATTAGATTCAGATAGTAAGAAGTTATTTACTATTACTGCCTGTTATTTCATCACTACTTCATTTGTGATAAACATTTACTATATATTTAATATATTTATAATAATATATTATATATTATTATATTGATATACATTAGAATCCTATAACCGAATTTATTATTCCTGGTCCTCTTATAAAATTTCACCTAGAATATGATCTCTGTCAGGAGACATATCCTTATTGCATCTCCTTGTTGCTGGCCCACCAGGCCATGTCATCTTCTTAGTTCATGATGCTCTCAAGGATGGGCCACAGTTTGGCATTATAAATATCTTTTGTTGCTCATCTTCAAGGAAACAGAGAATGTTGTGCTCCAAGAGGTGGTTGGGCCACTTAGTGGTCACTGTGACTTGAGGTAAACTGGAGCTGGTCGTGGCCATGAAGTTGACCTTTAGAATGAACGAGAGTGAGCCAGGGACAGGGGTGTTCACTCTTTGCCTGTCTTTTCTTAGGAGCATCTCTCTTCCTGCCTAAGAGACTGGTCCCTGGAAAAAACTTCAACCCAAATACTTAGAAATAATACTTACAGGACAGATGTGTGAGGTAGAAAATTGTATTTAACCTTTTTATAAGCAATATAAACTATTATGCTTCTTAATTCTGAAATAAGATAAAATATAAAATAAATAATAATAAAATATAATTATTCTTCTCATGAGAACAAAGCTCTCTATTTTGCCCCCTTCCAGTTTTGTCCCATAGTCTCTAAATTCTAGCTTCACTAAAACTCCATTAGTTATATTCATCAATAGCTTCTTGTGATGGGTCTGATGAGTCTCAGTTTTCTCCTATGCAACTTTTTAAATTTAATTCTCTTGACCATTTGTTCCCCTCTAAGCTATTCTGTTCCCAAACATGAGCTATCCAGACAATATCCACCTACACGGGATACATCACAATTTTGATGCCTCACAGATGACTGGGTAACACTGAAAACCTCTCCTTCTGTGTCACAGTTGGGGGGGGGGCAGGGCCTCAGAAGGCCTCAGTTTTTGAGCCAGAATAAAGTAAGATTCACAAGCATCCTGTTATTCCACACAGTCATTAAATCCTGTCTAGTTTCTCCTCAGTACCTTTGAAGCATCATACCCTCATGGTTTTGCCATCCCCTCAACTCTGAACCACACAGTCCTGGGCCACTGTATTGAATAATTTCAAAGTGGATTCTCAGTTGCTCGACTAAGTATGAAATACAAATATCCTCTTCTTTTTCTGAGTTGACCAATCATGTATTGATAGATGAGCGGTTTTGGTGAGGTTGGCAGACCATGCTCAGCAGAGACCAGGATGCAGCAAAGGTAAGAGAGGAGTAAGGACGGTGATGGACAGCAGCAAACTGACTCCTGGGAGTCATCCACACAGCATCAGAAGCTGGATAACAGCACGGAGCGAAGAGCAGACACCAAGTTTGCTGACAGAAATGCGGTGGCAGCAGCAGAGGCCTTGTAAGCTCCGGCAGAACACTGCATTTTCTAAACGTTTATTATTTCATTTTAAGTTTTTACAGACAGAATTATGGGATGTTTCCTAGCCTGATGCAATCTTTTTCCCTCTGGCATGCAAGTAGTTAGGACTATATTGTAGCCCACGTTATATTCAGACTGTTTTGAATGAACCAGGCAAACAGTTGCTTAAAATATGCAAGACAGCATCCTTCTTGGGCCAGCCAGCCTCAGAAAAAGGAAAAATAATGTTAAAAATTGGTGCCATATTAGTATATATAGTACTGAACTGTAATTGATCAGCGGATGGCAATAACTGAATAAGCTAGTTAGGGAATAGAGAAAATTTATGTTGAATTCTACTTAACTTTTAGCTTTTCTTCATCTACTTCATTCTAAGGGAGTCTAAGGCAAAGAACTCATTTTTTATCTCATATTCAACTATCTGTTTTAGTTTTTTATATTTCTTTTGGCCGCATTGCTCCCCCTTATATTTACTTTTACTTATTATAATCAATAATCTATACAAGCTGTTATGCTTACTAAGGATCAGAGAGAGAAAGACAGAGACAGAGACAGAGACAGAGACAGAGAGAATATGATAGAGTCTTTGGATAGAATAGTAAAACCCTAAAAAATAATTAGTGACCAACAAATAATGCACATAGCAAAGGATGTAATTTTACACAAAGCAAATACATATAGTTTGGCAAATTCTACTATTCCAGTAATTGAAGGAATGCTTTGTTTTCTACTCAACATCAGTGCCATATAAATCAATCTTTAGGATTGAAAATTTACCAAATCTTAGTTTTTGTAAAAATGTAAACAACAGATAAAACTATTTAGCTTCTCTAACATAATCTACACAGATTTTTCTTTAAAAAGAAAAAAGGTCATTATCATTGGTTAGTCCATGAATTAAAAACAGTTATAATGCAGGATTGGAGGTTGTGTTTATTGTCCTAATTTAAAGGAACTAGACCTGATGCGAGCAAATGAACGAGTGTAGAAGCTATTTAGTTTTTCCTTTTCAAGTACTACAGACTTTAATTTCTTTGTTCTAATTTAGTCCGTAACTGCTTTTGTGGGTCCATTGTCCTTGGGATTTACTCTGAATTCTATCTTTCTAGATATTAAAGAGCTATGAAGCATATTATATGAAACGCTGTGAAGTTAAGAGTAATTAATAATGATTATATCATGCATCAATTAATAAATGCATTGCAATTACTTATAACAGCAAATTAAAAAGTGGCTTCACACTAATGGATCAGTGAGAGCTTAAGAAAAATCTGTATGTTTGGAGAATGGGTGTGTGGGTAGTACTTAATGATACGACATGCGTGTCTTGGCCATATGTTTTCATGTGTCTTCTGAAAAGACACATTTTCCCCTTATTTCCAAGTTAAAACTTTTGATATTGACAAGTATCCCATATCCTAGATCATTTAGAAGTCACCCACTGACTATGTCTATTAATCTGATTTTCTGTAAATATAAACAAACAGACAAGCAAACAAACAAACAAACAAACAAGAGCCGGAGTCGCACCATACACACCTGGCTTACACTGCTCGCAATCAGTTGTTTATAGTTCTTTAACTTGCCAATAAAATCATCTTTATAATCAAAAAGAGGTGAGAAGAAGAATACAAAAAGCAAAGCAGCTACTGGGGAAAGTTAAAAGGAATAGGAGAGACTCTGATTCTGTCTTTCTCTTGGCAGGACTCCATTTTGGAAAAAGAACAAGGGCAGAGGAGGACATAGTCCTAAGTGTGCAGAGAGCTCCAAATGCAAGTGTTCACTGAATCTTAGCTCAAGAGCAGTTAGAAACCCATGCCCATGATTAACAACATGCTTTCCCATTACAGATCTTATGTTCAGTACTCTATGATGTGTGAGGACCACCTCTGACCAAAAATGAAGAGAGGGTATGGAAAAATTAATAAGTAGCTCATTCTAAGTAGTGTTTAGAATGTTTCTGTTAATTTTAAATGTGTCTGTAAAAATGAGATCAATTCATTTAAATCATAATGTGTCAAGGCAGAAAATGTCTGTCCTTTGGGTAAAATCAGACACATCAATATGTTATCCACTGAATGTTAGTTCTGTTTTGCTGACATATGAATGTAAAGAGATTGTATTCAGTGTTCCCCCGTGTATTTTGATTGGAATTCACAGTTTCTTCTGGCCTTAAGATGAGGACCAATCTAATTCAAGCTCTGCATCTAAAACCTTAATTATAAGTAAACACAGTATTATCTGTAATACAATTAGAAAAACAAACAGTGACCTGGAGTCATCTCTGTCCTTCACACTGAGCCGTGAAAGGACTTTGATATGGGCCGAGGGTAGTCATGTTCTATTCCAGTAGAGACTCAATGTGATATTTCTATAATTTACTGTGGATTCAAACAGAATTTTGTTGAAAACAATTAAAATGGGTTTACTCACAAGCTATATATCTGAGTCAACCATGTGCAGAGAATATCTGTTATTTGTCTCGGGGAAATTTCCACCCTGAGTCCGTCTGTCTGTCTGACTGATTGACTGACTGACTGTTTTAATTATACCCATGGTAGGAAATGAAAAGAAAAAGGCTTTGGATGTGTGTCTTAGTTTGCTTTGTGTTGCTGCCACAAAACAGTGACTAAATGAGGGAAGCCATGCTGAGACCCAAGGTAGGAGCTTGAAGCAGAAACTTCAGCAGAGACTATAGCAGAGAGGTGCTTACTGGTCTCTTCTCTCACTCACATTCATCTACTTTTCTTATATAGCCCACTTGCTTAGGGATGATACTGCCCACAGTGGCTTCCTATATGAATGAGCAATCAGGAAAATACCCACAGACATGTCTATGAACAATCAGATGAAGAAAATTCTTCCCTCTTGCAAGCGTGTCATGCTGACCACCAGGATTTGCCATTGCATGGTTTTACAACAAACATAATTATAAAAGGCTCTGTAGATTGATCCTGTTTTCTCAAGATGAAAGTATCTTTCAGATTATCTCTGGCTCAAATGATTGTTTAGCAGTGTTTGGGCACTGGTTTAGCTGGCTGACCTTCATCACACATTTTGGAATATTTCAAAAGAATCAAAATATACATTGTTCTTTACATTTAGGAATATACTGATTTTAATAAAAAAAATAAGAAAACGATTTAAATTAAACCCACAGCCATAAGCATCAGCAAGTGAATGAAAAAGATACTTGGAATCTCCAAATTCTTCAAAACTGTAAAAGGTTCCGCTATTCCAAATAACACCAAAACCTATTTGTGTGATTGTTCTTGCTAATGGCTTCCATGTGTTCTAACTACTTGGTGCATTTATTCTGTGAACTCATTTTGCATTTACAGAACATATTTGTTGAGATAAAAATTATATAACTAACTATTCATATTTAATTGTATAAGTTAAATTTTTTACAAGTGTATATACCTGTGAATCTTTTACCAGTCAAGATGATAAACACATATTACCCACAATTCCCTTGTCCTAGAGCTTTTTGCCAATACCCTCTGCCTGATCTAGTTTTTGTTATTACAAATTAGTTTGAATTTCCTGCAATACAAAAATGGTTTGTGCCATTCCCATCTTTTATTCCTGATCTGTTATTCTTCATACAGTTATGAAAACTCATTCAATACAATTATGCTGAGAGTCCTCTATGTTGTATAAAGCAGTAACATATTCTTTTGTACTGCTAAGTAATATGCCATTGTTGTACTACAAATTATTTATTGTCCTGTTGCTGAGCTATTCCTAAATTTTAGGGCTATAGGAGTTGTGCAAGTTTGGGCTTTACATGGCTACAATTACTGTGCATTTTGCCTTTTTTTTTCTACTAGTTAGCAGTTCATCAAACTATAACTCTTTCAAAGGTATACTTCTATTTCACAAAATGTTATAAAATTCCAAGACTGACAACGAATTGCATTTTCTCTTAATTTATGTATATCCATACATTAAAATAATTGATCACCTCAATAAGTAATCACAAACTATTTAGTGACCTTGGTGGTCAAATTATGAAAAATGTCTGGCCTAAATTCCTTTTGTGTTTTTTCTGAATTTCATCCTTTTTACTTTTCATGATCTTTTGTTTCTGTTTGTTTGAGGAAACTGTTAAACCTAGACACTTAAAAGTTAAAAAAAATTAAATTAAATATAGACTTACATCTATATCTACACTAAGAGGAAAAGATATATTTACATAGGAGGAAAATACTTATTCTCTTATTTCGAGTTTTTTTTAAATTATGACTGACTTTTTTAATTGAAAAAATATGGTGATATTCTTCTTTTAATTGAAAAATATAGGACCAAGATGGGACAGATTTCCAGTTTCACTCTAGGAAATGCTCACATTTCACAGGTATGCCCTTATTAATACTCAACTTCATTGTCTTTTTTCATTTGGAACTCGCACTGGGAATACTACGTGAAAAAGAAATGGAGGATGAAACCAGATTATTATAATTCGCTTGACTTTGAGTTTTCCTGAATAAGCGAATTCTTTATGTACTCTAGGATCAGTAAGTACAGGAGTAGTTTCACAAGGGCTTCACTAAGTTTACAACTGCATATATTTATAAATAAATTTGGTGACACTAAATAACATTTCAATTCTCTGTTTTTGTTGGGGTTTGCTTCTAAAAGTATTCTAAGAGTCAGATACAGGAGAGGCCAATGTGGTGGCAAATATTAGTAGTGTACAAAGATGAAAATGTCATAGTGGAACCCGTTATTCTATATGTTACTGAAATTGGATTTTAAAATCCAGTGCCAAAGGTATGTTTTAACTAAATAATAATAAAAAGGCACATACTAACCATGCATTATGGGCCTAAATATGTTTGTTTTAAATGAACTGTTTGTTTTTATTGGCATCACTGGAGAACAGGACTAAAGAGGACCATGAGAAAGCAAGGACCACAGAGAACTTGAAAGGACAACAGGCAGGCAAGAATGGAAGGAAGAGCTGGAAAGGTGCTGGTGGGAGCAGAAAAGACCTATTACGGGTGCTGTTGCTTGTTTCCATGTTTGTTTGTGGAGAGCCTTGTGAGTAACATAAAGTGGTTAGAACTTCTCTCATAACTTAAAATTGGATTGAGATGTTGGTCTGAAGGAGCCAGCAAATGCTGATTCCCAGGTCTCCTGTGATGACTCTGTTAACACACCCTTAAAGAAGTCTTTCAACTCTATCATTCACTGCATGTCCACTCAAGAGGGGTCCCCTATGTGCATTAAGTAATTTCCACTTTGTGAGACTTCTTGTTTTGCCTTTACCTCCAATTTTATGCTTGTATTTTATTCTAAGATAAAAATTCAGTAGTAACAGATATGTGTGCCTTTTGCAAAGGCCTGTGTACCCCAACAAATACAGGGATAAATTATATAAGGTCAAAACTGCTTTTCCCATGCCTCTAATGCTGATACATTTTATGAGATAGAAGAGCAAACACTATCCTCCTCTAGTAGAGATACACACAAAAAAGTAATAAGTTGGTTGTGGAAAAGATTGTGGAGTTTTGTGACAAAAACCAGTTTTTAACTGGAGGAGATAGTCTACTGAACATGTCATGTGGCGAGTTTCATGTGCTCTGGGAAACAAACTACCCTATAAAACTTCCTAACACAGCTATGTCACCATGACAAGGGACACACTTTATCTTTCATATGACATTGTGTACTGAATGTAATACACTGGGCTTGTGTGCAAGACATATATAATTACTACTATTTTTTTTTTTTTACTTTTCTACCTTAAGTCACTATTTTCTCTATTCTCAGTTTATCTCATATTTTAGCAAGGATATGCTTGATGGCCACTTAGTACTTTCCAGGTAGTTCTTGACTATGATTAAATAGACATGTAAGCTCACTAGCAGTACTTATGTGGGAGCGTCTATTGCTACAATAAATATTATTGGATTTTTCTGTAAGACCTAACTGTAGAAAGTAGCATGTAATAATGAAAGAATGGGCTAACAGGACTTTACTTATAGTGTACCATGATTTCCTGTGTTATAACGTGTTTTCCTGAAATGTGCACACCTCTATAATAGTCATTTTCTCCATACATCCAGTGCTCACTCTGCTCTTATGCATGTCTGGCCTCCACTGAAACCAAAAAGATCTTGTTCCCTTATGTGTATGATTGTTCTTGGCCTTAAAATAAACTAAATGAATGAACCCAGAGCAAAAACAGCCAGTACAGCTACATTTAGGTATATTATCAGGCAAATCCATTTAACACATTGTGAAGCTACATTTAAGTACCTAGGGGTTATGACACAAAGTGACAAATTTGAGCAGGGAGTTGAATGAAGCCATCTGCATCTGTCTTCCTGTGCCAACACAAGGAGGTGTGCCTACTGAATGCAGAATCTAACTCTAGGTTTCCTGAAGTGTGAAGGCTTTTTTGAAGTCTTCATGTTTTA
>LR749659.1:2175333-2258266 GCA_902729485.2 Mus minutoides
GTCTTTGGGACATTTCCTATGGTTGGTTTTAATTAAAACGCAGCTTTTCCCAGTTTGGTGATTTGAATTACTAAACTCTGAAGCTGTCTTAATAATTTAGGGCTCAGAAAGAATTGTTCCACTTAGAAATGCTACAGATCTGTTTATCATACCAGGGTCAATGTAAACAAATGGCAAATACATGTGTGTTGAATATTTCTCTCTATATATATGTCTATGTGCTCTTATAAAATATAGAAACCCCAGAGTACATACCAAGTGCTATATATTTATGTAACTGTGGTTATCACTTATATATTTGAGATACTTTTGAAGCATAAATCTATATTTATCTCTGTTTTTTTAGAATTAGTATCTGAGGCAGTAAATGCACATCTTGATGCGATACATTGCACTTTGTTAATAATAAATTATTGTATTTATATTCTAAACATTTTAGTAGACAAGAATTTTCTCTCAATAATTTCATTGCCTTGGTATAACCCACTATAGTTCATGTCTCCTAGTACTTTTGGTAGACATAACTATCATTAACTATTCTTGCTATATAGAAAGTTATATTTTTTTTCCTATTGCTTTTGTTTGCTTGCTTGCTTGCTTTGCCTTGCTTTCAGAAACAAGATGTCACTGCAGAGCTCTGAGCAGCCAGGAACTCTCTGAGTAGCCAGCATTAGTTCTAAACTCACTATCATCTGGACTCAGCCCACTCGATGCTGGCATTGCAAGTACAGGCCACCACATCTAGCATTGTTTCATTTTTTAAAAGAACAGATGTTTCGTTTTAGAAACAATATTGTTTTTGCTAGTTTCAAGCACATACTTTGTTTTAAGGTATAGATTCATTATGCTCATTAGCATTAATTAACTGCTATTCTTTAAAAGTACATTTGTGCATTTTGGGAGTTGAGATTTTATTAGTGTTGTTAAGTACTTTAGATTTTTAAATATTCATTTAATCGTTTGTAATATATCAGAGTTGAATGGTTTAAAAGTTCTTTTAAAACAATTGCCAGCTTTGTTTTATAAAACCTGTTTCAAAAATTAATCTACTACAGTGAAAGAAATACTCTTAATGGAGAGAAGAGAAGGGGAAAGAGCTCTGAGGGAGAAAAAATGTCAAGTGAACTGATGAGATTTGTTAAATATGGATTCATAGAACTCATATTCACAGATGTACACAATATATTCCTACTGAAATTGAAAATATGTTTTGAATATCTCCAAATAAAAGTCCTATATCCAGGAAGACATTTTTCATCTTTAAAAATTAAAAGTTAACCACATAATAGAACTTTATGACTTTTCCACTAACTAGTCCACATTTCAAGGTTTTTGACAGGAAAACATGACAAATTTTAGTCTGTAAAAGTTCTAAAGGAAAATATATCGCATTTTACCACTTTCATGAATGTTTGCATACTTAAGCTACTCGTTAACGTCTCTAAATGTAACATACGTTCTTTGTTCTAAATTCATACTGAAGACACGTAAGGTTAGCCCTTCAAAGTTATAGCTCAGGCTGCTCTTCTGCTGAGTCACTAAGTTGTTTAAACTTAGCAGATAAAATATTAGTAAAACCAAATCTCAATATGAGACAGAGAAAGGGAACCAGTTCTTAGATTTTAGAAAGAAAAAGGTGACCTCAAATTCATGTATTACAATGACACCAGGTAATCCTTAAGCCCTAGTTGTGGGATTGGCATCTATGGATAATAATAGTATGTAATCTAAGACTGGACCATGCCTAAACTGAAGGGTTTAGCTCAGATCACAAATACACTATGATTTGCACAGAAGTCAATTTAACCTAAAAAGTATTGTTTACATACAAATTCCAAGTTGTTTATGATTACTCTGTCACAAAGTCTATTAAAGTTGGTGGTTTCTCCTCCAGCCCCTCATATACATATAAGCCTTTTGTTCCTGCCTTTGCAAGAACTATGTTTTATTGCTTTCACAAAATTCAGTTATAGCTCAAGTTATTTTAACAAATGATTATTTTTTCTCTCTGTTTAAAAAATGGTTCTAAGACAGAGATTTTACGTTATCGAGAAAAAGGAGGAAAATTGAGAGAATCCTCTCATTCCCTTTTATAGCTTGCTATTGATGAAAAACAAGAGAAGAAATATAATTGGTAGAACAAACCCTACAGGAATTTCTAGCATCATAAACAGGCATATTCTTAATTGTAAATAGTTCAATTTTATTTCCAGAACTTTACACTTTACATATATACATATGTGTGTATAAATATATGTATGTATGTATGTATGTATGTGTGTATGTATATATATGTATGTATGTGTGTGTGTGTGTGTGTGTGTGTGTATATATATATATATATATATATATATATATATATATATATATATTTGTATCTGTCACCTCACCCCAATTGGGCTTCCATTTCAATACTTCAGCCCTATCAGAGTAAACAAGCAATTGTTAGAACAGGAAACCCAGCTGAGGTCTGGGGGCTGCAATCACTCGCCCCTCTCGCACAATTCCATACCAATAGCTATTGGAAAGGAAAAGAAAGGAAGGTCTGCCACTGTGGCGTGTGGAAGGAAGGGGGCAGAGGGGCACCATTTCAATCTCTGGGCTCTGGTTCCTTCTCTGTGTCGTCAGAGAAAAGAGATGCTCTTCATTCACAAAAGAAAACAAGAAAATCTCTATAATTATTTTTGGCTCAGATCCATTGAAATCCATTCTCCTGGAAGTATCTCTGTTTTAAATTAAAACAATGCTTATAATATTCACTCTCTGCTCTTGCTTTTCTCTCAGTATTTCTGCATAGACCCCCACCCCACTCCCCAAAACCCATCCACCCTACTTCATTTTCCTCTGGTATTCTTTATGTTACAGCTCTCTCTCTCTCTCTCTCTCTCTCTCTCTCTCTCTCTCCCTCTCTCTCTTTCTCTGCTTTTGTGATTTTTTTTTCATTTTTCCATCTATCATGCTAAATGAAGTTGGAGTGTGAAGCTGCTAACACCAAGCCTCCCAGTGCCTACTGAAGATCTCCATGTTTATTGTCAACTGTACAATCTGTCCCTACTTCCAATTTTGAAATTTTCCCCATCTGATATCACTGTATACTTCAGGAGTTTTGATTTGTGATGTGTTGTTTTGAACCAAAACTAAACAACAAAAACAAAATATCCAAACCACACTATCACCACGAAAAATCAGATCACTCCTTGTGTATATTATTAATAAAATTAGAATTTACTTTGCTTCCTCTCTCTCTCTTTCTCTCTCTCTCTCTCTCTCTCTCCATCTAATTCACAAAAGATGGATAATTGCCAATAGTAGGTTGCAGTTATTAACTTCTAGCAAAATAAAATGCTTAAAAATCACTATTTTTAAATCCAAATTCCATGACTTAGTTGTACAGGCTTAAACATATTTTTTTTGTATCATTAACTTTGTTTCTCCTCTTCAGATAAAAAAACTTCTACCACTTTTGTTTCTGTTAAGAGAAAATAATTTAAGCTAATATAATTTCTGCTTCTGTACTTACTAAAGTTACCATCTTGTCTCTCATCTCATCTCTCCTGTAACAGTGAGTTCTTTAGGTTCCCCGTATGAAGCAAAGATTTTACTTAAAATGACTTACATTTTGTGGAATTCCAATTTCTCAAGGTTTTCAATTCTTGGTAACTGTAGGCAAAATTTGCTGATAAACTTTATATTAAAAGAGGTGATCTCATTCCTAATTTCACTAGCTTTAATGAATTCTGCTATTTCTCACTTCCTAATTGCAATAATTAATTTGTGTTCATTTAAAATTCTCAGCACCATCACCCATGAAGTTTGCACCCTATTTAGGGGTACATTCCTACTCCTGTGAACAATGGATGGTTTGTGTGGACACGTATAAGGAAGCCTTATCCACTCCCCCTGCCCCCCACCCTGCACCAGTTTGGCAAACGAAACAAAATACTGACAGTTGCCCAGAAGTGAAATGTCTCTGAGATTTCCTATCTGCCCAACAACAAGAAAGCAACGTGTAACTGTATATTAAGAAGACTTTGGTAATATATTTATAAGACTCCAGAAGAACCCAGATCACTGGGCTGTACTTGATTTACCAAATAAAGTGGGGTAACCTCATACACACACACACACACACACACACACACACACACACACACACTGATGTTAATTACACTGTAAACATTTAATACACATTCTTTTTGTCCTTTGCCCTTTTCACAAGGAAAGGTGGCAATTTATATGTACTCTGGCTCATTCTTCTCATTGTTTTATTTCTTATTGTTCTGGCTTTCTTTCATTTCAGTGAAAAAAGAGGCGGACATGTTTGGGAAGACAAAAATGTTTACCTAGTTAATATTTTCATATAAAGAAAGTCTAGGCATCTTCTACATTGTTATATGGCCTTTGTTGCACCACTAATGTGGAAGCTGAATTTTAATTACAAAATACCGTAAAGGGAATGCAGTAGGAACACGGAGCCCTTGAGTGTTAGCCAAATGACAGCAGGTTTAATAGCAGGAATGGCTATGCTTGGGATCCATATGCATGTTCAACTCACACATTGAGGCAACGCAATAAAGCAGAGAGAAAGCAGCTGATACACAAAAGGGGCCGTCTAGACAGTGCCCCATCAGTCTGGCTAAATTTGGTGCTGGCATCCCCAATGGGATTGTAATATAATTGTTCTGGTGTCTGCGTTCATTCCCCTTGTCAAACACCATTCCAAAAACACATCCTTCTCCCCCCAATCCTTCTTCCACAAATATGAAACCCAAACTATACTGAGTGCTGGAGAGGGCATGAGATGGTCCAGGCCCAGAAAATTATTACAATTCAGCAAAATGGCACTGTTTAATTTCTTTTTAAAAAATTCCCTGTTAGATAACTCAGATGCAATTAATTTCACTGAATCTTTTAAAATTATAGAGAAAAATTAAATGCAAATATAAACAACCTTATAATACTGAGCATCTAGATGAAAGCAAACAGGCCTCCTATTCCTTTGTACTCATTAACCTCTGTGACAAAATTTAACAGAAATCAGTGCTGTGGAAGTATAGAAAAGGACATGGATCATAAATCCTAATGAGGAAAAGGCTAATGAACACAGGGTTAAGCAAAAGTACAGAAAATATCAATTGTGTGGGATATTTTTCTGTCTTGAGTTTAAAGCCACTGTATTTTCTTTCTAGACAGCTCATGAAAGTTACATCTCTGTGAACTTGGAAAATGAATGATTTTATGTCTTTGTATTTTTAAAAGAGAAATCAGTAATCTACTTGTTCATAATAGTTATTCATTTATATTTTAAAGTATTCTAGTTTAAGAAATCAAGAAAAATGAAAATCCTTACTTAAAGGATAAAATAAAATATACATCATTAAAATGAATAAGGCATAGATTATTGATAAAAATGTTTATAATCTAAAAACTTCCAAAACACTGGAATTAAAAATGTCAGAACCCACCACTCCCCAATGAAAATGCAGATTTGAAGAGTGTTAATAATCTAACCGCATGCAATTGTTTTGTTATCTATGGACACTGTTGAGATGTTTACATTAATTAACAAGCCCATTTTTATAGCCATTTTTAATACCCAGAAAAATGAGATTGGGAAAGAAGCTGGGCTATTGCGTGGGTGTATATTCCTAAGAGTTTGTCTGGATTTGTTTTTCTGTTTGGGGGGGGCTTGAATAACCTTTCCCTGGTTCAATAAAGAGAGATTTGTCTCCCTGATTTCTAGCACTTTGGTGATACCAGATAAGGATGCCAAGTAAGTTAAGCAAGTCTCCCATCCCCATCAGGAACCACCCTAACCTAGAGAGCTATCAAAGAAAATCCTTTGGGATCTAGATGCTGGCTGAATCCAACTTTAGGAGGCTAAGAGGCAAACAGACACAGCAAAGTCTGACAAAGGCAAGAAGTACCTCAAGACACAAGGCCTCAGCATGCAAAGACAGAGCAACAACCCCATAGAAAACTACAGTTACAGCAGCTCAGAAATACACGAATACAGTTTAGAAATGGCCTAAAATTCTCACATGGGAACAAAGGTTAACTATATGATTAAGAGATATATTGTTTTGTTTTTAATTTTTTTAAAAAAAGAAACACAATTAGTGACTTCATATTTTTTCCTTTCATCTTATAAAATTCTCCTTCTGAATTTGAGCATGGGTACTAGAAGTATGGTAATTAACAGAGTCAACAATGCAATATTTTAACAGAATATCCACCTGCAGCTGGTTCTTTGCTTATAATTGTTTCATTATTCATTTTATTTCTTGAGCACGCACTGGTGGAAAGCAAAAGAAAGGCATACTGTAGGCCTCCCTGAGATGAAACACTGTAGCAAAATCTGAGTTTTATACTTGGTTTTCAAACTATTGAATAATATCCTATGAGACCTCTTAGGTCTTAACTGGATTAAAATGAATATATTTGTGCTCCTGCTCTTCAGTTAACTAATGTGCATGTGAATTGACGCTGCAAGGGAGCCACACTGAGAGTGGATGCAGGGGACAGGATGAGTGTCGCTGTGCAAAGGAGTGGGCAGGCTGCCTCTGCCTCCGAAGACAAAATGAAAATGAGCAGGCCTTGGGGTCTGGTGCATTTTTGTCAGGGCCAGAAGAGCAGCTGAGCTGAGGGATGAAGGGGGAGGGGAAAGGGTGGTGGAGAACAGGATGTGGGGTGTGTGTGTGTGTGTGTGTGTGTGTGTGTGTGTGTGTGTGTGTGTGATCACTCTGAGGTTTTAGTTATGACTGTGGTGCTTGCGGTTTTTGTTTAGTTGTCTCTCAGCATAAACAGCACTGAGCTTCAGGCTCAGGGTGGAGGGCATGCAAAGGGAATGTCAGCCTAGTTCTCTTTCTGTCCTTTCCCTGTGGTTGCTACTCAGAAAACTGTGGCTGGGAAGAAGGAGTGGGATGGGGGGGGGGGTGAAGTAAAGAGCCGGGGGTCTGTCTGCAGCTGCCCCTCTCACACTTGAATAAAAGAACTTTTTTTTTTTTTCAGGGGTAGGGAAGCTGTGAATACCTTTCCCAATAAGAGATGAGGCATATTGAAAACTATATTAAATTACCCTGATTAACAATTTAGCCACGAACAGGGGAGCTTTGGGAGATCTCTATAGGCAGGACTGGGGGCTATTCATGCCAGCAGCTAAGAGGTCGAAAGGTTTCTGAAGTTCACAGGCTCAGAGCCTTTGTTATGCTAACAGACAATCTCAAATCAGCTGCCTAGTGGAGTGTGAAATATAAATGATTCCTTGAGAACTTCCAGTAAGTTGTCACTCTTGCTCTCCAAATACCAGGACAGGCTGCTAATTTCTAGCAGACCCTTTTGCAACATCGCTAGCCCTAAATGAATGCCTTTGTAGTTCAAATAATCTTTTCAAGGGAGCTGTCCTATCATCATAGCCCAAATGCATCTTGGTTTTCACTATTAAATGAAAATCAGAGCTCAGCCCTGCTTGACTTTTCCAAGCAGCCGATGTTTGGGAAGGGTGGAGGCAGCTCTCATGCACAAGAAGTTAGCACCCACTGCAGGAGGGCCAGGGCATTAATAACAGCCACAGCCATGACTACCCCAACTCCAGCCCCCACCCCTACCCCTACCAGGAACAAAGCTCCTGGTGAGATTTACAGGGGGCTCCCCTCAGGCTGGACTACCTTCTGCTTTCAACCATACCAACCCTTCTCTGATTTATGGACCATCTTGCCAACAGGACAGCCAGCTGACCTGTTAGCATCTCACTGGTCACTTTGAAGCAGCAACCTTAGGGATGAATATATTCATTCTTCAGGGCAGATGAGGCCAAGAAGAAGAGGACAAGGTGTATGTCCAGGCTGTGCCCTTAGTATCAGAAGCTTGTGCATAGTTTTTCTTTTTCCCATAAGTATAAAAGCATGGCTTAAGATCTTGGGTAGAATCTGTGAGCATGCCTAGAGAACTGTCTTAGCTCTTCACATCTGAATCCCAAAGCTTTGAAAAGAAGGAAAAACACTACCAGTCCAAACCTCAAATAAGTTTTGAGAGCAACAATGAGAATGTGCTAAGGGAAGTATGGCCAAATCAAGTGATCTAGTAGAAAAGGGTATGGCCAATTCAAAAAATAAACCACAGAAGAGAGGGCAGAGCAAAGGCTGAGAGGCACCCGTCTCCTTGAGTCTGCGCAGAGAAGCAGCAGCACGCATCCTGGCCCTTAACATTTGGGGAGAGGATTTCTGACTTCATGTCCTCAACTTTTTGGTGAAACACTAAAAAGTCCATAACATCTCTGAATTCTCCAAATAGGGCAAGGCTGATATCTGGGGCAAAAAAACGGGGGAAAAAAAATCAGATGATTGTATTTCTGAATATGTTCTCACAGTAAGTTGCTAAACATGAGGTAACATGTGAGCAATAAATTGAAGACCTCTCAGAGTCTTAGAAATAGATCTATCCATGCAAAGAGCTGAAGGTCAGCATGTTCCTCATCTTCTTCCAACTATAATTTCTAGTTGGTGTTGCTATAGCAACTAATGTAAACAAACACTTTTTTCTTCCTAAGGTAACTAGGACTTAGGACCATGCATTAAAACATAAATTACTGAACAATATGAATAGCTCTGTATCTCTCAGCAGCTTAAATATTATATAGCTATATGTTCAAATGTTATTTTTTTTTACAAATAATCAGTATACAAAGTCAATTTGAAAAGAACTCTGAGATTTAACTCAGAGGCTTTAGTCAATGTAGTGTAAGGTGCTTTTCGATTATTATTATTGTTCAAATCCTTACTTCAATTTTAAAAATCTGCAGGTAATATTGTTTGGGAGAATCAGTTTAGATCACTAACATTAAAAAGTAAAAGTTCATAGTTTCTTCAGTCAAATGTGAGAATTGGACAATAGCTTGTTACTGGCCTGCTCAGACCCTTCTCAGAGGGACATAGAACAAACTTGTCCCCCTAATTTCAGATAGTAAAGTGATGAGCTCTGGATTTTTGAATATACAAAAGACAGGCAATATTGATCAAAAAGTTGAGTGATGTGATACAATTGCTTAAACTCAAATATTATTCCCTTCCTACTAAAAAAAAAAAAAAAAGAAAAAGAAAAAGAAAGAAAAACCTAGATCAATATTAAACCATAGGGTGTCTACCTGCTGCTGACACATGCAGGACATTCAAAGGAGAAATACGTGCCCTGTGCTTTCCAAATTCTTATTTCACCAACTGCACGTGCCCTCTTTCCTTAACACATCAAAACGGGGGAGGGAGCGCTTTTGTGTTCAAACTGCAGAGAAAAGGTTTGCGAGTTGAGTGCCATGCATGCCAGCCATGCGTGCCAGCTCCACTTTGGGGAGCTACTGTTTCTCCCCTGCAGTGGTTTTTCTCTGTCCACAGCTTTTGCACATCTTAAACTCTGTCCACTTGGAGAAAAGCAATGTTTGAAATGAGAAGTTGGGACGAATTGCATCAAACCTGTGTTTTACTGAAAAATGGGCAGGAAGAAAGCAGTGTGGGACCACAGAGCCCCTGCAGCTCTCCATACACACGGAAAGAAACAGAAGATTATCAGCCCTGCTCCTTTTCCTTCTGCTTAACTAAATACCTATGATATGAGAGGAAGAGAATTCATGTATTTAGAAAAGTTTCAAAGTTGCCATGTCACTGTGGTGGGGGTTTCTGAACGTGTGTGTTTGTGTGCACATATGTGAGAGTTATGTTTGGGGAGAAAAGGCAGACAGGGGAGGAGGCAGAGCAGACAACTTTACTGGCATATTAATCCTTTACAAAGCAGCAAATGAATGGTTCAAATAGACATTTGTTTTCCTGAACAGGTTCTGTATAGGTCTCTTACAAGCTGTGGCACATGCTTCATTTATATGTATATTTATTTAGAATGGTAGAGAATAATAGGTATAGTTTGTCTATAGTGTAGTTATTATTTAAAATCCAAAGATGTTACAACTTTCTTTGTACTCCAAACACAAACACAAAGGGGTTTTGGATATGCCTCTTGCTTACTTTGAGGGCTAATTAAAAATAAAGATAATATTCTAACTATTGAGCCTTAGCAAGAAAAAGAATGAGTCTGAAAGGCAGGCTGACTCCAAGATGGCTGCCTCTCCCTTCTTTTTCTCCTCACTGCCTGTTTCCCACATGGAAATTAATGTAATAGTTTGTTTGAGAAGCATACTGTAGATCATTAGCAAATGAAGCAGCCTTTCTGAGGTACCAGTGTCTTCCTGCAGAATCCTTTCAGTGCCGTGGAGGTATGGAGAGATTAAAATGCAAGCATTTAAATGCACAATGACTAGACACACACACATGTACGCTTCAATATGTGAACAACACACACAGTTGCAAAACAAATCAAAGGCCCAGCGCATCCTTAATTTTCAGGATGGAAGGTAAAGGACAGTCTGGTTACCTTTTCCCAAAGGTTAGCAAAGGCACCATTCATGGACCCTTCATTTTCTTTCTATTTTTTTTCTTTTTTTTCTTTTTAGATATATCTCACTGATGACTCTCTTGTTAAGCAGACTTCTGAAGTCTGTGGAGACAAGATTTCCATAAATTATCTCTCTACTCATCTCACGCAGCTACAAAATGCAAAGCTAATTTTTTTTTTTGTTTTTCCTTTCTTTTTTTTTTCTTTTTGAAGAGGAAATAGGAAGCATGCATCTTCGTGACAAACATGCTAAAGGATTATGAACACTAGGAATTACTACCACTAATTATGATAAATATATATTTTAATAGTAAAATCCCACCCATAAAGCAAAATTTAAAATAATGTAGGGAATAAATAAAAATATAATTGGTGTTTTCGTGTACATTCCTAGCAGCTACTAGAGTACAGTGCACACATAACAATGTCACTGGTTGGTTTAGTTCTTATAGGAAATATATTTAAACACACACACATACGCACAGACACACACACACACACACACACACACACACACACAGAGGCACACACACATACAACCCTTTATCTAAAAGCCATCAGGGGACAAGCACTCAATACAACTTAACAAGCAGGGACTGATAAGATAACATTTATATGAGGTCAGAAGTCAAATGCCAGTCAAAGGCTTTTAACCTCTTGGGTCATAAACAGGAAGAGTTAAAAGTGAGAGGTGGTTATTTATCGGATTTTAAGGGTACCTGATCATTGCCAGAGAATCACCAATGATGAAACTAATTGGGATTTATAGAAAAAGAACTTTGTAGCTATTTGAAGAAAATTAACCTACAAACCCACGATTCTTCAATTGGCAGAAAGAAAACAAACAAAAAAAGCCCTTGTTTTAGAAGCAAAATAAACCCACTGATTTAAACAGATTTAATAACAAAAACCATGCTGCTAACAATTCATGATTAATATTCAGACTTACTTAAAATATAGTAAAAGCTGTACTTTTATCAAATTGTATATTAATATTCTTAAAGAAATAGCCAAAGATTCCACAATTCCTTTTCTGTTTTTGTTCTTGTTCTTTTGTAAGCCTCCAGACCCAATATATCAGAATATAATGCCAGACTCACAATAACCCTGTCCCCAGAATGCTATGTTTCACAAATTTAAGATTATAAATATTCTAATAGCAATAATTTTAAAATATCAGAAAATTGAAAATTGAAACTGCTTAATTAAATTTTTATCTCAATCTAGCCAGACAAGAACATGTTTTCTTTTATTTCCTGCAGGAATATTTTTCTTTGTTTTGATCTCTCTCTCTCTCTCTCTCTCTCTCTCTCTCTCTCTCTCTCTCTCTCTCTCTTTCTCTCTCCCTCTCTAGGTTTACATTCCAAACTCCCAAGCACTTCTTAGTGTCTGATTCCATGCTTCTTTATATTTTCAAAGCACACCGCCCCTATTTTCTTTTGCAATCAACAAAAGCAGGTCCAGATAGTTCTTTCTAGAGATAGAAGGACTGTTGTTAGGCCTGCCAAGGCCCACTGTTTCTTTAAACAGAGTCCACAATACACTAGGCGAACATTGTGGATTTAAAATGCTTTTAAATATTTATCACCAGTATTTTATCATCATATTCAAATGACACCTGGAGTGCACTCACCTTTATTGACAATCTCTGTTCTGAAAGTCCATTTGCTTCCTTAAAGCCCCCAAGCAGAACAAGGACTACCCGTTTTCATTCAGTTAATGTTTAGTAAAAAACCAAGCAACCTTAATCAGCATGCTGATTGCATCGTCAACTAACAAATAATTTACTACTCTGAGCATTGCATTCCATTAAAAGCTCATTAAATTTTCTGTTCTCCAATGGGAGGTTTAGCTTTTGAACTGCATGCTTTTGCTTCGAATGTTCATTTATTGAATTTTTATAAAATGTGGGGGTTTTCCCCCCACTAAAGTATAGGTGAGCATTTCAATACCTATAGACTGTCAACACACAGAAACACAGCCCAGGGCTTGATAACGTTTGTTTTGATTTACACAATCTTTTTAATAAAAACCCTGCACAATTCCTTGTACTTTCAAGACTCTGAAATGCCTATCTTTATCTATGGTCATAAGGAACCCAAACATAACCTCAAAAAATACCAATACCTATTATAAAATTTCAAATTCTTTTTTAAAAGTTTATAATTTTCTTTCCCATATATTACAGGTATTGTTGTATTTATTATGTTATCTTCATATGTTATGTTGTCCTCATTGCTGCCTACTGATTCAAAGGGGGAAAATGACACTACAAAGCTATTAAATGACAAACTTTGACAGGGTGACTAGTTACCCCCCAAAAATGTACAGTTGCTGGGGTTTGCACATTTCCCACATATCCCTAGTCCCCTGATTTGTTTTTATGCCCAGACTCATCAAGAAAAGGGTATATTTATTGTTTTTAATTTAGGGAAGTATAGAAAATATTAGACCACAAATTAACATGCATCTTTGGATTGCTAATTGTGCTCATTGCAAATTTGGGTCATTTTGCATGAGTGAGTCTAATGTGGGGCTTAGATTGCCGTGCAGCTCAGTGGATTCCTGATTCCCCTCGCTAATCCTGAACTCAGTGATTGTGTCAGGTGCAGTTCTGCGTGCTCTAGCAGCTGGCTCATCCTCATCAATGCAAATAAGGCAACTCCTACAATCAGAGCCTCCCTCGTGAGTGTGAGGCCTGATTGCTGAGGGCAGGCGAAAGCACTACACAGACTCTCACTTTCAAATCACGCTAAGTGACAAGAGGACTGCAGTGTCCCTCCGGTTCAAAATCAACCTTTGGAAAACAAGACAAGAAGGCAATGGCTGCAAATGAGAGAATAGCCCATGTTGGGGAAGTAAACTTGTTTAGGGGCATTATTTAGATATAGATATAACATAAAGTGCATTTCAACAAATAATTGTTTAGCTCCCATTCTGGGCGGCCTTTGTTTTCAGAACTGCAGGGGTATGCAAAGGTAAGAGAGACATGGGCCCTGTCTCCTAGAAACCCTATGGTTTGATTGCAGAAAATTGTAATGATTCCGATAATAGCAGCACTATTATTAAGGAAGAGTCACTAAAATCTTAAATGAAAACCAAAAAAAAAATTAAAAAACCCAAAACAACAACAACAACAACAACAACCATACTCTCAATAGAACTATTTATGGAGGAAATTATGGGGGAAAAGTTAAGTGTAAGATTTTTTTTTTTTTTGGAAGCTTCCCGTTCAAATCCCAGCCTTGCTACTTGATCAACTTTCTTCGCTTTTCTAAACTGCTGCATCACCAGCTCCCACACCTAATGCCCAGGGATCTGGAGAGTGAAATGGCATTCCATAAGTAGTGCACCACCTGCTTGGTACCTAGTAAGCGCTCAATAATGTCAGCTGTGATTGTGATTATCTCCTCCTTAGCACACAAAGGGAGGAGCAATACAGAAATGACAATGTGCCACTGTTTGAAAGACATTTATGGGATCTTGCTTGAAATTCCCATGTTGTAATATAGCACTTACCCTGTGGAGGGGAAAAATACTGTGAACACTAAAAAGCCCTGTGTCTCTCTCAGTGGTCTGGTCAGTCCTGGCAACTCAGCACATAAAGGAGAGAACAAGAAATCTCTGTTTTTCCTTTTCTTCTTCTCCAAACAAGTGTGCAGACTTCCCTGCACTTCAGCCCCACCCTCTTTATTTTCCGACCTGATCTATAAAGGGGGATTAACAGCAGCATGCTGCTTTGGCACAGAGCAGATTCTGGTTGAGGACCTGTCGGTGGAGTTTAATGAACACAATTTTCTAGGATTGTGAGTGCATATTTCTAGGTGCATGCTGGGTTCCAACACTGACTCTTGAGACAGATGAGCGGGCCTTTGATCAGACTTACGTGCTACTCCAGAGCACAGAAAGAGGTTAGAGAGAAAAAAGTCTCCCCTTTTTCCTCATCCATAATTTGTAGATTCAGATTGTAGAAAACTTCTCCTGGTCCCCAAAATTGAGCTGCAACCACCATTGCGAGGATAAATAGTACTTCTGGGTAGAAATACATCTGCTTTCTCTATATAGAGAGGGTGTCTGGCAGGGGTGTGTGTGGTTGGCATCCTTTCTCCATTGAGAGTAGGATGGAGTTAGTTAACCTTCCTGGGGGAGGTTGGGCCTAGACAACATCATAGACACCATATCCCCCCTGGAGTTATTGAACAATAAAAGTGCTTCCTCTGCCAAACACAACGGATGGCCTGTGGTTGGATATTAGCAAACAGTGAAACACAGGGAAGAGAGAAGAGAAGGATGGAACAAAGAGCAAAATTGTGTTAAAAGCATAGAGTAAGACTTATCTTCTCCTGTAGTTTGCCACAGGACAGCCATCCAGTCCTGTCTTGATTTTTGCCAGTGCCAGTCAAGCAATGAGGAGGAGAAGAGATTTTTNGAGAAGAGATTTTTGATGTAATACCAAACAGGTCCGTGATGAGGCGTGAGGTCTTTCAGAAACAGCAGAGGTTTTAATACCTTGGAGTGGGAGAGCCTGTGGAAGAGAGGAAGGAGTCGGATCTTTTGCCTTTCTGCTCAGGACTTCTCCTTCTCTTTCTAATAAGATTAACAGATATTTTCCTAAGTAGAAATCAAAATGTGTCAAATCATCTGAGACAGTCAATTTGCTCACAATGCCCACATTCCACAGTACACAGGCAGCACTATTCAAAACCCACTTCATTTCAAGACACACAAAGCAGCTGAGAGGTAAACATTTATCGTTGTAATCTTACCCTCCTTTCAGACTGTTGAATTTTTCTCAGAGATGGTCCCCTCCTCTTTCACTGCCCCCCCCAGCAATCCCCACCCCAACCCATCTATCTAGTACAAAAAGACTTGACTTCCTGGGAGGATCTGGGTCTCTGATCCTGATGACACAACACTTGTATTCTCTGGAGAAATATAGCCAAATCCTCATGGAACAGCTCTCTTACTTCTATATGCCTCTCTTCAGTAACCTAGTGGAATGGAACTTTCACTCTGGATATGGCTGCTATCTTCCATACCAGAGCTATAGAACACAAAAAATATATTTCCTTTATTTAGACCCATCTAGTGATGCTATTGGGAGGTCAATGTTCCAGCCTCCTTGGCCTGAGAAACTCACTCTTGAGCTACATATGCAACTACATTTCAACCTAGGTTTGATGGTAATTTTCAAGATTCTTTCTATTAAAAAATTTAATGCATTTCCATCTAAACATCCTCTTTGGTAAAATCATATCAAGAAGGATTGTGAAGTTAGAGAATTAAGAAGTGCTACCTTGCGTTGGAGTGAATAATAAATTATTTCCTATTCTCTTCTATCTCTAGGCTGCTCTGGAATTGGCAGCAAATACCTTGGAATCAATGTCCATGACACAGTAGATTCATATGCTACTTCTAGATCATTTAAAGGATTGACAAGTTGTTTACTCTGTTGGTTGGCATTGGCTTGGAAATGAGTTGGTATGCTCTACAAGTTTATATTTAGCTTATGAGTCATCTTTATTATTTCAGCCCTTATCTGCACTAGGTGCAGAGATAAGATTCAAAGAACCACTACTACCACAGCAAACAGGCTACTTTATACTTTAACATTTTTTATAAAACCATACCTTGTTCTCAACCCTATCACTGCAGCATTGAATATTTTCTCCTGATGAAGCAAATGACACTTTAGCCTTAGTTAATGTAAAACAGGGAAGTGTTAATCTCATTTTCAACATGTCAACTCTTCCAGGTAGGGTATTAATACGTAAAATCCCCTGCTAGCAGACTCAAGGGAATCATTCTGGCTGTAAAGGAAGCCCAAATCCAGTAATTTTTGCTTTCCTTTATTGAATGTGCTCAGATCTGTCTCATTCATTGAAAAAGGTGTAACAGTAGATAAATGTACATAGAGAAACAAAGAGATGTTGGCAAACTATGGACTGAACTCTGTCATCAGACATTAGTTTATTTTAAAGTATTCATACACTACAAACATTTGAGTTTGTTTGATGATAAATAGCAACCAAGTAAGTATATTTAAAGGATGTCTGTGCTGTGTAATTTTGCATCCTAGAATTTCAGACCAATGTCATTATTTGCTTCGTTCAGTTATATTGTTTTATTTTTATTTTTTGAAAGGATTTCATGTAGCCCAAAGTAGCATTGAATTCACAATCTAAGGATAATCTTAAATTTCTGGTCTCTATGGCCCCAGCTTTGAAGTGCTTGGACAACAGCCACCATGCCTGGCTTATGAGATCAAATCCAGATCCTGATGCATGCTAGACAAGCCAACTAAGTTCCATTCTCAGCCCTCATTCAGGTTTTGTTTTATAATATAGTAATCACAAGGAGTGCATTCAGTGTTGCACATCCTATTCACAAGCCCAGTCTAGTCAGATCACCTAACTTTATCATTGCATCACATTATGCAACCTAGAGGCCTTACCAGGGTGGTTACACTATGTCAGATCCAGTCAGATAAGTGTAAATATCAGTCCTTATTTAAGAATCTCCCTTTTATTACAATGGAGCCCATCACAGAGACATACAACGAGCCAAAATACAGGATAAAATACCCAACCATAGTTGATTTATCTGTAAGACAACTCCTGGACCCATGACTCTGGGAACATCTCAGAAGAGGAGGCACAAAGATTCTAAGAGCCAAAGCAACCAAAAGTTTGTTGTAAAATTGCCAATGAAATGAAAGTTGTACCCATGAAGTCTCAACAATATGGTCACATAAAAAAAATACCATAACAACAGCAACAACAAAAGTAGTGTAGCAACATTAGTAGACATGACAATGTGGACTGGGGGAAGTCTCTTGGGGATGCATAAAGAGCTACAAACAATAAATGACTTCTAATAGAGAGAATCAGTCTTCCACGGGGACAAAGCCCTTAATCAGGTATCCAACCCTGAGTGGCCAGCCCCCAAAACATAGAGTTATATACATGGATTTGAAAAGGATGGGATGACAGCAGCTCAGAGGAGGGGGATAAGTTGTATAAATATAGCACACACACACACACACACACACACACACACACACACATATATATATATATATATATATATATATATATATATATGAAATTTAAAATACAATTTAAAAAGAACTAAGGAAGATTAAGGATGGGCTCACACAAATATTGTTGAAGTAAGATGTGGCTCAAATATTTAATTTTTCCTTAATTTTTAGAATTTTTTTAAATGCCAACATTAATGAAAAAAGTTCTTCATGAAAATGAACAGTATGGGTAATGTCCAAAAGATATATTTACTATAGAAATGTTAGAGATGTCAAGCTCTTTCTCTACATCTCTTAATCTCCTATACTTGTTAAGAGGAATCTAAAGGACAATTTCAAAAGAAGGCAACTAAATGTACCAAAAAAGAAATAACATTGAAAAGAAGTATTAAAACCAAGTTTTGATTTGGTTTTTATTTTTTATTTTTAACTAATACTTTAAAATGTACAATTATGTTATAATTTGGGATTTCTATACATGCATAGGTAGTGTGGTATTCACACTAAGGCAAACACATATTTACAAACAGCTACTACTTCTTCATAGTGAAAGCATTCAAGTTTATCCCTATTTGTTCAAATGTATACATGTAAAAGTATTTTTTTTCAGTAGTTCCTTTCCTCGACACTGAGCAATAAGATACTAAGACTTTTTTCTTCTAACTACCCTCTTTTGCCTCTGATTTCATTAGTATATGATGTCACACTGGGGGAGGAGAGAAAGGGGAGTGGAAAAGAGGGCATGATCTGGTATGGGAATGAAACAGAAGGGAGGCAGAGGACCAGGAGAATGAATACAAACATGCAACTTCCAGGAGAGGGACATGGGGCGTGAAGAGAACCTCTAGAAAGTCCAAGATATCTGAAATGGGGGAAGATACCAGGGCTCAGTGTTGGTGACTTTAGCTGAAATGCCCAACAGTGAGGATACGGAACTCGAAGAGTCCACCTCTAGTAGCTACACAAGGTCCCAGTGGCAGGATAGGGATATTAACCCACCTGTAAACTTTCAACCTAAAATTGCACCTGTTTAAAAGAAATGTAGGGACAAAAATGGAGTAGACACTGAAGGAATGGCTGACCTTCATGATCCTTCATGACCTGGAGATCCATTCCATGGACAGGCACCAAACTCTGACACTACTATTGATCCTATGTAGTGATTGCAGACATGGGCCTAGCATGGAAGCTAGGGGATGGATTGAAAGAACTGAAGGAAATATCAGTCCCATAGAAAGACAAACAATGTCAACTAACCTGGAACCCTGGGAGCTCCCAGAGTCTGAACTACTAAGCAAAGAGCATACACAGGCTGGTCTGAGGCCCAGGCACATATGTATCAAAAAACTGCCTTATCTGGCCTCAGAGGGAGAGGGAGTACCTAATCTTGTGGAGACTTGATGCCCCAGTGTGGAGCAATACAATACGGGAAGGGCATCCACTCAGAGACAAAGGGGAAGGGGAAGAACTCTGAGAGAATAGTCTAGGAGAGGGGCAACAATTGAGCTGTAAATAAATAAAATAAGTAATTTATATAAAAACACTTAAAAAATAAATAAGATAATCATAAGAAGACAAGTCCCATATGATCTCATTCATATGTAGAATGTATAAAGAAAAAGATAATCTCATAGAAACAGAGAATAGAATGATTGCTACCGCACAGTAGTGAAATCAGAGAAGAAAGAGGGTGTAGAAAGGTTATTTTCTAGGTTACAGAGGGTTACAGTGAGATAGAAGGAAGAAGTCCTGGTATTGGGTTCACAGTTCAGAGAGTTGTTTGTTTGTTTGTTTGTTTCTCTTTATTGGCTATTGTTGATAGTGATATAATTAACAGGGTAATACATGTTTCCTCAGCATCCTGGTTTAATTTTCTTTCAATATATACACAGCAGCAGGATTGCTAAATAAAACAGTAGTTCGATTTTTAACCCTTTAAAAATCTGTAAATTCTTTTTCACATTAATTGTGTTAATATACATTCCTGCAAACTATTCAAGATTTCCTTTTCTCCACACCTTATTTTTGCTTCTTTGGTAATGATAGTTATGAAATATGCCTTAGTGAGGTAACCCAATCACAAAAGAAGTCATTGGATATGCACTCACTGATAAATGGATATTAGCCCAGAAACTTAGAATATCCAAGATACAATTTGCAAAACACAAGAAAATCAAGAAGGAAGACCAGCGCATGGATACTTCATTCCTCCTGTGAAGAGGAAACAAAATACCCATGAAAGGAGTTACAGAGACAAAGTTTAGAGCTAAGATGAAAGGATGGACCATACAGAGACTACCCCACCAGGGGGGATCCATCCCATAATCTGTCATTAAACTCAGACACTATGGCATAGGACAGCTAGTGCCTACTTAAGGGACCCTGATATAGCTGTCTTGTACAGAAGTGGATGCTCATAATCATCTATAAGAGGGAACACAGGGCCCACAATGGAGAAGCTAGAGATAGAACCCCAGGAGCTGAAGGGGTCTGCAACCCTAGAAGAGGATCAACAATATGAACTAACCAGAACCCCCAGAACTCATGTCTCTAGTTCCATATGTAGCAGAAGATGGCCTAGTCGGCCATCATTGGGAAGAGAAGCCCCTTGGTACTGCAATCTTTATATGCCCCAATACAGGGGAAAGCCAAGGCCAAGAAGTGGGAGTGGGTGGACAGGGGAGCAGGGAGGGGGGAGGGGGGAGGGGACTTTCAGAATAGCATTTGAAATGTAAATTAAGAAAATATCTAATAAAAAATTGGAAAAATAAAAAAAATAATGTAAACTAAAAAAAATATGATATTTAGGTATGGATTTTGATTTAGACTAATGTTAAATATTTTGTGCTATGTTTCTGCTGGTCATTTGTAGATATTCCTTTAAAAATATATAGATAGGGACTGGGAAGATGGCTCAGTCAGTAAAATTCATGCCAGTTTGAGCCTGTGGTGAAGTGTCTTACCCAGCAGAGCGTCACAGATAAGAAACAGTAGGAATAAGATTCATATATCAAAGTCATAACTACGTTGACCAAGGTCTGTGTCCAATATTTCCATCACTTCCCAATAATGTTGTCAAATTATGAAAGCATTGGTGGATTAATACATTAATAAAGTCAGAACACCCTCTCTCCCCTGCTTCTCCATAGCTGGACCCTGAACACTGTTTATATTGAGAACTAAGTCTTCAATATATGTGCCATTAAAGGTGAGGGGATGGATTTCATGCCCAAACCATAATTGTGGCTTTTAAAGTAATATAAAAAAAAAAGATTGTAGGAATTTATGAGGTTTTCTTTTATTTGAAGGAAAAGGTAGAATTGACACAGAAAGAAAAATAGGATGATTCCTGTATTTGCAAGTGTTTATGTCAAATTGATACAGTTTGAATCATTTGAGAAGAAACAACTTCAATTGACTGGATTATGGGAATGCCTATGGGGCATTTTCTTGATCAGTGATTAATAAGGGAGTGTAGGGGATAGATCTGATGCTAATGTCCTGCTCCCCATTTGGTTCTTGATCTATCAGCAAAGATGCCAGGGCCCAATTGCTAGGAAGAAGGAAAGAGGCAGGACTTCCAAGTTCCTGCAGACCAGCTAGCAGCCACAGGGGAGAAATGAGAGGAGTTGTCACTATCCTTTGGAGGTACACAAGGTGACCAGCCATGTGAGATCTCATGAAGAACATTCATAGGCCACTTCTCCAGGTTAGGATGTTGAGCTGGGACTAAAGGTAACTGAGCAACTGAAGCTGAGGACAGGTTGAGAGATGCTGAGCTAAGAGTATTGGGAAGCACACACTAGCCAAAGGAGATTTAGAAGAGCCCAGAAATTGAGCCAATAAGGCAGGTTGAAATTGAGCAGTGTGTGTGTGTGTGTGTGTGTGTGTGTGTGTGTGTGTGTGTTTCATCTGCAGATCCAATATTCTCTAGTCAGGGACTGGTAGGGCCGTCCGCTTGGAGTTTAGTGGGGTAGCAAAAGCTACAAGGTACAGGGGAGGGTCCAGATCATTGTGGGCAATTCCATCCCTGGGCAAGAAGTCCTGAGTACCTAAAGAACGAGAGATGAAAACACCATGTGAACAATCAGCAAGCAGTATTCCTTCATGATTTCTGCTTCAGTTCCTGACACCAGGTTCCTGTCTTAAGTTCCTTTACTGAGTAAACCCTTTTCTCCTTAAGTTATGCGTGTGGCCATGTTATTTTATCTGAACAGTAGAGACCCTAAGACAACAGAAAAGGCAGATACAATAACATTTTAAATGGTAAATAGGTAAAAGTATGGATGTTCAAACAGGTGAATGGGCAAGGAGCCCTAGAACCATCCAGATGTATTGCAGTTCAGTAGCAATCTGGGAGGAAACATGCTAATACCAAGGAGTTAATTTTTATACATGCCTTCCTACATGGAAGCGGATCCCATTTTGTAATGTGTGCAAGTGTTATCATGTGTGATTTATAGTTGAAGAACACTGGTGCAGACACTAGGACTACTCTGAGTTACAGAGTTATGTGCAAGCTCTGGGCCTGTAATTTTTGTTTTTTCTTGAAGTTGCAAATAGAGGCTTGAAAATTGTGTAAAGAAGAGAAGAAAAATGAACCAAAGAGATGTGAAGCAAGAAAGAGGAGACGCCAAGGGATCCGGAGCTGTCAAATCCATCCATCACAACAAACCAGGGAAAAGTGACATGATAAATTTTTCTTTACTGTCCAAGCTAGTCACAAGCACAGCACCTCTTTCTTTTCATCTCCCATCTGTACAAACTTCTCCACATATCATTTTATAGTTATGGAATTCATTTCCTTGCCCACTGGGTCAATTCTTTATGATTTTTTACCTGTTTGTTTTGTAATCGCTTCTTATGCTCCTTGCCAGGGCATGTCTATCCGCAGAATAAAAGTGACAAAAGGAAGAGAAAGTGGGCATGAAGCAGGGACACTACACAGCCCCAGCCTGATTGTTTCATTTCCCCGGTGGGCATTATTTTACATTTCCCCTTAAGCAGAAGCCACATTATTGTCTATTTAGCTTTAACCTAGTACATGGCTGAACTCACTGAAAAATATAGCACGGAATTCTAGCCCTGTTCTTTCCAATCACACAACTGATATTTTGTGCATTTAATTTCAAAAATCTTCCTTGCCCGGGCACGGTGGCACACGCCTTTAATCTCTGCACTCAGGAGGCAGAGGCAGGCGGATTTCTGAGTTCGAGGCCAGCCTGGTCTACAGAGTGAGTTCCATGACAGCCAGGGCTATACAGAGAAACCCTGTCTCAAAAAACAAAAAACAAAAAAAAACAAAACAAAACAAAACAAACAAACAAACAAACAAAAAAAAAACCTTCCTTGATGTGGTTAGCGTAGTTATAATCTATATAAAATTGTACAGTGGTACTAACATCTATGATTTTTCATAGAAACTAATTCAGTAGAACTTTAATTGAAGACCTTAAGCTTCACAGATGAGTAGGTGTGGGACATGGTATGGGAGCAGTAAGAGAAAAACAGCTATTGGAAAGTATTTGTAATAGTCTACAACTGTTGGGTCTGAATCAGAAACCTGGACTCAGACTCAGTTCAGTCAGTACCTTTGATCATTTGCTGTGTTCTGGATGTTGTGGCGAGCTACACCTTTCCAGAGATGCCTTTTTCATCAGGGTTGACCCCAGCCTCGTCACTGGCTACTGGGAAGAAGAGTCATTGCCCAAGTAAGAATTTGCCCGAAACCCATAACACTTATGTGAATTTGTCACTACATCACAACGTAGATAAGGCAAATCTTTAGCTATGAAGCAAGTACAACAAAGACTGCTGGTCTCAGTCCACAGCTATGAAATATACACCTACAGGCAGTGGGAGTTAAACGTGGACACCAAGATCTCCAGTCTCCCAGTCAGCCGCTGAACACTGAGTGCACATTTATGGCCAGGTAATGTGTTAGGGGCCCCAGAAAAGGCAAAATTTGTGTAATTACTTCTTTCTTGAAAAAAAAAAATCACATTTGGATATGTGTTCTACTTTCAAAACACAAATAATATGATCATACAGTAGTATGAGTTATTTTAGATGAAAAACCTCTTTTATTGGCTGTTATAGAAAGTTACCAGTTAGTAATAGCTTAATTGCATTGTTTATGATAAGGGGTAAGAGCAGACACAGGAAGAATGACAAAAAATTGAGACAACCTAGGGAAACTCACTGACAACTGGGTGATCTGAAGTTATAGAAGGTGATATCACAGTGGCAAGTTTATAATTACCTTAGGATTGTGGATGTCTCCAGAAAAGTGGGTAGAAGGAGAGCCTCATCTGTGTCAATGTCTTGGCCTACTAATCTGTAAACTGAGAAGCCTAATTAGAAAATCTACATTTTTATCAACTTTAGCAGTACCTTTGGTGCATCCCTGTGAGTTTTTCTGGCTTACAGTATTTCTGGCCCTGGAAAGATACAAAGAGATTTCTATGTCTCCGTATAAAATCTGTAGAGCCAGGTAGCTGATAAGTATAAGTTTAGAAGATTTTGTATAAGTTTAGAAGATTCCTGTTAACATTAATACAAAAGTACCCCAACACTTAGGAAAAGAGTGGGGTGCCAAAACTTCTATCAACAAAATGATGTCAGTGTTGGCAGAGACAGAACTATTTGACTAAAGACACTAAATCTGCTTCTTCTTTGATGTTGGCTTGTTAAGTGCTGGAGACTGATAAGAGGCACTCATCCACGGTAAGCAAATACTCTACCGCTCCATCCAGACCTTCAAATCAGCAGGTTAGAAATGGTTTCACAATTCTGTGGCTGTTCCCCTTTGGAATTTGACAGTTGTTCAACATTATCCAACCACAGATTGTGTTGCATAGAAACAATGATTAAAATTGCATGTTACTCAAACTAACCTGTGAAAAAGAGATATTGTGACCATGTGTGGGTCTGTTTGTCCCTCTGAGCACTTATGTGCCTGTGTATCTAATGAATTCACTGAGGGAGGAGGATAAGTAGAAGGTTGCAGTTGTCTGAGTGATTGCAGGGTTCTGAGTTAATCAAATTTGGAGCTTCTTCATTTTGTCTGTAGGAGATGCCCTTCATTTGTCAGAGTTCCGGGATCTACACCTAACTGTCAGTGATGAATGCTCATCAGTTAGCCAGAGCAGGTGGAATATATGGGGCCACCATTCCAAATAAAACATAAACTGAGTGCATTGTTTACATTTGGGGTAAGATTCTATGGGTAACATTTCCCTGTTAGCCAGTTCCTTTATGGGTCATGCATAGATTGTTGCAATATAAACATCCCCTCTGTTATTAAAATGGCACCAAATGAATCTGGTTAAGTGTAAGATAAAAGAGACCATTGGATCTGCCTTACCTTAAAAGCATTGTCTAAGGTCTTTTATTCTAGGAACATATCTTGAATATGAAGCAGGCACCATTTAAGGTGTCACTGATTTTGTAAGAGCAAAGATAGACTATGTCACAGTGGCAGGTAAAATACCAACTCCCAAAGATGTTTGTAGTGGTTTGAACAAGAAATGTCCCTCATAGTCTCGGGCATTTAAACACTTGCTCCCCACTTGGTGGGGCTTTGGTGGCATGTTCAAGTGATGCTGTCTCACTGGAGAAACCAAACAACAACAACAATAAGCTCATTCCATTTCCAGCTCACTCTCATTGCTTGGTGCTTATGGTGAAGGGTGTGATCTCCCAGTATTTATGTTCTGGTTGCTCCCTGCCTGATGCTAGCCGTCACACTTTCCTGATATAATTGACCAAAAGTTCTACCTACAACCATAATCCCAAATAAACTCTTCCATCTATATGTTGTCTTGGTCATGGTGCTTTATCACAGCAAGAAAAAAGTAACTCTATAAATCCCAAGTCCCACCTATTACAGAATCTAAGAATAGGTTAACTAATATGGCGAGAGCTTTGCAGAAGCAAGGGGATAACTCTCAGGTTGAGGAGATTATCCATACATAGGCAGGCCTAATCTAATCACATAGGTCCTTAAAATGTCAAAAATCTCCAGACTGGTGTTAACATGATGCAACAAAAGAGCAAACTCAAACCAGAAGAGGGATTCTACTATTTGTTGCTAGTTTTGAAGAGAGAAGGAGAGAGAGAGAGAGAGAGAGAGAGAGAGAGAGAGAGAGAGAGAGAGAGAGAACAAGTCAGGCATCATTCTTTCCAACTCCTTGATTTTAGTATAGTGAGAAGTGGGTCAAATGGCTGACCTATAAGAAAGTAAGTTTTGTGCTATATTAAGCTACTTAGTTTGTGGAAATTTGCCACAGAAGCAGAAGAAAATAATATAATTCCTTTGCTATTTATATTTCTATTATAAAAGAAATAATATAATAAATATAGAGATATACACATATTTCAGGCCATTCACATGCCGAAGTAAGGGCTACTGAGCAAATTAATAAACTATAATAATTAATAAACTGTTATTAGTTTTTAAAATAATAATTAATAAAGTCTTATAAGCACTTGAGAAGTGTTCAGAGGTTTGGGTGTTAGGAAAAGGCTGGATGCCCTTAGGAGGCATTAGTCTGTCTCTTTGCTGTAGACAAGCAAAGGAGGGTTCCAGGAGGGAGGGACAAATGCAGCCAAGTTTAAGACAAATGACAGTGGTGCAAAGGGAAGGGCAATGGCTGCTTTTATACCCCCTTTCTTTCTTCATATTCCTCTTTTTTCTGTTTTTCGTCTCTTTAGTTCTTCAGTTGGAGCAGGGCCAACAGGGTACCAAAGGGCAAACTTTGTCTCTGTAGCCAGCATCCTTGGATCAGCTCTGCCAAATAGTTTTGCTTCCTCCTTGTATGCGCTTATTTCTCTAGAAGTCTCGCATATTGTGATGAAACAACTCTCAGCACTTGAGAAACAGGCAGGAGGGTGGCAAAGGAAAGACTATCCTCTACACACCAAGGCTCTTCTTTGGTCTTCCTCCACTGAAATAAACTCCTGCTCTGCTAAATGAAGTAACTTTTCTTTGAAATAAAGATCTTCATGGAAACTGGAAGTAATTTAAGGCAGTGGCGTCGTGCATTGTATCTAAGGGCTCTCTCATCTTGAGCTATGTCAGAAAGGAGGTGAAGGAACAGATGGTAGGAACATAAGAAAACTCACAGACTGCAGTACAAAAGCTACTGTAATTCAGAGGGGCACATCCAGGGGAGGAGGAACAGAAGACCCTTCCTTGCCTTCATGCAGTCTACCTGGCATGTGATAGATCACATAATTTCAGGGGCCAATATGTATTAAAGCAAGGGAAAGAAAAGAAAAGAAAAGAAAAGAAAAGAAAGGAAAGGAAAGGAAAGGAAAGGAAAGGAAAGGAAAGGAGAAGAGAAGAGAAAAGAAAAGAAAAGAAAAGAAAAGAAAAGAAAAGAAAAGAAAAGAAAAGAAAAGAAAAGAAAAGAAAAAGAATTGTAGGTGTCAAGAGCAGCTTCTTCAAAAAAGTGATGTCACACTGAGACACTTTAGGGAAAGTCCCTCATTATTAGAAGACTTTGCTCAAAGGAGGAAATGTCATCAGAGTTCTTTGAATAACAGCAAGTATTGGATAACCATCATTTTTTATTAGATATTTTCTTAATTTACATTTCAAATTCTATCCCGAAAGTTCTCTATACCCTTCCCCTGCCCTGCTCCCCTACCCACCCACTCCCACTTCTTGGCCCTGGTGTTCCCCTGTATTGGGGCAAATAAAGTTTGCAATAACAAGGGGCCTCTCTTCCCAATGATGGCCGAGTAGGCCATCTTCTGCATCATTTTTAAGTTCAGGAATACTAGAACAATCTAGCCAAAGTTTAAAATGCCTCAGTGGTACAAGTTGTTAAATGACATTTTTGATCCTCATTTTTATAATGTCCTTCACCTTAACATTGCTAAACACATAAAAAAAAAACATTTTACAGAGATAATTTCTTACATTATGAAGGTTTCTTCACACTTGCAAATTAGCTTGAACTTTGTCTAGGACAGATGCTATTTAAAAGTTCTTAAAATATAATAAAGAAGAAAACATTGGTTGTTTATCGCTGTCAGAAGTTCTTCTGGGTGGCTGATACACTGGTTTCAGAAACGACATGAAACCAGTCCGTGCAGGAAGGACCCTCAGCGCCATGAAGCTGCCCTCCAGCGTAAATCATCTGCAGGCAGAAATTGCTGATTTTACGTAAACCTGGGAAATAAATAATCAACGAAAGGTTATGGACCTCTTTCAGGGTCCATATAGTTACTGGCAAATAAATATTCTTTATTCTCCAGAGGAAAGGCCCACTCTCTAAAACTGTTTAACTGGCTTACAGAACTGAATTTAGAAGTAGTGTGGGGAAAAAATAGTTCTCTTTTTTAGAGAACTCCTTACAAAAGATAGGGAAAATCGAGTTTGGGTGCATATTCTATTGTTCTTAAATTTTTATTATCCAGGGTTACATAAAGCTATTTTAATGTATTGATGTAGTGCACTTTGAGCATATTCTCCCAGACCCTGTTACCCTGGAAGCCCTTCCTTGTCCTTTTATCCCTTCTTTTTTCTTCTACTTTTATGTTATCTGTACATATATAACTTTATATCTATCATACAGAGGGAACACAATGAGGAGCAAAGTGTGATAGTTATCTTTCTGGGACTGGATGTCTGAACATTGAACTTTCTTCAAGCAATGTGAAGATGGAAGGGTGATGAGACAGTACTACTGTGGCTAAAGAGTGGCCAATGACATCAAAAGGGAAGGGATTTTACAGCAAAATACCTGGAAAAGATAGCTTAAGGGAAAGATTTGTTCGTTGACGGTTTCTTTTTTTTTTTTTTTTTAAGTTCTATCTATACCACTTTTAATCATATGCCTAAACAGATCAAAATCAGCATGCCATAGAAGTACCCATTCACCCAAGTTTACTATATAGCACCATTTACCATAGCTGGATGATAACAAATCAGTCGTTGACGGTTTCTGAGGGCTTCACTGTGGTTCTGTTCATTTAGGAAGAACACCATAGAACACGGCAGAGCTGGCTGAAGTCAAATCAGATACTGCTTGGTTATTCCCTAAGCTTTGTGCCACCATTACACTAGCATATCTTGCAGGCAGGACACCATTGTAGACCAGTTTGTAGTTGGGTTGGTGTTTACATTCTTCTTTGATAGCATGCTGAGTACATTCATGTTATAGAGACATGCACATATAGGAGTGAAGACTGTGTAAACACCAGCTCAATTTCTCTATCCCTAATGAATTGTGGATAGAGCAATGGGAATTTTACTATCAGTTTGTGGAGAGCAAAACATAGTATTAGCAACAACCTCAGTTATTTGGGAGTTCCCATAAGACCCCTTTGGCCAACAACTCAATTGGATGTAACACAATCCCAATACTGAAAGTTTCATTTAGCAACTAGAGATACTCAGCTCTATGGGGCTCTGTCTCCCCCATTGTTTGGCTATTTTATTTAGATCCAGTGCATATGTGTATGTATTTTAGGAAGTTTCTACTGTATTAGGTTTCCATACTATCCCTCAAATGGCCCTTAATTTTAGCTATCTCTCCTCATATTTCCTCCCTCATCCCTCTTCTCTCCCCCCTCCACTTGATCCGCCAGTCCCAGTGCCCCATACACCCATAACCATCTATTCTATTTCTATTTCTATTTCCTAACTAGATCTATCTGCACCCCCAGTACCTTACTCTGAAACTGACCTCTGTGGTTCTGCAGATTATAGCTTGATTATTGTTGCCTTAGCAGCTAATGCCTATATATAATCAATGTATAAATTTCACCTACCATATTTGTCTAGTCTCATAATGATTTTCTCAGGCTCCATCCATTTACCTGCAAATTTCAAGATACCATTTTTAAAATGGTTGAATGATATTCCATTTTATAAATACAGCACGTTTTCTTTATCCATCTTCTATTGAGTGATATCTAGGTTGTTTCCAATTTCTGGATATTATCAATACATCAGGAATGAACATGGTTACACAACTGTCTCTGAGGCAGGATAAATAATCTTTTACGTATATGCTCAAGAGTGGTGTAGCTGGATCTTTAGATACATTGATTCCTTGATGATAAAATGTATATCCTCAATGTGATAGAAGAATGGAATCTGTTTTTACATCCATCCTGTTAGATTTATCTTTTTATTGAGGAATTGAAATCATTCATGTTTAGAGATATAAGAGAGCTGTGTTTGTTGATTTCTGTTATTTTTTTTTTGTTATAGTAGTATCAGTATAAGTGGTCACAGTAGTAGTGGTAATACTAGTAGTACTAGTAGTGGTAGTACATTGTAATGGTGGTGGTAGTGTTGTGTGTCTGCATATGCACAGATTTCCCTTCTTTTGGCTTGTGGCCTCAGATCTTTTGTTTCTTGTATTTTCTTGTGTATGATTAACCTCTTTAGGCAGAAGTTTTGCTTATAGTATTTTCTATAGGAATGGATATTGCTTCAATTTGGTTTTATTGTGGAATGTCTTATTTTGTCAATCTATTGTGGTTGAAAGTTTCTTGGGTATATAGTAGTCTTGGCTGTCATTTGTGGTCACTTAGAGTCTGTAGAACATCTATCTTACAGGCCCTCTGGCTTTTATAGTTTCCATTCAGAAGTCAGAGAAACCAGCCTTTATATTTTATTTAGGCTTTTTCCTATGTAGCTTTTGACATTCTTTTTTGCTCTGTTCACTTAGTGTTTTGATTATTATGTGCCAAGAGGACTTTGGTTTTTGGTCTAGTCTATTAAGTATTCCTTAAGCTTCTTTTCCCTTATAGGCATCTCCTTCTTTAAGGTAAGGAAATTTTCTTCTATGACTTTGTTGAAAATATTGTCTGTGACTTGGATTTTTTTCCTTCCCCTATTTCTATTATTCTTTTTGTTTGGTTGGTTGGTTTTTTTGTTTTGTTTTGTTTTGTTTTGTTTTGTTTTGTTTTGTTTTGTTTTGTTTTGTTTCGTTTTTTGAGTCAGGGTTTCTCTGTATAGCGCTGGCTCTCCTGGAACTCACTCTGTATACCAGGCTGGCCTCGAACTCAGAAATCCACCTGCCTCTGCCTCCCAAGTGCTGGGATTAAAGGCATGTATCACCACTGTCTGGCCATTCCTATTATTCTTAGATTCAGTTTTTTCATAGTGTCCAAGATATTCTGGAAGGAGTTTTTTGGCAGGAGGGGGTTGATTTATCATTTCTTCATTTGAGGTATTTATGTCTTCTATTTCATCTTCAAAAACTTGAGAATCTCTCTTCCATCTCTGTCCTCTGTTGGTGAGCCTTGCCAATAAGTCCCTTATACCCTCCCTCCGCCCTGTTCCCCTACCAACCCACTCCCACTACTTGGCCCTGACATTCCCCTGTACTGGGGCATATAAACATTGTTAGACCAAGGGCCTTTTTTCCCTCAATAATGGCCAAGTAGGCCATCTTCTAATACATATGCAGCTAGAGACATGAGCTCTGGGGGTTCTGATTAGTTCATATTGTTGTTCCATCCATAGGGTTGCAGACCCCTATAGCTCTTGGGTACTCTCTCTAGCTCCTACATTGGGGACACTGTGTTCTGCCCTATAGATGATTGTGAGCATCCACTTCTGTATTTGTCAGGGACTGTCAAAGCCTCACAGGAGACAGCTATATCAGGGTCCTTTCAGCAATAACCTGCTGGCATATACAGTAGTGTCTGCATTTGGTGGCTGATTATGTGATGGACCTCCCTGGTGGGGCACTCTCTGGATGGTACAGAGTTGGTGGTGAGACACAGGGATTTGACATGGAAAAGAGGGTGAAGACCTGAAGTCTACCTTCCTGCTTTGCTGGCATAATTGCTTCTCTGTCAGACTTGGCTGGTAGGTTCCCAGAGAATGTCTACTAGTGTAAGGGGCTTGAAACACAGATGTGCAAGTATTTCTATGGTGTGTTGACTTGGGGAGGTAGATATACAGAAGAGTATATATCCAAGAAAATTACAGCTGGATTAACTGGTAGTTCTGTTTTGGCCTTCATGGGAAACCTGCATACTGGCCTCCATAGTGGCTGGACACATTCACATCTCAACAGTGGTAAACAAAGGCTCCTCTTCCCTCCTACTTATCAACAAGTTTCTCCTTTGACATGTGTTTTTCCTTTAACAAGTACTGGTGGGGGAACCAGACATATATCTGTCAAGTACTGCAACTGGATTCTTCTCTTCTATAGCAAATCAACTCATAATAGATCAAAGACCTTAAAACATGACCTAAAACTTGGAAAGTACTGGGGGAAGAAATGTCCAAGTCCAGACATGCAATAAGTTGCTGAATAATACTCTAATAGCTAAGGAAACAGCAATATGAAATGACAAGAGAGATTCCATGGACACAAATAATTATGTATGGAAAGGAAAGCAACAAGGAGAGTTCTGTCTACAGAATTGGAGAAAACATACACCAATTCCTGATCTGAGACTAGACTATTTAGAATCCATACCTAGGGTGGGCTGTGCATAAATTTTCAGAAAAAGCATACATACAGAAACTTGAAAAATGAAACATCAGGATAACATATAACTCAGTCAGCACATGGGTAACTGAACTGAACTGTTCTTAAAGAGGTATAAACATCCAACAATGGCATAAAAAACATTCAGCATTTTCAGTCCTCAGGAAAATGCATATCCAGCTCCATTGATGTAGATTGTATACTTCCTTGTAAAGTCTAAGTCCTCACCTCAGTGTTCAGTCCCACAAAAATAAACAAACAAAGCTACATTGAAAATCCATCTCCATCTACTCAGAAAGAAGGTGAAAAAGGGAATAAACACACACAAATTATAGTGGAGATGCATGTTTAGGGAGCCCTACATGCAGTGGAAATATAAATTCATTCAATAACTAAATTTAATCACTAAGATGATTGCTATAAAGGTTCCTCAGCAAACTGTTGTACTGGATATACCATTCCTAAGTATCCCACGTGACCAAAGTCAGCATCCAATAGAGATGCCTGCATATCCACACTCAGGAGAGCACTGCCCACAATAGCAAAGTTATTAAATCAACTCACATGCTCATTAATATATGAATGAGTAAATTAAAATAGCATATATATATATTATATATGTATGTTTGTATCTATGTTTATGCACACACAATAGAGTATTATTGAACAAAAGAAATTATATCAATCTCAGAAAAATAGAATTGACAATCACTGTGTTAAACAAAGTATGTTGGAGTCAGAAAGACAAAACTGTTTTCCCTCTAATATAAAATCTGGACTAAAAAAAAAGTTGAGAAAAGAAAAGAGACTGCTTGGGCAGAAGAAAGGGGCCAGCAGAAGGGTGGACAAAAGCAGGAAATGGGGAATGCATGTGACATTGTTTATTATTTACCTATGAAAAAGATATACTAAAAGGAATGAAATAATGATGGGAAGAATCAAGTCATAAGTGACAATTTTCATTAACAAATAAACTTTCTGAAGAACTGAGGATATTGGTTGACTGACTGAACTCATGCATGGATGTCCCAAAAAGGAATCAAATATGTCAACGTAAAATTAGTGATTCAGATTACATTTCTCTTAAGTTGTGAAGAAAAGAGAAAGAAATCATCCATGACTACATGGCACAACCATGTTTACTCTCTTACCAGCAACATACATGGCACATGGGTAATGTTTACAGTCATGATAATATAAACACTAAGCTAGAGTATAAAGTTAGAGAGAATGAAGTTATAGCGAGGTTGTATATGTGCCCTAGAGAACGAAGGAAGTAATCTAGATGTTCAATATTTATTTCAAGTCAATACAGACAAATTACAAAATTTATCTGTAAACATTACCTCAGACTGTCACTCGCAAAATGAGAGAAGAGCCTATGCAAGCATATTGATGGGAAACATGAGGGCAAATTTCAAAGGTTCAACTAAATTATAGAGGTCAATCAGGGGAAAGGAGCTGGAATAGGGAGAACAATGGAACAACTCTGCCATGTTCTGTAGGATCCTATAAGGCAATTCAGCTATCATGCTTTGTAAACTGTACATATATGACCTTGATATACAATTCCAAAGACCCAACTGAGATGATTAAAACAATGATGTATACTGATATAATACTCAAACTAAGGATGTATTAACTATTTAAATCCTTATATGCATTTATTATTATCATTTTGTTTACATGATTTAAGATCAGGTTCATCCAAGGTAAAATATCCAATGAGTATTTTTTTTCACAGCCTTTTCCTTTAAAAGTTAAGGATGTAGACCAAAGTTGTTGCAACTACCTGGAATATTTTTGGAGCTGTCTTTAGAATTTCAAAGCCTGTGGCAAATTTCTTTAAATAACTTCAAAGGTGTCAATTCATGAGTTTAATATTGAAAAGAACCAGAAATTGTTTGGAAACACATCCTATTTAAGCAGTCACAGGCTAGATAAAGCTATTTTAGGTAAAAATCAAGGTATGACTAATGCAGCTGACTTTTTGGATGTCTTATGAATTAGCTGCTAAGCAGACTTTACAAAAGGACAGGATTCCAAAATCATGTTGTCTTTGAAGCACAATTATCACAACATTTGTGTGAAGAGGCCAGTCCCACAGAAACATCGAGGATATTCTGTATAAAGCATGCAAACCATATTTATAGTAGGTAACTGCAGGAGTGATGTCAAGGGGGAAAATCATGCCAGAGGAAACAATATAGACTGAGCATGATAATATTGCCTGTGCAGTTCCTCTCTGTTCTAAATCCAGGTAGAATTGACTCTCTTGAGCTGGAACAGATCTTCCCTCAGTGTAAATGACACACCAAGTAAACTTTGATTTGTCCCTGATTTGGTTGGACCTGCTATTAGTTGAATTATCTAAAATGGTTGGGGACAATTTTCATTAAAACTCTAACATTCCATGGCTGCAGAGATGGCTCCATGGTTTATGGCCCCCTGGCACTCAGGTGAGATGGTTCATAATCACCTGTAACTCAAACTCAAGGGTAAAGTAGAAGTCTACCCTTTTCACTTTTAAGGAGAAAGAGAGAGAGAGAGAGAGAGAGAGAGAGAGAGAGAGAGAGAGAGAGAGAGGGAACTTTTTTTTTACAGATACATTAGATGGTGGACAATGATTGGAAGGAATATCCACCTTTCTCTCATTTGGCCAACATTTCAAGTAAGGACTTTGCCATCTGCAGGTTAAATACGGAGTTGAGGATGGTGCAACCAGCAGCTGAATGATTGTCCATAGCACCACTACATTTTAAAAGTGTATTTTACAAATATTTCAAAACTGCATTTGTTGATGTAGTCTAGACTGCAAGAACTAATTCCCTGGATTTTTCAGCTCAATTAGAGGCACTAATTTCTGACACTTAAGAATGAATAGATGGCAGATAATAGATGGTAGATAGATAGATAGAAATAGATAATAGATAATAGATAATTGATAGATGATAGGGACAGATAGATTGAATACATAAACAGACAGACAGAGAGAGATGATAGGTACTTTTGAATCTTAGACCTTTGCATGAAAACTACATTTCTTCTGTTCCCAAGCTGACTTCCTCTCAGTATCCTAGAACTCAAGAGGCTTATACTACCTGTCTCTACCCTCTTAAAGGCAGATTTTTACCCAGCAGCCTTTTCTTTATTCCTTCTATGAAAAGTTGAAGGCTTCACACTGAGAAAATAAAGAGATAGTGTGAATATTTCTCATGATTTAAACTTCAGAACAAAGCTTGTATTAAAATTAGCATAGATTTTCCTCAAAAAACAAAAACACCCTAAAACCAAGAAATTGAACTGTTACATTATCCAGCTATCTCACTACTCTTTATGTATCCAGGGGAAAAATAACAGTGGGTTGAGGTACTAGTCATACTCTCATATTTATCTCAGTATTGTTCACAATCACTAAGGTATGAAATTAACCATGTCTTTGAAAGATTAGTGATTACAGAGAATATGCAATTATATGAATAAATAAATTCTTCATATTTATTAATATATAGTTAATGTATATTAGTAAGTTTATATATAAATAAAATACGTAATATCATAGATATTGAGACAACATTTGGTCATGAAAAGGTATGAAATTCTGCCATTGAAGGTAGCTGGAATAGAGCTGACAGATGTGCTTACCAACCTGGGCACAGGAAGATAAAAATTGCATGTTTTTACATGCAGAAGCTACTACGTGAATCTCAAAGCAGTAGAGAATACTGTAGTTGTTTCCAGATGCCTTTGGAAAAATGATGGTGGATGGGCACACTATCCAGATGGACAGAAGGCATTAGCATCTAATATTCTATTTAGCACAAATGAGACAACCAGGCTTAAACAATAGTTGAATGAGTTAAAAAAAAAAAAACTGGCAGAGGGAATTTTGAAGGTTCCTACTACAAAGAAACCATAAATGCCTGAGGTGAAAAATATACCTGTTGCCCTGACCTGACCACACATAAGATTTATGTATTAACATATCTCATTGTTTAAACATGAGCAATCACTATATATTAGTTAAAAGTAATTATATAAGTCAATAATAAAATGAGATTTGTCTTTTTTAGTATTTTTCCCTTGTACGTTTGTCTAACATGACAGTGTATATCTTTGATTAAATTAGATATCTCCAAGCTCCAATACATTAAGCAGTAGTATATTAGCCTAAAATAACTGATTGTGAAATTTTCAGAAAAATTTCACAGCATTTTAAAAATATAACCATTAGTAGAGTTAAACTAAACTTACCATTAGGGCCAGAGAGATAGCTCAGCTGGTGAAGTGCATAAGAACTGAACCCTGTAAAGACGAGAAAAGCAAGCCTGATGTGGAGGCACATACGTGTAGTTCCAGTGTGCTGGGGAAGTAGGGTCAGGAGTATGCCTGGGTTCATTGGCCAGTCAACCTAGCCTGTTGGCAAGTTGCAGGCTAATGAGAAACCTTAACTCAAAAAAACAAGGTGAGGTCAGCAAGAGGGCTCACTGGACATAGGTGCTTGCTGCCAAGTGTGGGGACCTGAAGTCAATACAAAGTATGCACATGGTGGAAGGAAAGAGCCAACTCCTGTAAACTGTCTTCTAACCTCCACATGAGCATACTATACCATGTGCATGTACACATGAGTGTGCATACAAGAATATAGAATCAAATCAATTATACTAAAAGCAAGGGTAAAGAAAAGTGAAGCATTGGCTGGGCGTGGTGGCACACGCCTTTAATCCCAGCACTTGGGAGGCAGAGGCAAGCAGATTTCTGAGTTCAAGGCTAGTCTGGTCTACAAAGTGAATTCCAGGACAGCCAGGGCTATACAGAGAAACCCTGTCTTGGAGAAAAACAACTAGCTTACTCTCTTACTCTTGCGTCTCTCTCTCGCGCCTCCTGCCAAAAAACTCCTTCCTCTTATAAGACATCCAGACTATCTGGGACACTATGAAAAAACTGAATCTAAGAATAGTAGGAATATCTGGGCAGTGGTGGCGTGGCGTGGCGTGGCCCACGCCTTTAATCCAAGCACTCGGGAGGCAGAGGCAGGCAGATTTCTGAGTTCGAGGCCAGCCTGGTCTACAGAGTGAGTTCCAGGACAGCCAGGGCTATACAGAGAAACCCTGTCTTGAAAAACAAACAAACAAACAAACAAACAAACAAAAAGGTGAAGCACATGCCTGCAATCCCAGCTTCTAGGAGAGTAAGGTAGGAGGACTGAGAATTCGAGGACAGCCTGGGCTCCAGACTCTCTCAGAACAAAACCAAAACAATTAATATTAAATACTCAGGATCACTTCAGATCCCATTGCAGATGTGTTCCTTCTGGTTCCAGTCTTATGTGCACAAGAGCAATACCGTGGACTATTATACAGTTTAGGTTTTTGCACTCTGGTTCAGGTTTATCATGTTCTTAGTAGCTTGTAAGAAATCTGGTCTGATGTATTTCACTGAACACTACACAATGAATGTTTTTTGCTATTTTGTTTGTTTTGTTCTTTTAGATCCTGTTTCCTGTTATCAAACCTTTGTTAACATACCAGTAGTGGTAGAGGAAAAAAAAACCCTCAATGATTAGAATTTCTATATTCTAGAAATGAAGGACCCCTTCTTAAATTAGACTTTCTTATTTAAGCTATATGAAACACGTTGGTTTGTTTGTTTTAGTTTCTGTTATTGTAACTTTGCCAACTAGTGAATTATTTCAAAATTATTTAGAATTTTTTTAAATAAAAAGCAAACTGTTCAGTGCATTGCTCTTTTAAGTAGTTAAAATATAGTTCCAAGAAGATATGCTTGGAATTTAATTAATACAAAAGAAGTGTACATTAAAGTGCTGATTATTTTTAAAAGAAAGTGTATTAACAGAGAAGATTAGGTGGAGGTAGCTAAGCAGGAAAGACTTCCGGGGTAGCAAGATATTTCCTCTGGCCAGTGTACTGTTTTTACTTGGTACTGAGATCTTGAAGTCAGAGATTAGCATACAAAGAAGAAAAGGGCATTAATAACAAACTGATATGCATTATAAATCAGCAGGGTTTTGTGAATTAGAGACAGACAGCATGGGAAGGTGAAAAGAAGAGAATCAGGAGAAGCCATGAAAAGTAGGAACATGGAGATTCAATGTGAAGTAGTCAGTGCTGCTCAGCTCAGGCCTTAGGCTTTCTGGTCCAAAGTAATGAGTCATTTGAATGAGACTTAGTCTTTTTTTTTTAGACTCCATGTTCCAGGGCTGGAGAGATGGCTTAGTGGTTAAAGACGTTCAATACCCAGTAACCACATGGCAATTCACAACTGTTTGTAAATCCAGCTCCAAGGATCTGGCATCTTTATACAGATATACTTATAAAATGGAAAAAAAAATCACTAAAAGTAAGAAAAGAATTCATGTTTCTTTTATATATTAAGTTTTGAATGTGGGCATCTTCTTTAGATTTACAAGATAATCTTTCAGTCTTTGTATCCAGTTTACTCACAAGTGTATTATACCAGGATAATATATTCCACACAAGTAAGAGCAAATGGTGATACAGTGTTATTAACCCAACTCTGGGCCCCATTGAGATTTCTTTAATTACTTAATGTCTTCTCTGTTCAGGATTCAATCCAGGATATCTCTGCTCATTCTAGAGTCTTCTTAGGCCCACCTAGACTGTGATAGTTTTCAGACTTTCCCCTTTTTGATGATATTGGCAGTTTTCTGGAGTTACTAGTATTTTGAAGAAGTCCATCCTTAGACTGCTACTATAAAGTTTGGAGAGCAACAGAAGCAAAGTACCATTGCAAACCCTTTATAAGGCACAGTGTAGGCCACAGCTAAGAAACGAGTGGGGTTTGCATCTCTTAGAGAAAAGTATAAGTCAATTAATTTGAATTCCTACATACAGGAGATTTAGATATTTAGATATGTAGCCAGTTTATGTTAGTATAGACTCATGTTAGCCAATTTGGGATGCGTTTGAATAACTGCTTTGTCCTCTTGGCACATGTCCACGATGGTTTGTTTTGATATGGGTTGTTTGAGCATGGCTTACTTTCTGGAAGTACAGGATGTTCCGGGGTCATCTTGGGTTTTTCCTGCCCAAATCCCAGAGTTGGTCATCTCTCTAGATAGCTCTTCCACCTCTATTTGGAAGATAATACTAAAAGGTCTGGACACTTGGAACACTCATTACTGTTGTATTATCCTACTTCAGGTATGTGTGTAGTTTGCATTTGCATTTTCTATGGTGAGTAAGGATACTGAACATCTCTTTGCTTCTTAGTCATTTGTGTTTTCTCTTTTAAGGATTCTCTGTTTAGATCTACATGTTTAGTTTTAGACTCTGGGACAAGGAATTGAGGTGCACATTTTATATGTATCAAAGCAGACCTGGCGTCCAGGTTCTCCCAGTTTCCCTCAGTCCCTACCTGGCATACCCTGCCCCCAACGCTGAACTTTCCAGTCCAGGGGGATGTGCCTCTCTCTCTCTCTCTCTCTCTCTCTCTCTCTCTCTCTCTCTCTTTCTTTCTTTCTCTCCTGCTGTCTTGTCTCTCCTGCTGTTTATTCTTCTCTCTTCTTACCTTCTGTGTGAATGCTCTTTCTTTGTCCACCGTTCCCAAGGCAATTTCCCTGGTCTCCTTTCTTGGGGCCAGTGAATGTGCCCACCTGAGAACTGCTTCCCAATAAACCTTTAATATAGCCTTTAATATAATTAAATATATAGCCTTTAATATAGTATAATTTGGCTTGAATTGGCTCATTTTATCTGCAGAGGACTAACATCACTATAACTTGTTTTTAGATTGGGTTAGGTTTTTTGATCTGTCTTGCTTTAGTTCTTTATATATTTTAGATATTAGCCCTCTATCATACTTATAGTTGATAAAAAATCTTTCCCATTCTGTAGCCTGCCTCTTTGTCATAAGGATGGTGTCCTTACAAAAGCTTTTAAGTTTCATGAGGTTTCGTTTATTAGTTGTTGATCTTGGTGCCTGTGCTATTGATATTCAGTTCAGAAAGTCTTTTCTTGTGCCAATGATCTCAAAACTATTTCTCACTTTCTCTATATCAGAGTCAATGTAACTGGTCTTATGCTAAGATCATTGATACATTTCGAGTTGAGTTTTGAGAAGTATGAATCTATTTGTATTCTTCTACAGGTAGCCATCCAGTTTGACCAACATTTGTCTTTTCCCAGTATATATTTCTGGTTTCTTTATTTAAAAAGGTCCAGTATCCATAGGTGTATAGATTTATTTCTGGATCTTCAACTCTATTTTGTTGATTAATATGTCTGTTTTTACACCAATATCATGCTGTTTGTATAACTGTAGCTGTTAGCATGTTTGCATTCCTTCTAGGCTCTGCTCAATGGTTGCTATACACTCTTTGACCCTTATCTCCCTTTCCCTCTCCCTCTTTTTCTCTGACTTTCTCTGTACCCTCTCTTTGATGCTCTCCTTCACTGCAAAAAAGAAAGAAAGAAAGAAAGAGAGAGAGAGAGAGAGAGAGAGAGAGAGAGAGAGAGAGAGAAAACAGTTTCCTTGGAGAGGGGTGGGAACTGTACTTATTTATGTATATAAGGATAGATATTTACAATGTAGTTAGAGACTGTGCTCCTCAGCCTTGGGTAGCTGGTTTGGTTTCCAGTCCAGACATGATTTACTTATTGTTGGAAGATCTTAAATACACTGTGGCTTTTTTGTCTTCTATTTTTTCTTTACATTTGAGCCTGGTCTAGAATGTCAATTACATGAAATTATATAATACAGATCCTTTTTAGAATGGCTTCTGTCAGTTAATGATATGCATTTACATGGTATTCTTGTATTTTCATGACTTGTTAGCTCATTCTTGTCTGCTGGTAATCAGTATTAAGTTGTGCAGATATACAACAGTTTGTTCATTATTTATCAGAAGAGATTTATCAGTAATACGAGGTATTAAACCTAGAACATTATACATGCTAAGCAAGCACTCTACCATTGAAATATATTCAACATCTTCATTTTTAACTTAAAAAAAAAACAAAGCAACAACAACCAAAAACATTAAGGTAGTTATACAGATAAATCAGCATAAATAAGAGCACTTGCTCCTTTTCCAGAGGACCTAAGTTGGCACCCACATGTTAGCTCAAAATCAATTGTGACTCTAGCTCCAAGAGATCTAATGTCCTCTTCTAGCCTCTGACCATACTCACTTTTATAAATTAAAATTTAAAGAAAGAAAGAAAGAAAGAAAGAAAGAAAGAAAGGAAGGAAGGAAGGAAGAAAGAAAGCTTCATCCATTTACATGCAAATTTTATCATTTGTTTCCAGGTGAAAACATTTGCAAGTATATGGTATCTTGAGTAAGGTAAGGTAGACCAAGAAAGACAAATATTTCATATTCTCATTCATATGTAGATGTTAGACTTAAATCTTCAGATTAGTGTGTTTAATTTGGAGTATCTGTAGAATCCAGGAAACTAGAAAGGGATTATTTGTATGGAGGGGGAAAAAGATCTTAAAGGAACTGAGTAGTAGATCAGGAGATATGGTGGAGAAAAAGAAAGTAATGTGTATCAAGATTTAAGTTAGGAGGATAGTAGAGTCTTGCAGAGTAGAGAATTGGAGGAAGACATTTGAAAAAGCCATGTGAAAACTTAATTTTATATATACATATATGTATATATAAAATCTATGTGTATGTACATGTTGATATACATTATGCATAGATGGATTTAATTGGAGTCATACTACCCATAGGATTATGCTCATCCCAGAAGCCATAGGTCTCCAAATAAAAAGCTTAGTGCCAGATTTAGGTTACCTTCCCTCAAATTGTTTGTCTGATACATACCAGCCACCCCCAAAACAATGCGGGTTATTACCATTGTTCTTAGTTGCCCATCAGAATCTGATGATAAGAAGGAATTGTTGAATATACCACAACATTGATCACAGGACACGGAAAGAATAAGTATTTATTAAGCTTCTTCGGTATTGGCAGGCCCTCAAAGTGATGAAACATGTTATGCAAGCTGCCAGAGAGCAGCCAGGCATCAAGATTCTGGTGAAACTCAGAATTGTGAACTGCAATAAGGACCAGTGTGGCACGACGTGTCCATAGGTTCAACGGTGGGATGAATGTTACGGTGGGGACAACCAGCTGCTTGGTTATTGGATTTAAGTCTGGCTATATAGACCTCTTGCTATACAGAGGGCGTTCGTGCCTGGTACTGTAAGTCTGGTCAAGAACCTGTGAATAGGAGCAGGCAGGCACCAGGAAGGAACCCTATTATATTATTTTGCAAAATGGAACGTCTTAGAATTTCTAGTGCTGTGATAAAAATACAATAACCAAAATAAATGGGGGGAAGGAAGGGTTTATTTCATTTTACTGGTTGGAATCTATCCTCCAGAGATGTCAGAAGAGGAACTTCAGGCACAAAACTCGAGGTAGGAATTCTTGTTGTCTTCAGGCATCTGCTCTCATTTCCTCCCTTTGGGGACCCCCTTTTCAAATGCCTCTAGCTTGTATCAAGTTGCCATAAAACTTGGTAGCATGTGGCTGTAATATTACGCTGCCCTAAGAATTTGTATCTCCCTACTGGTAGATTCCAGTAGCTCTCACACCTAATCAGAAAAGTTTTCCTGTGTTGTAGATGACAATAAAAGCAGAAACTCACAACCAGTAATATAATTATAGAGTGAGTGACTGTGAAGTTCTCAGCCACCAATGGGACACCTATATCGTACCACTTCTTCAGTGTTCAGGTCCATTATAAAAAGAAGAGGATTGATTGTAAGAACCAGAGATTATGAAGGACTCCAACTATACAGTGTCTTCTGGTCATGGCAGGATTGTTAGACTAATGAGTTCACTTCAGCTGTGGCTATCTGCACAAAACCCATAAAAGATCAAGCCAATTCTATATGGAATTAGTAATGATCATGAACTCTGTCTCTGTCATGGTTACTATTCCTGTAAAGAAACATAATGAGCAAAAGTATGCTCTGGAGGAAAGGGTATATTTGGCTTACACACAGCAAAAGTTCATTATCAAAGGAAGTCAGGACAGGAACTCAAGCAGTGTAGGGACCTGGAGGCAGGAATTGGTGCATAGGCTATGGAAGGATACTGCTTGCTCAGCCTACTTTCTCCCAGAGCCACCATCCAAGGGATGACACCACCCACAATGTGCTGGACTCTCCCTCATCAATCACTAATTAAGAAAATGCCCTAGAGCCAGATCTCATGGAGGCTTTTTTTCAGTTGGAGTTGACTCTTTTCAGATAACTCTAGATTGTGGGTCAGACTGACAAAGAAGTACCTAGCACAAACCCCCACCCTAATTGGAGAGCTATAGATATTTGATGGCTTCCGAGGAAGTGAGAGAAAATTTTCTTCAACAGTTGTGGCTTCTGGCAGGTTCACCACAGATGCTGCTATATACAGAATATATGGACAGCACAAATTAAAGTCAATGAGCTATTAAATTTGAGGGAGGGAGGAAAAGAGAGAGAGAGGAAGAGAGAGAGAGAGAGAGAGAGAGAGAGAGAGAAGAAAGTTGGAAGTTGGGTGGGATAAGGAGGTGCAGTAGGTCTGAGAGAAGCTGAGGGTAGATATGGACAAAATACATTGTAAAAATTGTTCAATGGATTAAAATATTTTTAAATATTTACTTAACTTAAAAACCAACTAAGCAAAACCACTTCTAATTTCTTTAAAATTTGGGTGTGTGCTTTTTAAAATTTGTTTTGTCTTTGAGGTTATAATACAACAGTATCCTTTCCTCCTTCCTTTCTGCCCTCCAGCCCCTCTCATATAACTCCATCTTTGCTCCTGTTCCATGGTGTCATTTTCTTTAATTGCTCTTACATATGTATGTATATGTACAATCTGCTTAGTCTGTATTATCTTACTCGTATTTGTGTTTTCATGGATGACCAGTAGATATTGAAAACCAATTCGTGTGCTCTCCTCTAGGGAAGACTATTTCTTTGCAGTCAGCATTCCTTAGTGTGTAGTAACTTGGATAAGCCTGAGGTCTTTTAACCTGTGTATATTGCTGTCATCCTTGTTTGGAAATTATATTAGTGGCACTTCCGGGATGGTCCCTCTCTATCATTTCTTGGAGACACAATCTTATTTCAAACTTCCTGTTCTGATAGCTTATAGAATCTGTCTACTTTTCTCTTCGGCAGTGATACCTGAGCCTTAGATGGAGGAGTTATGGTGTAGATGAATCAGTTGGGACTTAGAACTCCAGCTGTTCAATCTGGTCCATTCGGGTATTTTGTAACAGTCTCCATTGATGCAAAGAGAAGTTCCTTTGATGAGAACTAAGAACTATACGTATCTGTAAGTATAAAGATAACAACCTAGATTTCTATCCCAGGTCTCTCAGAGACCAAGTCACACAAGAGAGCATGCAGGAGAAGCAACAGAACTTCTTGAACAGGGTCCCTTCAGGCCTTCATCCTCAGCTAGGAGGCAGAGCTGAGAACCAGACCTCTGGGTACTTTCCCCAAAGAGTGGGGTCTGCATCCAGAGAGAGTGCTGACCCCAGGACTCAGGGGAGAGCACCATCTTGTATCCCAGGTCTCTCAGAGACCAGTCTGCACAGAAGAGCTTGCAGGCCACAAAAGCAACAGAGCTTCTTGGACAGGGTTCCTTCGGGCCTTCAGAGAGAAGGTGGATCTGAGCTCCATACCTCTGTGCACCTTCCTTGCAAGAGAAGAGCATGCCTGCAGAGAGTGCTCTGACCACTGGGACTGGAGAGAGAGTTAGACTCCCAAGAGTGCTGACAGAGGCTAACAGAATCACAGGAGGAAAAGATCTAGACAGAGACAGCTAGAACATATAACACCAGAAATTACCAGATGGCAAAAGGCAAACATAACAATCTAACTAAAAGAAACCAAGACCACTTGGCATCATCAGAACACAGTACTCCCACCACAGTCAGTCCAGGATACCCCAACACACCAAAAAAGCAAGATTCAGATTTAAAATCATATCTCATGATGCTGGTAGAGGATTTTAAGAAGGGCATTAATAACTCACTTAAAGAAATACAAGAGAACACAGCTAAACAGGTAGAAGTCCTTAAAGAGAAAGCACGAAAATCCCTTAAAGAATTACAGGAAAACACAAACAGGTGTTGGAATTGAACAAAACCATTCAAGATCTAAAAAATGGAAGGAGAAACAATAAAGAAAACCCAAAGGCAGACAACACTGAAGATTGAAATCCTAGGGAAGAAATCAGGAACCATAGATGCGAGCATCAGCAACAGAATACAAGAGAGAATCTCAGGTGCAGAAGATTCCATAGAAAACATGAACACAACAATCAAAGAAAATGCAAAATGCAAAAAGGTCCTAACTCAAAACATCCAGGAAATCCAGGACACAATGAGAAGACCAAACATAAGAATAATAATAAGTATAGATGGGAATGAAGATTTTCAATTTAAAGGGCCAGCAAATATCTTCAACACAATTGTACTGGCTAGTTTTTCGTCAACTTGACATAGGTTGGAGTTATCACAGAGAAAGGAGTTTCAGTTGGAGAAATGCCTCCATGAGATCCAGCTGTAAGTCATTTTCTCAATTAGTGATCAAGGGGGAAAGGCCCCTTGTGGGTGGACCATCTCTGGGTTGGTAGTCTTGGGTTCTATAAGAAAGAAAGCTGAGGTGGAATCTCAGGGTTGTTTTGATTTTCTAAGATCAAAAATTCAGGTGACAGCAGATGCTGGCATGGATGTGGAGAAAGAGGAACGTTCCTCCAATGTTGGTGGGACTGCAAGCTTGTACAACCAATCTGGAAATCAGTCTGGCGGTTCCTCAGAAAATTGGACATAGTACTACCAAAAGATCCAGCAATACCTCTACTGGGCATATATCCAGAAGATGTTCCAACTGGTAATAAGGACACATCCTCCACTATGTTCATAGCAGCCTTATTCATAATAGCCAGAAGCTGGAAAGAACCCAGATGTCCCTCAACAAAGGAATGGATACAGAAAATGTAGTACATTTACACAATGGAGTACTATTAAAAACAATGAATTTATGAAATTCCTAGGCAAATGGATTGATCAGGAGTGTATCATCCTAAGTGAGGTAACCCAATCACAAAAGAACTCACATAACATGTACTCACTGATAAGTGAATATTAGCCCAGAAACTTTGATTACCCAAGATACAATTTGCAAAACACACGAACCTCAAGAAGAATGAAGACCAAAGTGTGGACACTTTGTCCCTTCTTAGAATTAGGAACAAAGCACACATTGAAGGAGTCACAGAGATCAAATGTGGAGCTAAGACAAAAGGATGGACCAAACAGTGACGGCTGCTTCTGGGGACCCATCCCATAATCAGCCACCAAATGCAGACACTATTGCATACGCCAGCAAGATAGTGCTGAAAGGGCACTGATATAGCTGTCTCGTGTGAGGCTATGCCAGTGCCTGGCAAACACAGAAGTGGATGCTCACAGTCAGCTATTAGATGGAACACAGGGTTCCCAATAGATGAACTAGAGAAAGTACCCAAGGAGCTAAAGGGTCTCCAACCCTATAGGTGGAAGAACAATATGAACTTAACAGTACCCCCAGAGCTCATGTCTCTAGCTGCATATGTAGCAGAAGATGGCCTAGTTGGCCATCATGGGAAGAGAGGCTGCTTGGTCATGCAAACCTTATATGCCCCAGTACAGGGGAATGCCATGATGTGGGCGTGGGTGGGTAGGGGAGCAGGGTGGGGGATAGGGGAGGATATAGGGGACTAGCATTTGAAATGTAAATGAAGAAAATATGTAATAAAATTGGGAAAAAAAAGAAAGCAAGATGAGCAAGCCAGGAGAAGCAAGCCAGTAAGTAATATCCCTCCATGGCTCTGCATCAGCTCCTGCTTCCTGACCTGCTTGAGTTCCAGTCCTGACTTCCTTGCTGTTGCACAACAGTGACTAAGACAACAATTATAGAAGAAAACTTTCCTAACATAAAGAAAGACATGCCCATGAACATACAAGAAACCTACAGAACTCCAAATAGACTGAACCAGAAAAGAAATTCTTCCCAACACATAATAATCAGAGCAAAAAGTGCTCTAAAAAAGACAGAATATTAAAAGCAATAAGGGAAAAAAGTCAAGTAAGATATAAAGGCAGACCTATTAGAATTACACCAGACTTCTCACCAGAGACTATGAAAGCCAGAAGATCTTAGGCAGATGTTAAACAGACCCTAAGAGAACACAAATGCCAGGTCAGGCTACTATACCCAGCAAAACTCTCAATTATCATAGATGAAGAAACCAAAGTATTCCATGGCAAAAACCAAATTCACACAATATTTTTTGACAAATCCAGGCCTTCAAAGGATAATAAAGGAAAACTCCAACACAAGGAGGGAAATTACACCCTAGAAAAAGCAAGGAAGTAATCCTTCACCAAACCTAAAAGAAGACAGCCGCAAGAACAGAATCTGAAATCTAACAACAAAAATAACAAGAAGCAACAACTTTTCCTTAATATCTCTTAATATCAATGGACTCAATTCACAAATAAAGAGACATAGACTTACACACTGGCTACATAAATAGGACCCAATATTTTGTGCATACAGGAAACCCAACTCAGGGACAAAGACAGACACTACCTTAGAGTAAAAGATTGGAAAACAATTTTCCAAGAAAGTAGTCTGAAGAAACAAACTGGAGTAGCCATTCTAATATCAAATAAAATCAAATTCCAACCCAAAGTTATCAAAAAAGACAAGGAGGAGCACTTGATGGTAATCAAAGGTAAAATCTTTCAAGATGAATTCTCAATTCTGAATATCTATGCTCCAAATGCAAGGACACCCACATTCATTAAAAAAAAAATAGTAAACCTCAAAGTACACATTGCACCTCAAATGATTCTAGTGGGAGACTTTAACACCCCACTCTCACCAATGGACAGATCCTCGAAAGAGAAACTAAACAGAGATACATTGAAACTAGCAGAAGTTATGAAACAAATGGATTTAACAGATACCTACAGAACATTTTATCCTAAAACAAAAGGATATATGATCTTCTCAGCACCTCAGGTAGCTTCTCCGAAATTGATAATACAATCAGTCACAAAACAGGCCTCAATAGATACCTAAATATTGAAATTATCTCATGTATCCTATCAGATCACCTCAGACTAAGACTGATCTTCAATAACAACATAAATAATAGAAAGCCAACATTCACGTGGAAGCTGAACAACACTCCACTCAATGATAACTTGGTCAGGAAGAAAGAAAGAAAGAAAGAAAGAAAGAAAGAAAGAAAGAAAGAAAGAAAGAAAGAAAGAAAGAAAGAAAGAAAGAGAGAGAGAGAGAGAGAGAGAGAGAGAGAGAAAGAAAGAAAGAAAGAAAGAAAGAAAGAAAGAAAGAAAGAAAGAAAGAAAGAAAAGACTTTTTAGAATTTAATGAAAATGAAGCCACAACATACCCAAACTCATGGAACACAATGAAAGCAGTCCTAAGAGGAAAACTCATAGCTCTGTGTGCTGCCAAAAAAAAACTAGAGAGAGCATACACTAGCAGCTTGACAGCACACCTAAAAGCTCTAAAACAAAAGGATGCAAATTCACTCAAGTTGAGTAGAAGCCAGGAAATAATCAAACTCAGGGCTGAAATCAACCAAGTGGAAACAAAAAGAACTATTCAAAGAATCAACCAAACCAGAAGCTGTTTTTTTGAGAAAATCAACAAGATAGATAAACCCTTAGCCAGACTAACTAGAGGGCATAGAGAGAGTAATTAACAAAATCAGAAATTAGAAGGGTGACATAACAACAGAAGCTGAGAAAATCCAAAACACCATCAGATCCTACTATAAAAGGCTATACTAAACAAAACTGAAAAACCTGGATGAAATGGACAATTTCCTAGACAGATACCAGGTACCAAAGTTAAATCAGGATTAAATTAACAATCTAAACAGGCCCATAGCCTCTAAAGAAATAGAAGCAGTCATTAATAATCTCACAACCAAAAAAAAAAAAAAGCCCAGGACCAGATGGGTTTAGTGAAGAGTTCTATCAGACTTTCAAAGAAGACCTAATTTCAATATTCCTCAACCTATTCCACAAAGTAGAAACAGAAGGGACTCTACCCAATTCATTCTATGAAGCCACAATTACTCTGATACCTATTCCACACAAAGACCCAACAAAGAAAGAGAACTTCAGACCAATTTCCCTTATGGATATAGATGAAAAAATACTCAATAAAATCCTCCGCAAACCAAATCCAAGAACACATCAAAACGATCATCCATCATGAGCTTCATCCCAGGGATTCAGGGATGGTTTAATATTTGGAAATCTATCAACATAATCCACTATATAAACAAACTCAAAGACAAAAACCACATGATCATCTCATTAGATGCTGAGAACGCATTTGACAAAATCTAAAATGCCTTTCTGATAAGTCTTGGAAAGATCAGGAATTTAAGGCCGATACCTAAACATAATCAAAACAATATACAGCAAACCAGTAGCCAATATCAAACTAAATGGAACGAAATTTGAAGCAATCCCATTAAAATCAGGGACTAGACAAGGCTGCCCATACTCTCCCTACCTATTCAATATGGTACTTGAAGTCCTACCCAGAGCAATTACACAACAAAAGGAGGTCAAGGGGATACAAATTGGAAAGGAAGAAGTCAAAATACCATTCTTTGCAGATGATATGATAGTATATATAAGTGACCCTAAAAATTACACCAGAGAACTCCTAAACCTGATAAACAGCTTCAGTGAAGTACCTGGATATAAAATTAACTCAAGTAAATCAGTTGCCTTTCTCTACACAAAGGATAAACAGGCTGAGAAAAAAAATAGGGAAACAACACGCTTCACAATAGTCACAAATAATATAAAATACCTTGGGGTGACTCTAACTAAGGAAGTGAAATTTCTGTATGATAAGAACTTCAAGTCTCTGAAGAGTGAAATCGAAGGTCTCAGGAGATCTCCCATGCTCGTGGATTGGCAGGATTAATATATTCAAAATGGCTACTCTGCCTAAAGCAATCTATAGATACAGTGCAATCCCCATCAAAATTCCAACTCAATTCTTCACTGAATTAGAAAGGGCAATTTGCAAATTCTTCTGGAATAACAAAAAACCTAGGATAGCAAAAGCTATTCTCAATGATGAAAGAACCTCTGGTGGAATCACCATGCCTGACCTCAAGCTGTACTACAGAGCAGTTGTGCTAAAAACTGCATGGTACTGGTACAGCAACAGACAGATAGATCAATGGAATAGGATCGAAGACCCAGAAATGAACCCACACACCTATGGTCACTTGATCTTCAACAAGGGAGCTAAATCCATCTAGTGGAAAAAAGAGAGCATTTTCAACAAATTGTGCTGACTCATCTTCTGGTTATAATGTAGAATGCTAATTGATCCATTCTTATCTCCTTTCACTAAGATCAAGTCTACATGTATCAAGGAACTCCACATAAAACCAGAGACACTGAAACTTAGAGTGGAGAAAGTGGGGAAAAGTCTCAAAGATTTGGGAACAGGGGAAAAATTCCTGAACAGAACAGCAATGGCTTGTGCTGTAAGATTGAGCATCAACAAATGGGACCTCATAAAATTGCAAAATTTCTGTAAGGCAAAAGGTACTGTCAATAAAACAAAAAGGCCACCAACAGATTGGGAAAGGATCTTTAAATCAGATAGGAGACTAATATCCAATATATACAAAGAGCTCAATAAGCTGGACTCCTGAAAATCAAATAAACCTATTGAAAAATGGAGTACAAAGCTAAACAAAGGAGTCTCAACTGAGGAATACCAAGTGACTGAGAAGCACTTGAAAAAATGTTCAACATCCTTAATCATCAGGGAAATGTAATCAAAACAACCATGAGATTCCACCTCACACCAGTCAGAATGGCAAAGATCAAAATTTCAGGTGAAAGCAGATGCTGGTGAGGATGTGGAGAAAGAGGAACACTCCTCAATTGCTCGAGGGATTGCAAGCTGGTACAACCACTCTGGAAATCAGTTTGGCAGTTCCTCAGAAAATTGAAAATAATGCTACCAGAGGATCTAGCAATACCTCTCCTGGGCATATACCCAAAATATGTTCCAACTGGTAATAAGGACACATGCTCCACTATGTTCATAGCAGCCTTATTTATAATAACCAGAAGCTAGAAAGAACCCAGATGTCCTTCAACAGAGGAATGGATACAGAAAATGTGGTACATTTCTACAATGGAGTACTACACAGCTATTAAAAACAATGAATTTATGAAATTCTTAGGCAAATGGATGGATATGGAGGATATCATCCTTAGTGAGGTAACACAATCACAAAAGAACTCACATGATATTCACTCACTGATAAGTGGATATTAGCCCAGAAACTTAGAATACCCAAGATACAATTTGCAAAACAGATGAAAGTCAAGAGGAAGAAAGACCAAAGTGTGGACATTTTGCTCCTTCTTAGAATGGGGAACAAAATACCCATAAAAAGAGTTACAGAGACAAAGTTTGGAGCTGAGATGGAAGGAAAGACCATCCAGAGACTACCCCACCCAGGGATTCATCCCATAAAAAGCCACCAAACCCAGACACTATTGCATATACCAGCAAAATTTTGCTGACAGGACCCTGATATAGCTATATGAGGCTATACCAGTGGGTGGTAAATACAGCAGTGGATACTCACAGTAATCTATTGGATGTAACGCAGGGCGCCCAATAAAGGAGATAGAGAAAGTATCCAAGGAGCTAAAGGGATTTGCAGCCCCATAGGAGAAACAACAATATGAACTAACCAGTACCCCCAAGAGTTTGTGTCTCTAGTTGCATATGTAGCAGATGATCGCCTAGTTGGCCATCAATAAGAGGAGAGGCCCTTTGTCTTGTGAAGATTATATGCCCCAGTACAGGAGAATGCCAGTGCCATGAAGTGGGTTTGTGAGCAGGGTGAGGGGAGGGTAGACAGGACTTTCAGGTAGCATTTGAAATGTAAATGAAGAAAATTTCTAATTAAAAAAAAAGATAACAACCAAGAATGTATTTAGGGGTTATGCTGGTTTAATAAAGTAGTGGTTGTGGATGGATTCTCCTCTAAGGTCTGCTACTTCCCTAGCCCTGAGGAATTGGCTAGGTTTTCAGTACCAGGCTAGATCCTTCTCTTGCAGAGTGGATCTAAGTCCATTTAGAGATCTTTTGGTTACCAAAGATACGTGTGGCACTATTATACCCTTAGGGTTATCAAACCATGCTGGTCATTGTGATTTAAAGTCACCATAGATAGGTAGGACTGTTGTATGCTTCCTTCCCTTAGAAGTTTGTGTGGTACCTTCTGGTACCATGAAAGTTAGTCATTAGGGGGAAGTCTTATGTCTCAGATACAGGTCGTATGGATCCTGTCTTTGAAGTGCAAAGTGCCTTCAGCTGTAGGAACTTATTTTCAACTTCTGCCAGGCAATCATTGACAATAGAAATATCCTATAATGTTTTGGAAGTCTCGTGGACAACTGTTACCTATAACTGGAAAGAGGACTCCTCAAACTTTGTGTTGGGGCTTGTTTATTTTGTTTTTGTTGTTTGTTTGTTTGTTTGGTTGGTTTTGACAGTCTATGACTTAGGGGCACAGCCACTAGAAATTTTTCATTTAAACTATGTTCATGTATATGCAGACTTACATACATTACATGTATTTTCAAGTATACAGTTAATACTATGATTTCTTATAACTTTTTCAGACATCCTTTCTGATGGTATCTTCCTCTCCCCATCTGTATTTATCTCCTTCCCCTTCTCTAATTAGAGCCCACCCTTTTCCACTTACCCTTCAGATCACTTGAACCTCAACATCACATGTTTTCTTTCATCTGATATGCCTAGCTCCAAATCTTTAAGTGTGAGAATATAACCTTGAGTAAGTGTACATTTCTTTTTAACACAGTCTTTTCATAGGAAGGGCAAATGTGTCAGCTGGATTCTTTCTTTCTCCATTTCTTTCATAGCTGTAGTCATATATTGGCCCTATTATACACTGTTGGCTATTTTCATAATCCTTCAATACTCTGTCTCACCTTTATACATACTATTGTAGACTGCTTCCAAGGGTCTAGTTCCCACATTTTTAAATGTGAGAAATAAAATAGCCCCTTCATTGCTGCTTCATGAGAGTCCACACAGAGGTAAAATTTCTTCCTTTTCTTTCTTTAAAAACATTATTCTACTTAACTTGAGCTATATTTCAAATATTTTAGAGCTGCTTGACCTACTTTCTAGGCTCCCATTTATTATCCTGGTATGTACTTTTAAGGTTTTGTTTAGAAAACTGATTCCTAAACTTTGGTATATATCAGAATCTCAGATAAAGAATATAGTGGCCCGGATTCATTAAATTAGGATAGGACCTGGGCCTTGGTATTTTTATCAAGATCCCCAGATATTTTTGATTACACTAAAGTTTGAGAACCACTGGGTTGGCTTTTAGAGGAAAGGTGAAAGTGAGGCAGTCCTCTCCAGCTGAGGACCACTCTAACCCTGAATAGGGAACACATCATTCTGTCTAGACACTGACAATAGCTTCAGAGGCCAGGGCCACTTTCCTGTTAAGTTCCCAACCTAATACTTTCCTGAGGTTTGTATGCAAGATTTTTGTCTAGAGCTGAAGTTGAACATCAGTAAAGTATTTTTATGGCACAAGATACTATTTTAAAAACAACTGGCTTATTCTACAGAGCTCATCAAAGGAACATTTTTAAGCCACCTGGACTCCTTGAATCATTTTAAATTAAAACTGCTAAAAGATGTGTCTTGGAATTTGCATTTAAAAAGTTCACTATACCATACAGACCAGGCAATCCTTACATCTTTTCTTCTTGCGGGTTCACTACTTTTCTATACAATAAAAATTAAATGGCAGTCATCTATTTTTTTCTACAACAAAACAACAAACTAAGCTGAGAAGAGGGCTCAGCAGCACGAATGCTTTTTGTAACCAGAAAGCAAAACACAAGTGTTTGTATGCTTTGAGTTCTAAGCTATGGCTAATATTCACTATAACTCAAGAAGGCGCTGCATCCATCCAAAGAGAAATTTCTTCACATCAGAACATTATTTGCATATTCATAAGATTCCACCTTCAGGCAGAGACATGAGTTCTTTCTCTTGCAAACTATTACATCAATAGAAACCTACAAATAAGCATCAAGAAAAATATGAATAAGGATATTAAACGAAAAAGTGTTCACTAACCAGAACATGGTTTCCTATCAGGTAAAGAGTATGCTTACTTGATTACAAAGTAAAATTTGAATGGAAATAATTACATTCATTGTTCACGTAAATATTTAACTGATATTATTACCAATAATTTCTAGTAGTAATGAGAAAGCTTTAGAGTAATTGTTGGAATTTCTGAAAAAGTATACTAGTATGGCTTTTTTAAAAAGTCCTTAAATTTTGTCAAAGGGATGATTTTTTTTAAATAAAAATAACACATGAAGACACGGTTCAAAGCACTTTACTTTTTCAAAGATCTCTCTAAACCCAATTGTAATCCCAAAATAAGTATTTTTCTGTTAAACTAAAAATTTGAAATGTTTGAGCCTCCAGTGCCAGAAACCACTTATGCTATTCATTTTACCAGTAACAAATGGGCATTGTGGGGCATAGTTCCTTACATGTTTGCTTTGAGCATAATTTTATAATCACCGTGAGGCAAATCATTTTAAAAAAAAATAAATTCTACCTCTTAATTTCATTTTCTGCATATTTGGATGTAACTATACTTTGTCCTCAGCCAGATCATTTTAATGCAAGAAATATGTGAAAACCACCAAAATCCTTGATGGTTTTGATTTTAAAATCACTTAACAATATTTCTATTTGAATATACACAAAAGCCCCAACATTTACTTACAGTTGGTGTAAGCTAAGCATTGAACATCTGTAGATCCCAGATCCTACTAGAAAGGGAACTCTTTCCTTGAACCTCTACGGCACATGCATCTGTAGTAAACGAGAACTTTCCCTGAACATCTGTTGCATACAGATCCTATTAGGGAGGTTTTAAGAGCATCCCTCGGACATCTGTAGTATCCAGATGCTACTAGTTATGAAAAACCTTCCTGAATCATTTTTTAGATATAACATTGATAATTACTACTTTTCTGATTAGGAAAAAAGGTGCTTCCCATTGTTATAAAAAAAAGTTATCACCCTTAAATATATTTATGCTATCCCACTTTAATATTTTAAGATGTCAGTTTAAGGTGAGGTTAACACATTGCTTTCAACCAAGGCTGCTTGAAGACTTAAATAGCTTAAGAATCTAGAACTAACTAGATATGATGGTGCATGCCTTTAATCCCAGCATTTGGGAAGTAGAGGAAGATGGATCTCTATTGCAATGAACATTTAATCTCAATCAGGGGTTTCTACCTTGGCTTTGATCATTCAGTTCTCAGATAAGACACAAATCTTTTATATTTACAGTAAGCCTTTAAAGCACTAGTACTTGACAGATATCTATCTACCCTCTATGCTATTGTGTCTACTTCCCTGTAAATATTACTTGACAGATATCTACCCTCTATGCTATTGTGTCTACTTCCCTGTAAATATTACTTGACAGATATCTACCCTCTATGCTATTGTGTCTACTTCCCTGTAAATATTACTTGCCATGTTCCATCTGGGATGCTCTTAACTACAATTGGCCAGCCTTCATGGCCAGGTTTTCAAGATTCACCTACCATGTGCAAGGTGAGGCAGAGGCAGGAGGATTTCTGAGTTCAAGGCCAGCCTAGTCTATAAAGTGAGTTCCACGACAAACCCTGTTTCAAAAAAAAAAAAAAAAAAAAAAAAAGAAAGGTTTCACTGAAATAAAAAATAAAACAATAAAGATTAATTGAAGATGGAGATTATTCCAGAGACAAATTTTGTATATGCATATGTGAATGTTAGCATATGATTATGTGTAATTTAAATAAACTATGGTAGTCATTAATTACTGTCGTTACATGCCAGTGTGGTTGAAGAGCTTTTTGAGGGCTTTGCTTGTGGTTGGGGCTCTTTGTGAATGCCATTGCTCTACCTTTTAGCCACTGTCTAGCACACACGTGTGTCCCAATCACTTATAATAGCATCCAAGATGACCAGACTGGCAGAGACCCAAATATATTCTTCCTCTTATCTTACCTGGGCACGCTGAGATCATTTGGTTTGTGTGGTCAGAGTTGTTGCAAATTTTTATAATGTTTTCTTCTAGACATAAAGAATCTATTTAGTTTGTGTAAGTTAAAGGGCTAAGAGGATTGCTGAAATTACTTTTACTAGCAGAGTAGTATCTCAATTACCTTTTGTCACTGTGATAAAATGCCATGACCAGAACAACTTATGGGAAAGTTTCATTTGACTAACTAGTCCAGAGTTAGAGTCCATTTGGTAAGGGATGCAGGAGAGGAGACAGTCTCAGCAGGAAGCTGAAAAATCAGATCTCTAACCACAAGCATGAGGTAAAGAAAGTGGACCACACAATGGAGAAGCTAGAGATAGAACCCCAGGAGCTGAAGGGGTCTGCAACCCTAGAAGAGGAACAACAATATGAACTAACCAGAACCCCCAGAACTCGTGACTCTAGCTCCATATGGAGCAGAAGATAGCCTAGTCGGCCATCATTGGGAGGCGAGGCCCCTTGGTATTGCAATCTATATATGCCCCAATACAGGGGAACGCCAGGGCCAAGAAATGGGAGTGGGTGGGCAGGGGAGCAGGGCAGGGGAAGGGAACTTTCGGGATAGCAATCGAAATGTAAATTAAGAAAATATCTAATAAAAATTTTTGAAAAAAAAAAAAAAAGAAGTGAAGTAAGGCTATGAACTCCCCAAGTCTACCTCCAGCAGTATACTTTCTCTAGCAAGGTTCTGCCTCCTAAAGGTTCCACAACTTCACAAAAATACACCCATAGAGCAAGGACCCATTATTCAAACACACGAGCCTGTGGAGGACATTTTTCATTCAAACCACCACAGTGGGGGAGAAATGATCACTGAAAACATATTGCTAAACTTACCAAGTGACAGTATGGCATAAAGGAAACAGGAGGATTTAACGATGTTGGTTTCAGTCTGCCACATTCATATGTAAACAACTAGGCATACCAATGAAGTCTGTATACTGTCAATAAATAAGAGAATTGAAGGAAAGGCATTGGATAATTCTTTTAAATAAATTTTCTACTTAAGTTACTTTTACTAATGTCAAATTCCAAAGAAAAACTCAATATTAATACATTTTACATAAATGTATCCTCTAGTTTAGAAAAGATTTTTGTATTATTGTTGGCTTTAATATAATGTAATGAGCTTCTACAAAGGCATCAGTTAAAACAGATGTTAGTATCAGTATGTAAATCTACAATTAACTTGAGATAGAATCATGTCCAACCACACAACCATTTTATGGCTTGCTAGCTTTCTTATTAAGATAGTCTCATGCACCTATAAATATGAAAGGATGCTTTAATTTTGTTTTTAACTTTATATAACAAAGTACTGTATTATACTTGTCCTCTTCTAATTTTTACACAAACTTGTAATGAACTTTCCTTTGTTGTGCCTTTTTTGAAATGATTAATGCAGTCAAAATTTGCAACTTGAGTATCTAGCTGTATTGACACTATTTCTTCAGGCATGGTTATCTCCTGGTGTATCAACGACCACTTGCAACATGATGCTAACATATGATACCCAGATAAAACTGAAGACAGTTAAATAAGGGATATGTTGAAAATTATCTCATTTGCCAATGGCTTACAGAATTGTTTTTTTAAAACTAAATTTCAAGTGCATGGTATTCTGTCTGTCTGTCTGTCTGTCTGTCTGTCTGTCTGTACACCACATAAGTGTGCTGGCAGAAGTGAGAAACGGTTCAGGATCCACTGGCATAGAGTTACATTGAGTAGTGAGCTGGCATGTGGGTGCTAGGAATCAAAACTGGACAGACATTTCTCTTAACCATTGAGTCATCTCTCCAACTCTGAATTTACAAAATATTTATTGTAACAGTTGACCTTAATGTCGATTGATAACAAAATGTTGTAAATGTCTAAAATGTTGTAGCAATTTTGAGAATGGTATCAAAACACTTTTATATTATAAGTAATGGAAATCCAACGAAGGCAGCTGAAATAACAAAGAGAACTTACTGGTTCAATAGATTTCCAACTAATATAAGGAAAACTTCAAGGAATGGAATGTTTCACTGACTTGAAGATATCAAAATAAAATTGATTTTTCTTCTTTGTCTCTGTTCTTTGTAGCCTACAACACCACCAACACCACCAACACCAACACCACTACCACCACACAGGTGATATTTCCTGTCCTGCAAAACTCCCATGAAAAGAAACAGCTAGAGTCAAGTATCATGGCACACACCTGTAATCCCACCACTTGGGAGATAAGATCAAGGTCACAGCCTGTGCTAAACAAGACCCTGACACAAAAGGAGGGGAAAAAAGAATGATAAAACAGGGATAGGAAAACAAAGTGATGGAAGGCAGGAAGGAGAGGTGGAAGTGAGGGAATGGGGGAAAGAGGTAGTAGAGAGAGACATGATCTCTGGAAGTTACCCTTGAAACCTGTGGAAACTTATGTCTTAAAATTTCTCTGAGATATAGTCAGGCAGTGGTGTTGCATGCCTCTGGCAGGTGGATCTCTGGGTTTGAGACCAGTCTGAGCTACAAAGTGAGCTCCAGGTCAGCTCTCTTTTAACTGATATGACTCTGAAACTTTTCTATAAAAAAAATATACTCAGTGATATATCAAAATTGTTTCATCAGTTATAGTACTTTGACCATCCTAATGGAAGATGTTCATAATGCGAAGGCAGAGTCAGAAGGAGGGAGCATGGGCATGCTTCTATAAACCTTAAGTAATTCTTAAAAAGAAAGTCTTCTTTTTGATATTTATTTAATTTTCGGTGTATGAATGAAGTGTATTGTCTTAAGTCTAATCAGAAACTTCAGACAACTGAGGCTTTCTTTACAGTAACATTCCAGAATTGAATTTTCCATTGTATCATCTAAAGCATGAATTTTTAATTTTATTCCTAGGTGATTTCTTCATCCTTCCTTTAACAGCAATGAACGTATTGTGATATGAACCCCATGGCACTCCAAATTGACTAGCCTTCTATGACACTTCCATGCAGGATAAAGTATATTTATTACCTCTTCATTTCCACGTCAATATTATTCAATTTTGCTTTTCATGAACTTAGACAAATGCATGTAATATAATAAGGGTTGTGTTGAATTATGTATCTTCTGACATGTTCTGACTGTCATTGGTCAAAAATTAAAGACATGAGGAGAATGGAAAAAGAATGAGGGCTACATCCAAAATGTTGATAAGCAATTCTCTATCACTTTTTATTTGTTTCAGCTTTGCATACAAAAAGAAAGTGGGTCTTGTGTTTATTTTCACTTGTAATGTTTTTTGATTATGTAGGAGAATATCAATATCCTGTGGTATAAATAGCCCTAGCTGAGTGCACACAAAGGCTCTGGATGCTGTGCAGTACACAGCCAATACAGTTACACATTTCACTTCTAACAAAAGATGTCAGGGCAAACAAAATTGTTTAATTTGCTTAGGCAGGATGAACCTTGGGCCTCTGCGAATTATTTCATGGGTTTTATGTTGAATAATGCTCTAGAGAGATACTTTTTTCCCCATTTACGCTGGAGTAGGAGTTAGTGTCTAGTTTATTCCAAGTGCATAATATATGTGAAAATGTGCTCACAAATTAGAGGAATTATTGTAGCACAACTCTGCCTTAATACATACAGGCTCTCAAGTTAAACAGGAATTACATTCTTTAGCTAACAGATTTATGGAATGTAATGAAATTTTGCTACCAGGTCATAAGAATAGACTGTGTAGTCTATTTCAGTAGAGAATCTGAAAAGGCAAGTAGGAGAGGGTGTTGAGGAAGAGCAGTGAAGGAGCTAGAAGTCCTGCCTGACCCAGAGTCCTGTGTCTTCTCTGAAACTTCAGTTTCTTTATCTGTCAAGTAGTAATTCAAGGCTCTACTCTTACTAGGATAAAGTTATAAAATAGAGGTGAATGTGTTTATGCTTTACAGCTCTAACCACATTAATTTAAAATGAGGTAAGGGCTGTTCTAACCAGACACATATAATAGGCTGAAGTGGATATTCTAGGATATAAGGTGTGTATGGGTGAAGAAAGTCTCTATTCAAATCTTTCTGAACCTGGGTAAGTGTTCTAGGAATTGGCATAAAGAAGGCTTGATGAGCTTCTCCATCACTGGATACATGAAAGTCACCAAGTCTGTTTAAAATATCGATGTGAGGTCCAAGTTAAAGGATTTTAAATATCACAAGTAGTTATTTAAACAACAAGTTAGAGAAATACCCCCAAACTCTGAGAATCTCTGATTCAGCGAAGTACAGACTACTTTTTTTAATTTGAGATAGCCAGACACTCTTTGCACTTCTATTGGCCGAGTGCTGTACTAACCTTATCATCCTGGCTCTCCTGTGTTCTTAAAATCCTCTTCAGAAGTGCAAACAGCAATTTTAGTCTGCCACCTGTATAGTAACAGAGACGAGATGCAAATCTAGATCATGGGAAGAATTGCTATCATTGTTTATAAATTAGCTTATGATGCATATATATAATAGAATACATTAGGTGTTTGTGTGCTACTACATGTATGTAGAGGTCAAAGGACAACCTAGGAGAATTGGTTCTCTCCTTCTGGTTCCTTGGATTGATGTCTGGTCATCAGGTACTCGTACCCACTGAGCCATCTCACTGATCAACTTAGTAGTAGTAGTCGTAGTCGTAGTCATAGCTGTAGTAGTGTAGTAATAGTAGTATTTTTTCTTTTCTTTTTTTTTTTGTTTTTTTTTGTTTTTTTGTTTTTCGAGACAGGGTTTCTCTGTATAGCCCTGGCTGTCCTGGAACTCACTTTGTAGACCAGGCTGGCCTCGAACTCAGAAATCCGCCTGCCTCTGCCTCCCGAGTGCTGGGATTAAAGGCGTGCGCCACCACGCCTGGCTTTTCTTTTCTTTATAATGAAGTCTTAAACTACAGTCTTGTCTTATGAATTTTTTATCTTCCTGGCACTAAGTATATGTCGTGGCATATTATACTTACCTTAATAACTATTTGATACATATAGTTTAAGATGTGTATTTCCTCATAAAATCTTTGGTGCATTTGGAGATGAAGCCTTCCAAGGGAATTAGAGAGATTCTTCTCTTGAGACTCAATTAATTACATATAAAGCGAGTTAGTATGGAACAAGAGTCCCCATTTTGTTTCTTTCTTGTATGCTCATGTTTGCTTCTCCATTTCCTCCCTCACCAGGAGCCAAGACAATGCTCATACCATGCTTTTGGATGTCTAAAAAATATAAATAAAAAATCAAAATATACCTATTTCTTTCATATCTTACCCAGCCTCCGATATTGTTATAACAAGAGACAATATTAGAGGCTAACTTAGCTACATTTTCCTTGTTATAATAATACAATTTCAAAATAAAGGTTGATTTTGGCTTATAGTTTCAAAGAATACAGTCTTGCATGAAAGAGAAGACATGCCAGCAGACAAGTAAGCCATGGTGGTAAGATCCGGAGACTGGCTGGTCACATGGCATCCATCCATAGAAAGCAGGGTGTGAACAGAAAGTGGAACCAGATTATGAAACTTTAAGGTCCACTTCCACGGGTCTACTTCTTCCCCGTGAGGATCCACTTTCTGTAAGTACCACAACCTTCCAAAACAACTACACTAGCTGGGGCTCAGACTTAGACTAGCAAGAGGAAACAGCAGCAACAGAGATAGTGACAGCCTCGTCAGACAATGCCTGGCCTTTCTTGGGGCTCTGGAATTTATACCCTCTGAAAAGTTCCCAGAATTCCTAATGTCACACACTTGCAGAAACTATCTGCAGCTCATAAAACCATGCCCCTGCAAGAGCACTACACAAATCATAGTCACCTGCTTCTCATCCCACACCTTAGACTAAAACAAAAGCATATTCACATAACATAATTGGGATTTTTAAGAAACCAAAATTCTTACTATATGCACTGGCTAGTTTTATGTCAACTTGACACACTCTGGAGTTATTACAGAGAAAGGAGCTTCAGCTCAGGAAATGCCTTCACGAGATCCAGCTGTAAGGCATTTTCTCAATTAGTGATCAAGGGGGAAAGGCCCCTTGTAAGTGGGACCATCTCTGGGCTGGTAGTCTTGGGTTCTGTAAGAGAGCAGGCTGAGCAAGCCAGGGGAAGCAAGCCAGTAAAGAACATCCCTCCAGAGCTTCTGCATCAGCTCCTGCTTCATGCCCTGCTTGAGTTCCAGTCCTGATTTCCTTTGGTGATGAACAGCAATATGGAAGTGTAAGCTGAACAAACCCTTTCCTCCCCAACTTGCTTCTTGGTCATGATGTTTGTGCAGGAATAGAAACCCTGACTGAGATACTACATTTCCCCCTTTTAGTCCAATAAATGGCTTTTTCTTTAACATCAAGCAACTATATACAATAAGGCAAAATTATGAGAATTATCAGACAAGAATTATATTAACAATGTCTAGTCCATTTCTATTTGGCATCTTTGGAGAAAGTACTATACTATCTACCCTATCTTGATGAGTCCAAAGTTCTATACCTACATCACTTTAGCAGAACTTCCATTTATTGTTATTGTTTTAGACCCTAAAACATTTTCTTAGATCCTTCCCAACTTAAACTTTTATGTCTTTATAAAATTGCACATCTTTTGTGAGTTTTCTTTTTGCATCTGATAACAATAAAAACTGTAACATTATAACTATCTAGTGTTTAATCATATGAGAGACCTGAGAAGGATAAATATTACTGGAGTAAACCAGAAGTGAAGGGCAACCATCCAAAATTATAGAAATTACAGAGATTTCTATCTACCTCGACAGTCACACAAAGTTCTTCTGTTGGAAGGGCATCCAATTTTTGGCCAACGGGCCCAAAATATCTGACAGGCTTTTCTGTGAAGCAGGAATTTTGAAGGACTGGCCTTCCTTATCTCTGGAAAGATGGGCTGTTGACTTCCCAATGTCCCACTTGTCCACAGTTTGGAGAACCTAATGTTAGCAGATGAGTTAAAGGGAGTTTTTTGCACAGTGGCCACCAAGCAGAGTTTCTTTGGGACCCAATATCTTCTTTGAAGTACATTGGGGGTGCTGCCAGGAGCTGATAGGTCCCTCTATCAGAAAAGCCTTTTACTATTAAAAATGTCTTAAATGCTATATTCTGCGGATCTCTGAAGTGTTTGAGTATCACGTATCTAAATTATATCTGAATAGACAAATGTTGCTTGTTTCTAGCTATTTACTTTCAGCTTAACTTTGTAAACCTCTACAGGAGGCTAAATAAAGCTTTTTTTCTGTAATTAACTAAACTAGTACCTAACATGACTACAAGTAAGATTGTTTGTAGGTGACTAACCACTAACTTGCTTTTCTTAATTATCCCAGTCAGGTTACACTGGCAGCTATTAAGGACTAGAACTTTACACCAAATATTTAAATAATTTGCATTAAAGTTATATGTTCATGTGTCATAAACAAGAGCTGAAATATTATGTTGTACCAAATACAACCTTAAATTCCTATCAATATACAATAACCCATACCAATGTAAACTATTTGAGACACGCCATTGCTTACTTAGTCTAAAAGACTATACAATAATCCATTTTTTTATCTTTTCATCCATAGCTATGCTATCTGCAAATTATATCTAATGGTTAGCTATATGGCCATTTCCTAGTTATTTTCACCAATGCAAATAGTGAAAAATTCTACTGGCTTACTGTTTTGTAATTGTCAACATTATGCTAAACATCCATCGATCCATTTTTTTTAATACTTGTTTGGAAGAAATGTGATCTTGGTTTTGATTTTTAGGAATCTTTTTATTCTTCAATGCTAGGGACCAAATTCAGGACCTTGTGTGTGCTACACAAGCCTGTACTGCTGAGCCATATTGCCAGCTGGGAAGCTCACTTCTTGCATGCAGTATACAGGGATGTCATTGTGAAGTCCGTTTCTAGGGATTAGGATGAAAGTATACCTTTGAGAACATTTTGAGATTTTCCTCTAAGGAGAACTTGTTGGAGTGATATTTGATCTCCAAAATGAACAATGAACTAAGTCTCTAGATTAGCACCAGATATACTTAGTTAAATCTTCAAGCATAATCGGTTGTCTGAATGACTATAAAATCATGACCAAGTATTAAGTGGTCTTATAGCTACTTATCTGACTTAGAACCATTTATGTCACTCTGCCCCTGACTTTATGGATATTTATTCTCTCAGGACAAACCAAGTGTCCACCTCTTACATTGCTTTGACTGTTTCCTCAGCAGAGGTCATTTTTTTTCTAGCCACCCTCTTTGGTAGTGTGATAGTGCATACTGCCTAGATTTCCCTTTAAAATAACTTTGCTTTATCTCACAAGGCAGTACTTATCTTTGTATTTGCTGCATTTTGATGCAAGCGAATGTTGCTTTCTGATTTGTTGCATTAGCCTGACACCTTACTACTCCTAGGATCAATTGCACCAATTTCTCATGCTTCTTGAATTTGCCATGTTTATTCTACCTCATGGCTGTTCTCTTGTCTCAAAAACCCCTTTATTTGTTTAATAGCATCATTTTAGATGTTGATAAGATTAAACTTTCTCTGATCCCTGTACACCAGGAAAATAACTACAATTAATAATTTTCGACCTATCCCAGCATCATTTTGCATTTCTGAAAAAAAGGCTTATTGCTAAGAATTACTCCTTAGGATTTAGGTAGGACTCACTGAGGCTTCTTCTAGCTCCTAATAACATGATCAGGATGCTGCAGTTTGCATATTTGTCTATATAATATATATTTAACTGAATCTTTATATCCATTTACCAATATAAGCAAATTGCAAAACACTACCAGATTTTAACCATACTTGTCTCAATACCTGGAGCCCTTTGAAGTGTACCCAACCCATGGATATTGAAATCACAGTACTTAGTAATTCACATCCTTTCTAGATAAACAGAAGATTAGCCATATACTTATGGCATGAGCTAATTTCAACCTCCCAAATCCAACTATTTCCAGTCCTTTTCTCAATCCTAATTTTTTAAAAATGTCATTTCTGTATGAACTTTCAGGTATCTCCAAACTTAGATAGTTTGGTTGTTTACATCATACTATAGTACCATTTTAAAATTTCAAAAACAAAAGCAAAAAAAAAAAAAAACCTTTTGAATAAAATCTCTCTTTGATCAATTGCAGACTTAATTTTCCTCTCTCAGTATCATTATCCAGCTGGCTTTGCAACCTTTAGCCCTATGATGGGACCAGAGCCTTTCCCAGTGCCATTATTCCCACCCCCATACTTAAAATAGGGCTAGATACTCCACAGAGAAACTCTAATGTCTGTGGCTATCCTGGCCAGATGACTAATCATACTGAGGAATAAGGCTATGCTTTTGCCTCAAATTTTCACTCAAATTGAAGTTTCTGAGGGTAGGATCTAAATTCTCTTTGCCTTATGATTCTGGTCCCAAATGGGCTTCTAGGAGAGCCACGGGGTTCAATTAAAGTTTAATTAATAAAAGAAAAAAAGCACAACTACTTATTTATTAAGTTAAAGTAACAGTGTTTCTTCCTGTACAGATGTGAAAAACTTGTTTATGAATACTTTTCTCTTCTCCTTTTCTCTGCTTTGATAGTTCCAGGATCAAAGCTGAGACTTCATTGAGAACATCAGTTAGATAAGTGTTGTACAACTGAGCTATATCCTGGGCCTGTAGGAACAAATTATGACCAGGAATTTCTATGACAGAATGAAGAGGTGAGGGGTGAGGAGGAGAGGTCACACGGAGAATATTTTGCTCCTACTGCATAGGAATGACATTTGAGCCCAGAAGGGAACGATTTTGATTAGACAAAGGTCTGCCAGCAAGCACTGTCACCCTCCTATGTACCTTATAAAACTATGTGGGAAAGCAATCCTGATTATTGCTGTAGAAGCCATCAGTTCTAGAAAAATATCTCAGCAGAAAAGTAGTTTTTCCCTCCCTCTGGCTCAAAATAGCGGCTTATACACGTCTGGAAAGAGAAAGAATACCAGATTCAATTTATCAAACACATAAAATGTTAACTGTGACATTTTACTGAACCTTTATGACGTACATCAGCAGGATGTGATTTATACTGCATCAGAAATGCAGCTATCTTTTTTCCCACTGTAGCTGAGAAGGCAGCCTAGCCTCCATCCCCAGCAAAAATGTCCATGTAGATAATACATGCAAGAGATCAGTTCCTACATTCATAAATAGTTTTCAGCCTAAATCAGAATGTCTCTGCTCCAAGTCCTCTTGTTTACTTGTTATTCTCAGGGTACCCAGGTTCTGTCTAGATTTTTGTCTGTCCCCCTAGGCCATTTCAATAGCTAACACCCTTATATAAATATCTCTGACTTTCTGCTATGCAGTCCCTTTGCTGGAGGATCTACATCAATGCTTATTGGCTTTGGAAGTTCAGACTTGTGCTTTAGGAGCTCTAAGGCACTATTCACAAGTGTCTAAATAGCTCTGCACCTCCAGTCTGTAGGTCATCTTGGCTCTGGTAATGTATTTATTCTAGCCCCTCCTAAAATCACAAGACAGATGATTCCACTCCCATGGAGAGTATGCCAACAGAGTCACCATGGCTCTTTGTTGGTGCTTTTTACACTTTATCATGTTTCACTCCACAATTCCATGAAAATACTACATAGTATAGAAAAGCAACAACTACTTTCTCCAACATACTGTCATTAACTCAAAATTTAATCAAAGGAATACATGTATTTATAATCATGTGCTGCTTAGCAATGGACATACATGGGTTTAGACTATTTCATTGTTCTATGAACACACATAGAGATGAACGGAATAGCCTAATACTCCAGGCCAGAAACCTATATGATTTTTTACTGTACTGATGTCCAGAGGCAATTGCGATAGTGTTGACCTTTGTGGTATAAAGATAAATTATGTTACAGTTGCATAAGGTATGTAGTATAAATGGAAGTTGTAGGATTGAAGTTTCTGCTTTTGATGAGTAAGTGAACGTGAAGACCTAGGAAATGGCTACAGACTAGTGCAGACTCGATAAGCCCTGTGCATTTAGACTGCACAATGTGTGCTAATGCTTACTTCTTGCTTGGTTTATTTTCAAGCACAATCTTATTGTTCTTCTCGGGCTAATTTCAAATGCATGATCTCCTTGTATCTGTTGTCCAAGTGCTGGGATTACATGTGTTTATCACTACAACTGACTTTTTAAAATTTCAATTTTTTAATAATAAATTTATATTACTGCTCATAATGATTAATTTAAATGTCAACACTAACTCATACATCACAAAGCCAAAAGAAGTAAAAGAGATTAAGAAGCCCACAATTTACTGATAAATGGAAAAAATCTATCTTGAGAATAAACAATTATAAATATATATCCATTGAGTACTAGTGCATCAATTTAGTAAAACAAGAATTTCTTAAGATAAAAGGACAAACAGGAATGCCGGTGGTGTGGATGCACACCTCTAACCCCAGGATTTTGGAGACCAAATAGAAGCAGTGTAAACTCAAGACCAAGTTACATAGTGAGTTCCAGGACAGCCTGAGATAGTAATACTATATCTTCAGAGAAAAAAGACAAAAAGATAGATAGATTAGGATTTAATAATAGTATGTGATTTCAATATCCCAACTTCATCTCTAGTCATCCAATGACCATCAGAGTGAAAGCACATCATAGGTGAAGTAACAAATCTGAAGACTGTCTTATCCAACAAGTGTTTTGTTTATGTAAAACAACACACTTCCAGATGTATTTTTCCAGATGCTCATAAATTTTCTTCAAAATAGACAAAATTTTAGTTCTTAAAACTTTAAAATATATACCTTATGTTTTATCAGACCATAAAAATAGTACAGAGAAAAAGGTAGTACAGAAACTTTGAGAGCACATGGGGGTTGAATAATAAATCAGCAGGTCACTAAAGCAATCAAGGGAAGATTCTAAAATTTCTAGAATAAATATATATAAATCAGTATATGAAGCTTAGAAACATATCCAACTTAAATCAATGTATGCATGTAAATGGAGACAAGACCAAAATCTTGAAAATCCTTTGTCAAAATTCAACATCTTTTCATGGTAAAGCTAGAAGAGACTTGAACAAGGCTGTTGATGTAGCTCAGTTTTGGAGCACTCACACAGCCTGCAGCATCCCTAGGTTCAATTTGCAATTCAGCTAGAAGAAAATAGAAAGAAAGGGAGGAACAAACAGACAGAGGGAGAGAGGAAAAAAAGAAGGAAAGGAAAAAGGAAGAAAACTTGGAACAAAAATGTCATAACTTAACGTTTTAAAAGGCCTCTGTACTAAATGTGAAACCATTGAGAAAATTCCTCTAAAAATTAGAAATGAAATAACAATATTTACCTTTTCCCCTCATATATAATACAGGGTTTAAAATCATAACAAGAATAATAAGAGATGAGAAAAAAAAGAAAATTTCAAATAGAAAATGAAATAAAATTATCCTTGATTGCAGATGATATGACCTTAGACTGAGGTAGAGGGCAAAACAAACAAAGAAATAAAACAAAACAACAGTAAAAACTTCACCAGATAGTTCTTAGATCTGATAGCCTGCTACTTTCAATAAAGTAGCAGTATAAAAATTCAGCATTTCATTATACAAATAACTTAAATGGCTTAAAACCAAACTCAGAATACAAACCTAGTCAAGAAAGCAGGCAGAAAGAGAGGAAGAGGAAGGAAGGAAGGAAGGAAGAGAAAGAGGGAGGAATGGATGGAAGAAGAAAAGAACAGAAGAAAAAGCCAAAGGCCATGTACAGACTTAACACAATCCCATCAAAATTCAAATGGAATTTTTTAGCAAAAAACAAACAAAAGCACTAAAATTAATATGGAACTATAAATATTCTTCATGCACCCAAAGCAGTTCTGTGCTAGTATCACAATATCTGGCTTCTAACCATACTATAATGGCATAGTAACAAAAATAGTTTGGTATTGCCACAGGTCATATATGTAGACAGTAAAAGGGAACATGGGTGCTGGACAAATGGCTAAGCAGTTAAGAACATTTCATGATTTTCCAATGGACCCAAGTTTTTTCCAAGTACAACAACTGTTTATAACTCCAGCTTCAAGGGATTTAAAGCCTTGTTCTGGCATCTGCTAGCACCCACGTACATGTAGCATATATTCACAGAAACACACACACACACACACACACACACACACCAAAATAACAAACAAACAACACAAAAACAAAAAACAATCCCAAAACTCATGCCACTAGAGCTCTCCGATTCTTGATAAAGTTGCCAAAAATACATTGTGGGTGGTGAGGTCACTCTTTAATAAATACTTCTAAAAAAGAAGCAGGATGTCTACCTGAAGAAGACAGAAACTAGATTCTTGAGTCTCACCTTGTACAGAAATCAGCTCATATTAAGCCCAAGGCACTGATATCTGAACGGAAGCTATGAAAATGACAAGTTAAAGAGAGAGAGGGGACATTTCACATACTGAGCATATGCAATAACTTTCTTAAAAGGCCTACAACTGCAAAAAGTGATGAATACGAGGCTGGAGGAATGCCTTAGCAGTTGAGAGTGCATGCTTCTGTTGAAAAGACCTGGAGTTTAGGTTCCTAGCACCCACATCAGGCAGCTCACAACTACGTGTAAGTATATTAAAGACCCAACTTACTCTAGTGTTCTCCAAAGATGCTCACACAAATACACAAAAACACAAGAAGATACATAAATAAAAATAAAATAAATCTTGTTTTAAGTTAGTAAATTGGATGTATCTACTTAAGAAAACTTTCTCACAGAAAGGTAAATTATTAGCATGGTGAAAGTCTACAGAATAGAAAAAGGTTTTGCCAGCTGTTACTTTTGACCAAAGATTAATATTCAGAATACTGCAAAAGCTCAAAAACTAATTTTAAAAACCCAAATAATCCAATATTATGTTGGAAAATAAACTTCTCAAAAGAAATTCAAGTGCCTAATAGCTACATGAAAAAAAAAAAGGTTCAACTGCTTTAGTCATCTGGGAAAGTAAAACCAAAGCTACATAGAAATCCTAGTTTTACTCGTGATGGCTATTAAATATATATATATATATATATATATATATATATATATATATATATATATTGTCCCAGAGTGAGTTCTGGGACAGCCAAACAATACATAATGAAACCCTGTCTCAAGAAATGAAACAACAAAAGAAGAAAGAAAGAAAGAAAGAAAGAAAGAAAGAAAGAAAGAAAGAAAGAGAGAGAAAAAGAAAGAAAGAAAAAGAGAGAAAGAAAAGAGAGAGAAAGAAAGAAACAGAGAGAGAGAAAAAAAGAAAGAAAGAAAAAGAAAAGAAAAGAAAAAAGAAAAAGAAGAGGAAACAAGTAGCAACAGGGGTTTGAAAGGAGGGAAAAATACCCAATTGACTTCCTGTGATGTCCAGCAAATATGGAAATCTGTCTTAAAGTTCCTCAAAAAAAATTAAAACCAAAATATCCACATGGTCCAGCTGCTACACTTCAGGTCATTTGCCCCAAAGCATCAGTCAACTCTTCCAGAGAGGCTTAGACATCTATAGTTACTACGGCAATAGTCACAAAAGCCATGTGATAGAATCAGCCCATGTGCTTGTCAAAGTGTGAAAGAGTAACACAAAGGTGGAGAATATACACATGGAATTTTACTCGGTCATGAAGGAGAATGAAAATATATCACTTGCATGGAAACATGGAATTGGAGACCATCATGTTCTACAAATCAACCAGACTCAAACAAATAGCATGCTTTTTCTCTACTATGGACTTTAAAAGGAAAAATGACCTAATGACATGAAAATAAAACTGGGCTTATTGAGGATGTGGAGGGGACTGAGAGCATTGGAAAGGACACAAAAGAGGTCACTGTATAGATAAGACATGATCAAAGTATGTTATTATACATGGGCATGGAAATGCCACACTGAGACACATTACTTTGTCCAATTAATACATTCTTAAAATAAAAAGCAAATCTAATGTAAAATGGACTGAAGATCTTAATAATCACCTCACCATCAGGTATAAATGTATGGAATATATAGGCAAATGAAAAGATACTCCATGTCATAGAGCAACATCAGGAAAATGCAAACTAATCAGAATGCCCAACTTCCAGAATATTCTGCCACACAACGGAAACTCCTTTTATGACCTAGCAGCTCTCCTCTTTGGTATTTACTCAAAGGAAATGAAACTTACATCAACACATAACCTCTGCATGGATGTTTACAGCAGGCTCATTAATAATTGTCAAAATTTGGAACTTATCAAGATTTATTTTACTAGGTGAACGCTCAACCTGTACAGACTGCAGGCAATAATCCAGAGCTATAATGACCTATCAAGTTATGAAGAGATGGAAGTTGATGTGTATTAGTCATGAAGACAGCTAGTGTCAACATACAGATAGCATGCAACAGTAGTAAAAACATGCGCAGGGCTGGAGAGCTAGCACAGTGCTCAAGGGTGCTCAAGGGCACCTGCTGCCCTTCCAGACGGACTGGCTTAGATTCCCAGCACCTACATGGTAGCTCACCGCTGTCTGTAACACCAGTCCCAGGAAACCTAATGCCCATTTATGGCCTTCAAGACCACTGGATAAACATGGTGTCCAAGCATACATGCAAGCCAAACTCTCATACACACAACTTTTAAATGAATAACATATATTTCATGACCTTTTGTACATTTTTGATAAAATCAAATTGAAAAATTAAGGAAGTATGTTCTAGTATAAAATTTTTGCTCATCGATATTTTTGTTTTTCTTTTCCTAGAACACTCTTGCTAACATATGCAACAGTATTGTTTGAAAGGTTATATTATAAAAACAAAATAGAATATTATAGAAAAATCACTTTTCTAGAGAATGTGGAAAATATATATGGTCATGCTAATTTTATATATAGCGTCTTATTTCTTTTTACTACTCATAACATAAAATATTTAATATTCTTTTACAAAGTATATGTTTCTTATTTTTCAAAATGTTTACATTAACAAAGGGAACTTAAGAAATTCTATTCTCAATGGGCCATCAAACAGGCAGCTGATATGATGCCCCCAACACATTTACAGCAGAGGACTCCTGGATCTGGAGTCAGTCAGTGAAGGTGCACCTAACCCTCAAGAGACTGGAGGCCCCAGGGAGTGGGGAGGTCTGGTAGGGTAGGATTGGGGGGGGACGGAGTTGGAGACATCCTCTTAGAGAGGGATCATGGGGTGAGGAGGAAGCATGGGATGTGGAACAGTCAGAAGGTGGACAGGCAGGGGATAAAATCTGTACTGTTAAAAAAAAAGAATAAATATTTAAAAATAAGAAATTAAAAAGTAATTCTATTCTTTCTTATATTATTTTGGTGGATGAAACTGGTAGATACATTGATATTTAGATATTATTTTACCAAATTAGTTTAATGACTAATTAAAATTTTTCATTTCTAGAGGACAGAGTACTTTAATAGGGTATTGCTCCAAACCAGAGTGAACTATTGCAAAGCATGCAGTTTATCAGGTCTGTGTTGCTGGGCAGTGGTGGCACACATGCCTGTAATCCCAGCACTTGGGAGGCAGAGGCAGGCTGATTGATTTCTGAGTTCGAGGCCAGCCTGGTCTACAGAGTGAGTTCCAGGACAGCCAGGGCTACACAGAGAAACCCTGTCTTGAAAAAACAAAAACAAAAACAAACAAAAAAAGATTATCAGGTCTGTGTCAGAACCGCAGGATGTCATCCGTTAGGATAGAGTTAGGTAAATGGCACAGGCCCAACAGAAAAACACTTACTAGTGAAAAGCTTGACGTGCCCATGATTAGCTTTCATTATCCTGATGGAAATTAAACCACTGATTAAGTTTGTATTAACGATGCAAGAGTGCATTTTTTAAAATTGCAAACTCTGAGTGTAAAGTTTAGATTGTAAGATGTGAATTGTCATATTTCCAGATTCTCAAAGATATTGTTGAACTTTTTCCTACTCAACTATTTAAAAACTTATTTTTTAAATTTTGTCAAGAATTTGGGGGTTTCAAGTAGGGAATTAGGAGAGAAAGCTAAGGTGAAGAAAGTCAATGGAGTGGCACCTGCTGTGGAGGTGCAGGAGACAGCAACAGTCACGGACTTGGAGATAAAACCTACCGATGTAGGCCTGGGTGCTTTTTGAACTTGTGACTCTCTTGCCTCCACTTCTGTTGGAATTATTACGTCACTACTACAGACCACAATGCCCAGTTAAGGCAACTGCATTTTAACACTGACCAAGAAAAAAGACACAAAACTGAAAGTTCAAATGGAAAAGTACTGATTTATTGAATCACTAAATGATAAAAATGGTACTATTTTGCTTGATCATTTGATTTTTTTGTCTTCTGAGATAGACAGTCCTACAGTTTTAGATTTTAGTTCAGTCTTATAGTAGACTATGACATCTTTCTTCCATGGGCCCCTGATCATACTGTACAAACTGTAGTTCTCAAGGGCTGAGTGAGAACTTGGGCAGAACTCAAATTAGTTCTGAGAATCTTTCTAATGTTTACTTCTGGCTCAGAAAAGTATACTGTCATATGAGAGGATTATACCACCAGGCTTCAAATAACCACATAAATAACTCCTATTATGGGGTTGTATTAACACGTATAAATGCCCTGAATGGCCACATGTGCTTGAAGCTCTTTAAAAAACAAATCTCCATGGTTGCTGCCAAGGCTGATGTTTCAAAGAATTTCAAAGTATATAATTCTCTCAGCTAATATTCACCATGGAAGTTGTTCTCATCATGGGAAATGTCAAAGTTCCCTATGAAACACTTCTCCTTTCTAAGCACAGACACAATGAGAGGGCTCTGACTGATGTTCTCATTGTAGACTCCAAACTCTTTGCTATGAAAGCCTCTAAACCTGGAGAGAAACTCAGAGTGACATACTTAACAGTCTTCTAAGAAATGTTTGCAACACATTTTCCCTCATTTGTAAGTTTTGTGTATTTTTTTATTTGAGAATTTCATAGAAGAACACAATGTATTTTTTATCATATCAATACCTTTTTGGTCTCAGTTGCCCATTTGTATCCTTTTAAAAACTAGGGAAGTTCGGGTTTAAAAAAAAAAAAACTATTGATTGAGTGGATTATCCCTTTCCCCACTGTTTCTTTTGGTTAAGAGAGACAGACAGAAACAGGGAGACAAAGACAGAGAGACACTCACACAGAGAATAGTTTTCTTGTGCTCTCTGTTCTGTTCTGATTTGAAGGTCTATTTTAATGGCTCTACTATTTCCTTAGTTATTCTTTCTCCATACCCAGATCTACACCAGCAAACACTTTAAACACTTGATCCTTCCACTTCTACTGTAGGTCTTTCTAGGAAAAGGAAGAAGTAAAAGTTTAAGGAGAACTGTGGGCAGACTGGAGTGAGAAGCTAGCAGAGCCACTGCCTGCAAAGTAGCTCTTGTTCTGTGTGTAGTGTGTCTCCTTCACTATAGTTGGTGTAGGACGTTTGTCTTGGAAGGCACAAAACACATTGTATGTGGAGGGATGGAAATATCCACCTGTATTTTTATTGGAGCCTAAAACTGAATTAGTACATCCTGCATCTTTGCAAATGCTAGGAAATGAAACTTCCTTCTGATGTCTGAAGTATCATAATACACATTGGAACAACACATATTCTTATTTTTATTTTTTTTAAAAAAAGAGAGAATTTAAAAATCAGGGAAAAATCCATAAGAATAGTATTGAGGAAAATGGCTCTTAAAACCTGGAGCTGAGTGATAGTAAAACACATAATGTTCATCTTATTAAAGATTAGCCCATACATAGAAAGTACTGACAATTTGGACACATTGTAGTATGGGATACTATATCTTTGATTCGGAGACAGAAGGCAGGAGAGTGGACAGAATCAGTACATGTATCACAACAAAGCTGTGCCTGAAAGCAGGTTTGCAGATTTCTCCCCTGCAGAGAGATCGCTCACTACTAAAACAACCTAGCATGCTATAGCTATGTTTGTTTGTTTGTTTTCCTTTTCTGGTTTCAATTATTCTTGTTGAAGTTAAATTGCCTGATAAACTTGAGTCTAATTTTACAGTTAAAACGTCTTCTTTTGTGACCAAATCTAAATAAAAAGAACTTAGAAGGTGTTTTCAATTAACCTAGCAGATCTGACTTATATGTGTCATCAAAGCTCTTGTGCCCTAGAATGGCAGTTTCTTCAGACTGCTGCTCCTCTTAGAGACCAATGCCTAAATAAATTCTATTCCTATTTTCAACATGTTTATATTGGTGTTGCTTTTTATTTTCTGCCTTTAGGGATACTATCTCACCTGGAGATCTTGCTTATAATGGGGTTAATTCTCTTCCCAGTGTTAGCTAATTCCTGGCTAATTGAAGAATGTAAACAACTCTTTTCAGTGCCTCTTTCATGGAAATGAAACAATCAGACTTCAAGCTCTAAGTGCCCGGTTTACCTGGCTCTGAACCTCAGCCACTGGTTACCTACCAGGAGACCTTTGATTAGATATAGTAACTTGAATATACCTGAGTGCAATGCAGTTGTTCACACTAAAAAGTACTGAGCTCCCTCACCTTGCTCTGCTCCTGCCTACTGTTTCCGTGAGAGCTGGATGTAAACATCTTCTCCAAGGAGACTTCCCTAACACAAATACCAGACAAATCTTCCTTCTAATTCAAAACTCTGCTAAAATCAATGTACTGTGTCTATGGAAGCATTCGTCTAGAAAGGGTAACAGAGGAACTTCCCAATTTGGTCAGGCCTGACAATTACTGCCAACCCTGTTTTAAGTTTATCAATTGAAACTTTTCAATTGTAGCACATTAGTGTCTACAGGGCTAGTGCTTCTGAAGCAGAAACAAGAAGGTAAGAAATTCAAGGCCATTTCCAGCTACACAGTAACTTTTAGGCCAGCTTGTTTCAAAACAACAGTAACAACAACAACAACACTATCTTCTAACTTGCTCCAAATATATGGGAAGTTGATAAACTATGACTAAGGGGTAGTGACAGAATTAGTGGGTGACAATGGCTGCACTAGTCTTATAGCCAGAGCACCATGCAGGTTCTGGGTCTAGTAGATAGGGGTAGATAACCTCTTCCCTTCTTACCTCAAGAAGTCACTGTGTAGTGTAGACATAATGGAAATATAAGAGGACCCAGAGAAGTAGGAAGAAAATAGCAAACTAAACACTGGTGCCTAGGGAATCAATTTAACTTCTCTCAGTTTTCTCTGTTCTACCTTTCTGCCCAACTTGGAGCAAAAGGCAAAAATTTTGGAAATGCTAGCATGAAAGATTTTTCTAAAATTCCCTCAACAAGTTCTATTGTTTCTGATCAAAAGACAAGGAAGGCAAGAACTTGACAAAACTAAAATTATATGTACAATAAATATTTGATTCTTAGCTGAACAACACTTACACATACACACAACACCAACAACAACAATAGCAAGAAAGAAAACTGAGACCAATGCCCATCTCTGCCATCATACTCCAAAGAGAGAGCATGGATTGCTAACCTTATTATGTTATTTCAGGGGTCCCCATACACTCTGTCTGCATGGTACCAGAAGAGGAAGTCAGCTATCATGTCACTTGCTGGTAGTCAGCATTGTGAAGTCAGTGGAGACTAGTAAGAGAGTAGGACTTGTAACCCCACCAGCCAGTTGTGAGGTATGCCTTCCATTTCATGCTGGGGTTATATCTGAGACTGTATACTAGATAACCACACCTTCAACACCACCCAGGGGTAAGGGAGCCATCAGTCAATAAAGGTAACGTGAAGCACTAACATGCCCACATCTTCTCAGAAGTACCCTACTTCCCATTCTCCCATTCTCAAATCCTAATGGATGCAGACCTGAGACCCTGTCTTTCTTTTTTTTCTTTTCTTTTTCTTTTTTTATTAGATATTTTCTTCATTTAACTTTCACATGTTATCCCGAAAGTCCACTAAACCCTCCCCCACCCCCCGCCCTGCTCCCCTACCCACCCACTCCCACATATTGGCCTTGGCGTTCCCCTGTACTGGGGCATATAAAGTTTGCATGACCGAGGGGCCTCTCTTCCCAATGATGGCCAACTAGGCCATCTTCTTCTATATATGCAGCTAGAGACATGAGTTTTGGGGGAACTAGTTAGTTCATGTTATTCTTCCACCTATAGACCCTGTCTTTCTACCTCCATCTGACAATAATGAGGCAGAGCACTGTCAAAGAAAAACAAAGACAGTTAAAACAGGAAGTTTGACTCTCTTAACAATACAAGAGTGTCTAATTTTCAATTGAATATAACTCATACAAAAAACCAAAAGAGATCATAAATTAAATTTTTAAAAAAGGAATAAACACTAAAAACAAGATAACATAAGTGTTAGAATTTGAGACTATGAAGGACTATGATGACTTTTGAAGTTAGACTAAATGTATTTTTTGTATTATGATATAGCTACAAGCCTAAGAGCAGCAGAGAGTGGATGTAGTGGTTTGAATGGCAATGCCTCCCACTCCCACAGGTTCACATTTTTGAATGCTTGCTCTGCAGTTCTTACAACTGTCTAAGAAGGGTTAAAAGGTATAGCCATATTGGAGGAGGTGTTTTACTAGAGGTGGACTTTTAGATACTCTCTCTCTCTCTCTCTCTCTCTCTCTCTCTCTTTCTGTGTGTGTGTGTGTGTGTGTGTGTGTGTGTGTGTGTGTATTGTGGATCAGATATGATTTCTAGGCAACTGTTCCAGCACCATTGGTCTCACCATCTGAGATGGTAAATAAGCCCCCAATTAAATACTTTCTTTTGTAAGTTGCCTTGATCATTGTATCTTTACACAGAAATCAAACAGTAACTAAATACAGTAACTTAAACAGCAAAATATTCTTCTTATATAAATATTTTCAGAATTTCATACGTGAATACTATGTTAACATCATTTCACCTGTCCTCTTCAACTTCCTCTTTATCATTCTCTCTCAAATTCATGATCTCTTCATAATTATAATTCACACACATATTCTCATTCTCTCTCTCTCTCTCTCTCTCTCTCTCTCTCTCTCTCTCATCCTGTGGTGGTTTGAATATGCTTGGCCCACAGAGTGGCACTATTAGGTACAATGGTCTTGTTGGATAGGTATGGCTTTGTTGGAGAAAGTCTGTTACTTTGGATATAGGTTTTGAGACCCCTCTCCTAGCTGCCTGGAAGACAGACTTCTCCTGTCTGCCTCTGAGAAAGATGTGGAACTCTTGGGTCCTCCAGTATTCTGCCTGCCTTGACACTACCATGCTTCTCACTGTGGTGATAATCCACTGAACCTCTGAACCTGTAAGTCAGCTTCAATTAAATGTTTGCCTTTATAAGAGTTGCCGTGGTCCATGCTCCACTATGTTCATAGCAGCCTTATTTATAATAGTCAGAAGCTGGAAAGAACCCAGATGTCCCTCAACAGAGGAATGGATACAGAAAATGTGGTACATTTACACAATGGAGTACTACTCAGCTATTAAAAACAATGAATTTATGAAATTCTTGAGTAAATGGATGTATCTGGAGGATATCATCCTGAGTGAAGTAACCCAATCACAAAAGAAGTCACTTAATATGCACTCATTGATAAGCAGATATTAGCCCAAAAACCTAGAATACCCAAGACACAATTTCCAAAACACAAGAAAATCAAGAAAGACCAATGCGTGGATACTTCATTCCTCCCTATAATAGGGATTAAAATATGCATGGAAGGAGGTGTAGAGACAAAGTTTGGAGCTAAAATGAAAGGATGGACCATCCAGAGAGTGCCCCACCTGGGTGGTCCATCACCTAAACAGCCACCAAATGTAGACACTACTCCATACAACAGCAGGATATTGCTGAAAGGACCCTAATATAGCTGTCTCCTGGCAGGCTTTGACAGTCCCTGACAAATACAGAAGTGGATGCTCACAACCATCTATAGGGCAGAACACAGGGTCCCCAATGTAGGAGCTAGAGAGAGTACCCAAGAGCTGTAGGGGTCTGCAACCCTATAGATGGAACAACAACATGAACTAATCAGAACCCCCCAGAGCTCATGTCTCTAGCTGCATATGTATTAGAAGATGGCCTAGTTGGCCATTATTGGGGAAGAAAGGCCCTTGGTCTAGCAATGTTTATATGCCCCAGTACAGGGGAATGCCAGGGCCAAATAGTGGGAGTGGGGGGGTAGGGGAGCAGAGCAGGGGGAGGGTATAGGGGACTTTTGGGATAACACTTGAAATGTAAATGAAGAAATTATCTAATTAAAAAAAAGTTGCCGTGGTTATGATGTCTCTTCACAGTAATTGAAACCCTAAGACAAGCTTGTTTACTGGTGTGTGTGTCTGTGTGTGTGTGTGTCTGTGTGTGTGTGTGTCTGTGTGTGTGTGTGTCTGTGTGTGTCTGTGTCTGTGTCTGTGTGTGTCTGTGTCTGTGTGTGTCTGTGTCTGTGTGTGTGTGTGTGTGTGTGTGTGTGTGTGTGTGTGTGTGTTTAGGGCTAATTATTTGGCACTGGATAGCTTACCAGAGGGCTCATCATTGGAGAATACAGATTCTTCCTCTCTCCGCAGCCAATGATTACCTGTACCCCTCCATCTTGACATAGGGTTTTATGGGCTTCCCCATCCTACATCCACATTGACATATCAACTGATGTTATCACTCTGCAAGCCTTGTCTCAGCAACCACATTGTTGATATTTCATGCTGCAGTCCTATCAAGTCTGGAAGATAGCTCACCATGGACATTTTGGTCCTCTGGCTCTTAGAATCTTTCCATCCCTCTTTCATGATGTTCTTTGTGCCTTATGTACAGAGTTCAATTGTAAGGCTGGGAACACCCATGCTCACTTATCTTTTGCATTTTTGATCAGATATAGATCTTTGTAATAGCTGCCTTCTGCTGAAGAATAGAGAAGGAGGTAAAGTAGATGATGTTGAGGGTGATGATGATTCTTTGGTGGTGGGTAAAAGCTACACTTATCTCTGAGTATAATACTATGTATTTCAAAGACAAACGTTATATTGATTAGGAAAATGGCAATAGTAAGATTGTCCTCTGGAGTCCGTAACATTTACAGATATAGTAGTTAGTTGGCTAGGTTTGCTGCATAATAAATTATTCTGTATTGAGTTGGAATTGGATACCTGTTTGCTATCCCCACAATAGAAGTGACACTATTGCTTCACTGAGGATGTTTTGCTGAGTTGGCCACTGCTGTGGCTTACAGGCTAACATTTGGGTAGCGCTACTGAATGTGTTTTTCCCTTGGCAGATTGCATAACACTTTCTAGTGTTATGAGAGCTTGGCCTTAGGGAAGAGGCTTCCAGTTCCAGCTCTATTTCTTTAAGTCCTGAGACCGAAAAGTTTGATATAATGAAAACTTATTCTTATTTTCAAGGTTCCACTATGTTCTCAGTTTTATTTATCCCACCTTCCTTCCTCTGTTTTTATTGACCCACCTCCTCCTTTCGCAGATAAAATAACTCCTATCCTTTTCCTTCATAGCACCTTGTCGTACCATACTCTTCTCTAGAGCTCCTTTTCTTCCCTGACGGGCCCTTTTAGTTTTCCTGGTCTCTGTTGGTCCTCTATGTTTTATAATCACAACAAAATATTCAGTGATGAAGGCCACAAATAAAGGAGAACATGCTGTATATTTCCTCCTGGGATTGGTTCAACTCACCAAATATATGTTTTAAATCCATTTTTTAACTGCAAATTTCATGATTCCATTTTCATTCAACTGTAGTTAAGTATAATTCCATTGTGTATATGTAGTGCATTTTCATGATCCATGATTCATTAGTTGAAGAGCATTTAGATTTATTCTTTTTTCCTGACTATTGTTAAAAGAGCATCAATGAACATGGCATAGCAGGCATCTATGGAGTCGAAAGTCTAGTCCTTTGGACATACCCCAAGGAATTACATAGCAGAACAAAATAATAGAGGTACTTTTAGATTTTGGATAATCTTCCACCCAGTCTCTGCCTTTCCCCACAACCTTGACAGCGTGAGTTGTTAGTTGTTTTCTTCAAAATTAGTACTATGAAGCCAATATTACGTTAAAACTCTAACTAGGTAAAGACAGCACTATCTTGATGAACATAGACATACAATCTTCAATAATGAACTTTAAAACTGAATACTGATATATATATATATATATATATATATATATATATATATCAAAAAGATTACATAATTACATCTAGGAGGTGCAAACATGGTTCAGCAGGATCCCTACAATGAAAACTTTAAATCTCTGAGAAAAAGAGATAATGACAGTAGAAAAGTGAAAGAATTTCCATATCATTGACTGATAGAGTAAATATTGTAAAGATGATCATTCTATCAAAAGTAATTTATAGAGTCAATAATACACAGCAAGAGAAGAAACTATGTAAAACCACATGTTTTATAAAAGGTAGGTCCAGAAAAAGTAAGAACTCTCAAAAGTCATACATTTAAAAAAAAAAGGAGCAAAGAATCCAATTATAACAGAAAACTAGCAATAATACAAAAAGACGTTTCACTAATATAGACAACAGATAAAAACATGAAAGGTTGGCCACTGTCATTGGCCATTTGGGAAGTGCAAACAAATAGAATAGGTTAAAAGAACATGGTGAATGTGTTGACACAATGCTCAGTGTTACAGCACTTATCTGGTGTGTGAAAAGCCTTGGGTGCAATCCTGTGGACTGAGTAAAAAATAAGAAGGAAGTGGATAGGGCAATAAATATTGAGAGACTCACCTGGATCCCATCATGATTTAAATAAAACATAAACACTTCTTTATATTTAAAGCTTGGGTCATTTGATAGGGCAGTCCCTCATCTATTTTTTAAGTTATCCCAACCATTTATGGCATCCGGTCCCCCCACACAACTAGCCCACTTCCCTCCCATATCCTTTTCAAATCTCCCACTTCTGCTTTCTTTCCCTGCATCACTCTCTCTGCCGGAAAAATCTACCTACTTCCTGCTCCAGCTATTGGCCATCAGCAGTTTATCACAATCAAACAGGAGCAAAGTAACCTCTGACATATGACTAGATTGCCTTTAGGCAGGTGAGGAAGGGCAAAGATGATGGACTATAGAAATGGCAATACTGGAATCTTGCCAGCATTTAGTTCTCTGCTGGTACAGAATTAAAAATTGAAAATACAGCTGGGCAGTGGTAGCACGTGCCTTTAATCCCAGCACTTGGGAGGCAGAGGCAGGTGGATTTTTTTTTCATGTCTCTGAAACAGCCCTTAGACAGCTAGCTAGCACAGGCCTAGTGTGGTAGGCCTCTGGTTCTCACTTTTTTTTTCATTTTTTTTATTAGATATTTTCTTAATTTACATTTCAAATGCTATCCTGAAAGATCCCTCATCCCTCCCCCGCCCACCCTGCTCCCCTGCCCACCCACTCCCACTTCTTGGCCCTGGCGTTCCCCTGTATTGTGGCATATAAAGATTGCAATACCAAGGGGCCTCTCCTCCCAATGATGCCTGACTAGGCCATCTTCTGCTACATATGGAGCTAGAAACACGAGTTCTGGGGGTTCTGGTTAGTTCATATTGTTGTTCCTCTTCTAGGGTTGCAGACCCCTTCAGCTCCTGGGGTTCTATCTCTAGCTTCTCCAATGTGGGCCCCGTGCTCCCTCTTATGGATGACTGTGAGCATCCACTTCTGTATGAGACAGCTATATCAGGGTCCCTTCAGTAAACACTTGCTGTCCTA